>OZ038385.1:52722396-52794896 GCA_964036045.1 Eutreptiella sp. 'Long Island Sound 2002'
AGAAGTGGCCCACAAGTGGGCAAAGTGGCTACCTCACCCCTGCCGTATCGGGGATCCCCACCGCTTCAGAGCGGGGGGCAGAATCAGAAGTGGCCCACAAGTGGGCAAAGTGGCTACCTCACCCCTGCCGTATCGGGGATCCCCACCGCTTCAGAGCGGGGGGCAAAATCAGAAGAGGCCCACAAGTGGGCAAAGTGGCTACCTCACCCCTGCCGTATTGGGGATCCCCACCGCTTCAGAGCGGGGGGCAAAATCAGAAGTGGCCCACAAGTGGGCAAAGTGGCTACCTCACCCCTGCGGTATCAGGGATCCCCACCGCTTCAGAGCGGGGGGCAAAATCAGAAGTGGCCCACAAGTGGGCAAAGTGGCTACCTCACCCCTGCCGTATTGGGGATCCCCACCGCTTCAGAGCGGGGGGCAAAATCAGAAGTGGCCCACAAGTGGGCGAAATGGCTACCTCACCCCTGCCGTATCGGGGATCCCCACCGCTTCAGAGCGGGGGGCAGAATCAGAAGTGGCCCACAAGTGGGCAAAGTGGCTACCTCACCCCTGCCGTATCGGGGATCCCCACCGCTTCAGAGCGGGGGGCAAAATCAGAAGTGGCCCACAAGTGGGCGAAGTGGCTACCTCACCCCTGCCGTATCGGGGATCCCCACCGCTTCAGAGCGGGGGGCAGAATCAGAAGTGGCCCACAAGTGGGCAAAGTGACTACCTCACCCCTGCCGTATGGGGGATCCCCAACGCTTCAGAGCGGGGGTCAAAATCAGAAGTGGCCCACAAGTGGGCGAAATGGCTACCTCACCCCTGCCGTATCGGGGATCCCCACCGCTTCAGAGCGGGGGGCAAAATCAGAAGTGGCCCACAAGTGGGCAAAGTGGCTACCTCACCCCTGCCGTATCGGGGATCCCCATCGCTTCAGAGCGGGGGGCAAAATCAGAAGTGGCCCACAAGTGGGCGAAATGGCTACCTCACCCCTGCCGTATTGGGGATCCCCACCGCTTCAGAGCGGGGGGCAAAATCAGAAGAGGCCCACAAGTGGGCAAAGTGGCTACCTCACCCCTGCCGTATCGGGGATCCCCACCGCTTCAGAGCGGGGGGCAAAATCAGAAGTGGCCCACAAGTGGACGAAATGGCTACCTCACCCCTGCCGTATCGGGGATCCCCACCGCTTCAGAGCGGGGGGCAAAATCAGAAGTGGCCCACAAGTGGGCAAAGTGGCTACCTCACCCCTGCAGAATCGGGGATCCCCACCGCTTCAGAGCGGGGGGCAAAATCAGAAGTGGCCCACAAGTGGGCAAAGTGGCTACCTCACCCCTGCCGTATCGGGGATCCCCACCGCTTCAGAGCGGGGGGCAAAATCAGAAGTGGCCCACAAGTGGGCAAAGTGACTACCTCACCCCTGCCGTATCGGGGATCCCCACCGCTTCAGAGCGGGGGTCAAAATCAGAAGTGGCCCACAAGTGGGCAAAGTGACTACCTCACCCCTGCCGTATCGGGGATCCCCACCGCTTCAGAGCGGGGGTCAAAATCAGAAGTGGCCCACAAGTGGGCAAAGTGGCTACCTCACCCCTGCCGTATCGGGGATCCCCATCGCTTCAGAGCGGGGGGCAAAATCAGAAGTGGCCCACAAGTGGGCGAAATGGCTACCTCACCCCTGCCGTATTGGGGATCCCCACTGCTTCAGAGCGGGGGGCAAAATCAGAAGAGGCCCACAAGTGGGCAAAGTGGCGACCTCACCCCTGCCGTATCGGGGATCCCCACCGCTTCAGAGCGGGGGGCAAAATCAGAAGTGGCCCACAAGTGGACGAAATGGCTACCTCACCCCTGCCGTATCGGGGATCCCCACCGCTTCAGAGCGGGGGGCAAAATCAGAAGTGGCCCACAAGTGGGCAAAGTGGCTACCTCACCCCTGCCGTATCGGGGATCCCCACCGCTTCAGAGCGGGGGGCAAAATCAGAAGTGGCCCACAAGTGGGCAAAGTGGCTACCTCACCCCTGCCGTATCGGGGATCCCCACCGCTTCAGAGCGGGGGGCAAAATCAGAAGTGGCCCACAAGTGGGCAAAGTGGCTACCTCACCCCTGCCGTATCGGGGATCCCCATCGCTTCAGAGCGGGGGGCAAAATCAGAAGTGGCCCACAAGTGGGCGAAATGGCTACCTCACCCCTGCCGTATTGGGGATCCCCACTGCTTCAGAGCGGGGGGCAAAATCAGAAGAGGCCCACAAGTGGGCAAAGTGGCGACCTCACCCCTGCCGTATCGGGGATCCCCACCGCTTCAGAGCGGGGGGCAAAATCAGAAGTGGCCCACAAGTGGACGAAATGGCTACCTCACCCCTGCCGTATCGGGGATCCCCACCGCTTCAGAGCGGGGGGCAAAATCAGAAGTGGCCCACAAGTGGGCAAAGTGGCGACCTCACCCCTGCCGTATCGGGGATCCCCACCGCTTCAGAGCGGGGGGCAAAATCAGAAGTGGCCCACAAGTGGACGAAATGGCTACCTCACCCCTGCCGTATCGGGGATCCCCACCGCTTCAGAGCGGGGGGCAAAATCAGAAGTGGCCCACAAGTGGGCAAAGTGGCTACCTCACCCCTGCCGTATCGGGGATCCCCACCGCTTCAGAGCGGGGGGCAAAATCAGAAGTGGCCCACAAGTGGGCAAAGTGGCTACCTCACCCCTGCCGTATCGGGGATCCCCACCGCTTCAGAGCGGGGGGCAAAATCAGAAGTGGCCCACAAGTGGGCAAAGTGGCTACCTCACCCCTGCCGTATCGAGGATCCCCACCGCTTCAGAGCGGGGGACAAAATCAGAAGTGGCCCACAAGTGGGCGAAATGGCTACCTCACCCCTGCCGTATCGGGGATCCCCACCGCTTCAGAGCGGGGGGCAAAATCAGAAGTGGCCCACAAGTGGGCAAAGTGGCTACCTCACCCCTGCCGTATCGGGGATCCCCACCGCTTCAGAGCGGGGGTCAAAATCAGAAGTGGCCCACAAGTGGGCGAAATGGCTACCTCACCCCTGCCGTATCGGGGATCCCCACCGCTTCAGAGCGGGGGGCAAAATCAGAAGTGGCCCACAAGTGGGCAAAGTGGCTACCTCACCCCTGCCGTATCGGGGATCCCCATCGCTTCAGAGCAGGGGGCAAAATCAGAAGTGGCCCACAAGTGGGCGAAATGGCTACCTCACCCCTGCCGTATTGGGGATCCCCACCGCTTCAGAGCGGGGGGCAAAATCAGAAGAGGCCCACAAGTGGGCAAAGTGGCTACCTCACCCCTGCCGTATCGGGGATCCCCACCGCTTCAGAGCGGGGGGCAAAATCAGAAGTGGCCCACAAGTGGACGAAATGGCTACCTCACCCCTGCCGTATCGGGGATCCCCACCGCTTCAGAGCGGGGGGCAAAATCAGAAGTGGCCCACAAGTGGGCAAAGTGGCTACCTCACCCCTGCAGAATCGGGGATCCCCACCGCTTCAGAGCGGGGGGCAAAATCAGAAGTGGCCCACAAGTGGGCAAAGTGGCTACCTCACCCCTGCCGTATCGGGGATCCCCACCGCTTCAGAGCGGGGGGCAAAATCAGAAGTGGCCCACAAGTGGGCAAAGTGACTACCTCACCCCTGCCGTATCGGGGATCCCCACCGCTTCAGAGCGGGGGGCAAAATCAGAAGTGGCCCACAAGTGGGCAAAGTGGCTACCTCACCCCTGCAGAATCGGGGATCCCCACCGCTTCAAAGCGGGGGGCAAAATCAGAAGTGGCCCACAAGTGGGCGAAATGGCTACCTCACCCCTGCCGTATTGGGGATCCCCACTGCTTCAGAGCGGGGGGCAAAATCAGAAGAGGCCCACAAGTGGGCAAAGTGGCGACCTCACCCCTGCCGTATCGGGGATCCCCACCGCTTCAGAGCGGGGGGCAAAATCAGAAGTGGCCCACAAGTGGACGAAATGGCTACCTCACCCCTGCCGTATCGGGGATCCCCACCGCTTCAGAGCGGGGGTCAAAATCAGAAGTGGCCCACAAGTGGGCAAAGTGGCTACCTCACCCCTGCCGTATCGGGGATCCCCATCGCTTCAGAGCGGGGGGCAAAATCAGAAGTGGCCCACAAGTGGGCGAAATGGCTACCTCACCCCTGCCGTATTGGGGATCCCCACTGCTTCAGAGCGGGGGGCAAAATCAGAAGAGGCCCACAAGTGGGCAAAGTGGCGACCTCACCCCTGCCGTATCGGGGATCCCCACCGCTTCAGAGCGGGGGGCAAAATCAGAAGTGGCCCACAAGTGGACGAAATGGCTACCTCACCCCTGCCGTATCGGGGATCCCCACCGCTTCAGAGCGGGGGGCAAAATCAGAAGTGGCCCACAAGTGGGCAAAGTGGCGACCTCACCCCTGCCGTATCGGGGATCCCCACCGCTTCAGAGCGGGGGGCAAAATCAGAAGTGGCCCACAAGTGGACGAAATGGCTACCTCACCCCTGCCGTATCGGGGATCCCCACCGCTTCAGAGCGGGGGGCAAAATCAGAAGTGGCCCACAAGTGGGCAAAGTGGCTACCTCACCCCTGCCGTATCGGGGATCCCCACCGCTTCAGAGCGGGGGGCAAAATCAGAAGTGGCCCACAAGTGGGCAAAGTGGCTACCTCACCCCTGCCGTATCGGGGATCCCCACCGCTTCAGAGCGGGGGGCAAAATCAGAAGTGGCCCACAAGTGGGCAAAGTGGCTACCTCACCCCTGCCGTATCGAGGATCCCCACCGCTTCAGAGCGGGGGACAAAATCAGAAGTGGCCCACAAGTGGGCGAAATGGCTACCTCACCCCTGCCGTATCGGGGATCCCCACCGCTTCAGAGCGGGGGGCAAAATCAGAAGTGGCCCACAAGTGGGCAAAGTGGCTACCTCACCCCTGCCGTATCGGGGATCCCCACCGCTTCAGAGCGGGGGTCAAAATCAGAAGTGGCCCACAAGTGGGCGAAATGGCTACCTCACCCCTGCCGTATCGGGGATCCCCACCGCTTCAGAGCGGGGGGCAAAATCAGAAGTGGCCCACAAGTGGGCAAAGTGGCTACCTCACCCCTGCCGTATCGGGGATCCCCATCGCTTCAGAGCAGGGGGCAAAATCAGAAGTGGCCCACAAGTGGGCGAAATGGCTACCTCACCCCTGCCGTATTGGGGATCCCCACCGCTTCAGAGCGGGGGGCAAAATCAGAAGAGGCCCACAAGTGGGCAAAGTGGCTACCTCACCCCTGCCGTATCGGGGATCCCCACCGCTTCAGAGCGGGGGGCAAAATCAGAAGTGGCCCACAAGTGGACGAAATGGCTACCTCACCCCTGCCGTATCGGGGATCCCCACCGCTTCAGAGCGGGGGGCAAAATCAGAAGTGGCCCACAAGTGGGCAAAGTGGCTACCTCACCCCTGCAGAATCGGGGATCCCCACCGCTTCAGAGCGGGGGGCAAAATCAGAAGTGGCCCACAAGTGGGCAAAGTGGCTACCTCACCCCTGCCGTATCGGGGATCCCCACCGCTTCAGAGCGGGGGGCAAAATCAGAAGTGGCCCACAAGTGGGCAAAGTGACTACCTCACCCCTGCCGTATCGGGGATCCCCACCGCTTCAGAGCGGGGGTCAAAATCAGAAGTGGCCCACAAGTGGGCAAAGTGACTACCTCACCCCTGCCGTATCGGGGATCCCCACCGCTTCAGAGCGGGGGTCAAAATCAGAAGTGGCCCACAAGTGGGCAAAGTGGCTACCTCACCCCTGCCGTATCGGGGATCCCCATCGCTTCAGAGCGGGGGGCAAAATCAGAAGTGGCCCACAAGTGGGCGAAATGGCTACCTCACCCCTGCCGTATTGGGGATCCCCACTGCTTCAGAGCGGGGGGCAAAATCAGAAGAGGCCCACAAGTGGGCAAAGTGGCGACCTCACCCCTGCCGTATCGGGGATCCCCACCGCTTCAGAGCGGGGGGCAAAATCAGAAGTGGCCCACAAGTGGACGAAATGGCTACCTCACCCCTGCCGTATCGGGGATCCCCACCGCTTCAGAGCGGGGGGCAAAATCAGAAGTGGCCCACAAGTGGGCAAAGTGGCTACCTCACCCCTGCCGTATCGGGGATCCCCACCGCTTCAGAGCGGGGGGCAAAATCAGAAGTGGCCCACAAGTGGGCAAAGTGGCTACCTCACCCCTGCCGTATCGGGGATCCCCACCGCTTCAGAGCGGGGGGCAAAATCAGAAGTGGCCCACAAGTGGGCAAAGTGGCTACCTCACCCCTGCCGTATCGAGGATCCCCACCGCTTCAGAGCGGGGGACAAAATCAGAAGTGGCCCACAAGTGGGCAAAGTGGCTACCTCACCCCTGCCGTATCGGGGATCCCCACCGCTTCAGAGCGGGGGGCAAAATCAGAAGTGGCCCACAAGTGGGCAAAGTGGCTACCTCACCCCTGCCGTATCGGGGATCCCCACCGCTTCAGAGCGGGGGGCAAAATCAGAAGAGGCCCACAAGTGGGCAAAGTGGCTACCTCACCCCTGCCGTATTGGGGATCCCCACCGCTTCAGAGCGGGGGGCAAAATCAGAAGTGGCCCACAAGTGGGCAAAGTGGCTACCTCACCCCTGCGGTATCAGGGATCCCCACCGCTTCAGAGCGGGGGGCAAAATCAGAAGTGGCCCACAAGTGGGCGAAATGGCTACCTCACCCCTGCCGTATCGGGGATCCCCACCGCTTCAGAGCGGGGGGCAGAATCAGAAGTGGCCCACAAGTGGGCAAAGTGGCTACCTCACCCCTGCCGTATCGGGGATCCCCACCGCTTCAGAGCGGGGGGCAAAATCAGAAGTGGCCCACAAGTGGGCAAAGTGGCTACCTCACCCCTGCCGTATCGGGGATCCCCACCGCTTCAGAGCGGGGGGCAAAATCAGAAGTGGCCCACAAGTGGGCGAAGTGGCTACCTCACCCCTGCCGTATCGGGGATCCCCACCGCTTCAGAGCGGGGGGCAGAATCAGAAGTGGCCCACAAGTGGGCAAAGTGACTACCTCACCCCTGCCGTATGGGGGATCCCCAACGCTTCAGAGCGGGGGGCAAAATCAGAAGTGGCCCACAAGTGGGCAAAGTGGCTACCTCACCCCTGCCGTATTGGGGATCCCCACCGCTTCAGAGCGGGGGGCAAAATCAGAAGTGGCCCACAAGTGGGCGAAATGGCTACCTCACCCCTGCCGTATCGGGGATCCCCACCGCTTCAGAGCGGGGGGCAGAATCAGAAGTGGCCCACAAGTGGGCAAAGTGGCTACCTCACCCCTGCCGTATCGGGGATCCCCACCGCTTCAGAGCGGGGGGCAAAATCAGAAGTGGCCCACAAGTGGGCAAAGTGGCTACCTCACCCCTGCCGTATCGGGGATCCCCACCGCTTCAGAGCGGGGGGCAAAATCAGAAGTGGCCCACAAGTGGGCGAAGTGGCTACCTCACCCCTGCCGTATCGGGGATCCCCACCGCTTCAGAGCGGGGGGCAGAATCAGAAGTGGCCCACAAGTGGGCAAAGTGACTACCTCACCCCTGCCGTATGGGGGATCCCCAACGCTTCAGAGCGGGGGGCAAAATCAGAAGTGGCCCACAAGTGGGCGAAGTGGCTACCTCACCCCTGCCGTATCGGGGATCCCCACCGCTTCAGAGCGGGGGGCAGAATCAGAAGTGGCCCACAAGTGGGCAAAGTGACTACCTCACCCCTGCCGTATGGGGGATCCCCGACGCTTCAGAGCGGGGGGCAAAATCAGAAGTGGCCCACAAGTGGGCAAAGTGGCTACCTCACCCCTGCCGTATTGGGGATCCCCACCGCTTCAGAGCGGGGGGCAAAATCAGAAGAGGCCCACAAGTGGGCAAAGTGGCTACCTCACCCCTGCCGTATCGGGGATCCCCATCGCTTCAGAGCGGGGGGCAAAATCAGAAGTGGCCCACAAGTGGGCGAAATGGCTACCTCACCCCTGCCGTATTGGGGATCCCCACCGCTTCAGAGCGGGGGGCAAAATCAGAAGAGGCCCACAAGTGGGCAAAGTGGCTACCTCACCCCTGCCGTATCGGGGATCCCCACCGCTTCAGAGCGGGGGGCAAAATCAGAAGTGGCCCACAAGTGGACGCAATGGCTACCTCACCCCTGCCGTATCGGGGATCCCCACCGCTTCAGAGCGGGGGGCAAAATCAGAAGTGGCCGACAAGTGGGCAAAGTGGCTACCTCACCCCTGCAGAATCGGGGATCCCCACCGCTTCAGAGCGGGGGGCAAAATCAGAAGTGGCCCACAAGTGGGCAAAGTGGCTACCTCACCCCTGCCGTATTGGGGATCCCCACCGCTTCAGAGCGGGGGGCAGAATCAGAAGTGGCCCACAAGTGGGCAAAGTGGCTACCTCACCCCTGCCGTATCGGGGATCCCCACCGCTTCAGAGCGGGGGGCAGAATCAGAAGTGGCCCACAAGTGGGCAAAGTGGCTACCTCACCCCTGCCGTATCGGGGATCCCCAACGCTTCAGAGCGGGGGGCAAAATCAGAAGTGGCCCACAAGTGGGCAAAGTGGCTACCTCACCCCTGCCGTATCGGGGATCCCCACCGCTTCAGAGCGGGGGGCAAAATCAGAAGTGGCCCACAAGTGGGCGAAATGGCTACCTCACCCCTGCCGTATCGGGGATCCCCACCGCTTCAGAGCGGGGGGCAAAATCAGAAGTGGCCCACAAGTGGGCGAAATGGCTACCTCACCCCTGCCGTATCGGGGATCCCCACCGCTTCAGAGCGGGGGGCAAAATCAGAAGAGGCCCACAAGTGGGCAAAGTGGCTACCTCACCCCTGCCGTATCGGGGATCCCCACCGCTTCAGAGCGGGGGGCAAAATCAGAAGTGGCCCACAAGTGGGCAAAGTGGCTACCTCACCCCTGCCGTATCGGGGATCCCCACCGCTTCAGAGCGGGGGGCAAAATCAGAAGTGGCCCACAAGTGGGCGAAGTGGCTACCTCACCCCTGCCGTATCGGGGATCCCCACCGCTTCAGAGCGGGGGGCAGAATCAGAAGTGGCCCACAAGTGGGCGAAATGGCTACCTCACCCCTGCCGTATCGGGGATCCCCACCGCTTCAGAGCGGGGGGCAAAATCAGAAGTGGCCCACAAGTGGGCAAAGTGGCTACCTCACCCCTGCCGTATCGGGGATCCCCACCGCTTCAGAGCGGGGGGCAAAATCAGAAGTGGCCCAGAAGTGGGCGAAATAGCTACCTCACCCCTGCCGTATCGAGGATCCCCACCGCTTCAGAGCGGGGGGCAAAATCAGAAGTGGCCCACAAGTGGGCAAAGTGGCTACCTCACCCCTGCCGTATCGGGGATCCCCACCGCTTCACAGCGGGGGGGCAGAATCAGAAGTGGCCCACAAGGGGGCAAAGTGGCTACCTCACCCCTGCCGTATCGGAGATCCCCACCGCTTCAGAGCGGGGGGCAAAATCAGAAGTGGCCCACAAGTGGGCGAAATGGCTACCTCACCCCTGCCGTATCGGGGATCCCCACCGCTTCAGAGCGGGGGGCAAAATCAGAAGAGGCCCACAAGTGGGCAAAGTGGCTACCTCACCCGTGCCGTATCGGGGATCCCCACCGCTTCAGAGCGGGGGGCAAAATCAGAAGTGGCCCACAAGTGGGCAAAGTGGCTACCTCACCCCTGCCGTATCGGGGATCCCCACCGCTTCAGAGCGGGGGGCAAAATCAGAAGTGGCCCACAAGTGGGCGAAATGGCTACCTCACCCCTGCCGTATCGGGGATCCCCACCGCTTCAGAGCGGGGGGCAAAATCAGAAGTGGCCCACAAGTGGGCAAAGTGGCTACCTCACCCCCGCCGTATCGGGGATCCCCACCGCTTCAGAGCGGGGGGCAAAATCAGAAGTGGCCCACAAGTGGGCAAAGTGGCTACCTCACCCCTGCCGTATCGGGGATCCCCACCGCTTCAGAGCGGGGGGCAAAATCAGAAGTGGCCCACAAGTGGGCGAAATGGCTACCTCACCCCTGCCGTATCGGGGATCCCCACCGCTTCAGAGCGGGGGGAAAAATCAGAAGTGGCCCACAAGTGGGCAAAGTGGCTACCTCACCCCTGCCGTATCGGGGATCCCCACCGCTTCAGAGCGGGGGGCAAAATCAGAAGTGGCCCACAAGTGGGCAAAGTGGCTACCTCACCCCTGCCGTATCGGGGATCCCCACCACTTCAGAGCGGGGGACAAAATCAGAAGTGGCCCACAAGTGGGCAAAGTGGCTACCTCACCCCTGCCGTATCGGGGATCCCCACCGCTTCAGAGCGGGGGGCAAAATCAGAAGTGGCCCACAAGTGGGCGAAATGGCTACCTCACCCCTGCCGTATCGGGGATCCCCACCGCTTCAGAGCGGGGGGGAAAATCAGAAGTGGCCCACAAGTGGGCAAAGTGGCTACCTCACCCCTGCCGTATCGGGGATCCCCACCGCTTCAGAGCGGGGGGCAAAATCAGAAGTGGCCCACAAGTGGGCAAAGTGGCTACCTCACCCCTGCCGTATCGGGGATCCCCACCGCTTCAGAGCGGGGGGCAGAATCAGAAGTGGCCCACAAGTGGGCAAAGTGGCTACCTCACCCCTGCCGTATCGGGGATCCCCACCGCTTCAGAGCGGGGGGCAAAATCAGAAGTGGCCCACAAGTGGGCGAAATGGCTACCTCACCCCTGCCGTATCGGGGATCCCCACCGCTTCAGAGCGGGGGGCAAAATCAGAAGTGGCCCACAAGTGGGCGAAATGGCTACCTCACCCCTGCCGTATCGGGGATCCCCACCGCTTCAGAGCGGGGGGCAAAATCAGAAGTGGCCCACAAGTGGGCAAAGTGGCTACCTCACCCCTGCCGTATCGGGGATCCCCACCGCTTCAGAGCAGGGGGCAAAATCAGAAGTGGCCCACAAGTGGGCAAAGTGGCTACCTCACCCCTGCCGTATCGGGGATCCCCACCGCTTCAGAGCGGGGGGCAAAATCAGAAGTGGCCCACAAGTGGGCGAAATGGCTACCTCACCCCTGCCGTATCGGGGATCCCCACCGCTTCAGAGCGGGGGGCAGAATCAGAAGTGGCCCACAAGTGGGCGAAATGGCTACCTCACCCCTACCGTATCGGGGATCTCCACCGCTTCAGAGCGGGGGGCAAAATCAGAAGTGGCCCACAAGTGGGCACAGTGGCTACCTCACCCCTGCCGTATCGGGGATCCCCACCGCTTCAGAGCGGGGGGCAAAATCAGAAGTGGCCCACAAGTGGGCAAAGTGGCTACCTCACCCCTGCCGTATCGGGGATCCCCACCGCTTCAGAGCGGGGGGCAGAATCAGAAGTGGCCCACAAGTGGGCGAAATGGCTACCTCACCCCTACCGTATCGGGGATCCCCACCGCTTTAGAGCGGGGGGCAAAATCAGAAGTGGCCCACAAGTGGGCAAAGTGGCTACCTCACCCCTGCCGTATCGGGGATCCCCACCGCTTCAGAGCGGGGGGCAAAATCAGAAGTGGCCCAAAAGTGGGCGAAAGGGCTACCTCACCCCTACCGTATCGAGGATCCCCACCGCTTCAGAGCGGGGGGCAAAATCAGAAGTGGCCCACAAGTGGGCAAAGTGGCTACCTCACCCCTGCCGTATCGGGGATCCCCACCGCTTCAGAGCGGGGGGCAAAATCAGAAGTGGCCCCCAAGTGGGCGAAATGGCTACCTCACCCCTGCCGTATCGGGGATCCCCACCGCTTCAGAGCGGGGGGCAAAATCAGAAGTGGCCCACAAGTGGGCAAAGTGGCTACCTCACCCCTGCCGTATCGGGGATCCCCACCGCTTCAGAGCGGGGGGCAAAATCAGAAGTGGCCCACAAGTGGGCAAAGTGGCTACCTCACCCCTGCCGTATCGGGGATCCCCACCGCTTCAGGGCGGGGGGCAGAATCAGAAGTGGCCCACAAGTGGGCGAAATGGCTACCTCACCCCTGCCGTATCGGGGATCCCCACCGCTTCAGAGCGGGGGGCAAAATCAGAAGTGGCCCACAAGTGGGCAAAGTGGCTACCTCACCCCTGCCGTATCGGGGATCCCCACCACTTCAGAGCGGGGGGCAAAATCAGAAGTGGCCCACAAGTGGGCAAAGTGGCTACCTCACCCCTGCCGTATCGGGGATCCCCACCGCTTCAGAGCGGGGGGCAGAATCAGAAGTGGCCCACAAGTGGGCAAAGTGGCTACCTCACCCCTGCCGTATCGGGGATCCCCACCGCTTCAGAGCGGGGGGCAAAATCAGAAGTGGCCCACAAGTGGGCGAAATGGCTACCTCACCCCTGCCGTATCGGGGATCCCCACCGCTTCAGAGCGGGGGGCAAAATCAGAAGTGGCCCACAAGTGGGCGAAATGGCTACCTCACCCCTGCCGTATCGGAAAACCCCACCGCTTCAGAGCGGGGGGCAAAATCAGAAGTGGCCCACAAGTGGGCGAAATGGCTACCTCACCCCTGCCGTATCGGGGATCCCCACCGCTTCAGAGCGGGGGGCAAAATCAGAAGTGGCCCACAAGTGGGCAAAGTGGCTACCTCACCCCTGCCGTATCGGGGATCCCCACCGCTTCAGAGCGGGGGGCAAAATCAGAAGTGGCCCACAAGTGGGCGAAATGGCTACCTCACCCCTGCCGTATCGGGGATCCCCACCGCTTCAGAGCGGGGGGCAGAATCAGAAGTGGCCCACAAGTGGGCGAAATGGCTACCTCACCCCTACCGTATCGGGGATCCCCACCGCTTCAGAGCGGGGGGCAAAATCAGAAGTGGCCCACAAGTGGGCAAAGTGGCTACCTCACCCCTGCCGTATCGGGGATCCCCACCGCTTCAGAGCGGGGGGCAAAATCAGAAGTGGCCCACAAGTGGGCAAAGTGGCTACCTCACCCCTGCCGTATCGGGGATCCCCACCGCTTCAGAGCGGGGGGCAGAATCAGAAGTGGCCCACAAGTGGGCGAAATGGCTACCTCACCCCTACCGTATCGGGGATCCCCACCGCTTTAGAGCGGGGGGCAAAATCAGAAGTGGCCCACAAGTGGGCAAAGTGGCTACCTCACCCCTGCCGTATCGGGGATCCCCACCGCTTCAGAGCGGGGGGCAAAATCAGAAGTGGCCCAGAAGTGGGCGAAATGGCTACCTCACCCCTACCGTATCGAGGATCCCCACCGCTTCAGAGCGGGGGGCAAAATCAGAAGTGGCCCACAAGTGGGCAAAGTGGCTACCTCACCCCTGCCGTATCGGGGATCCCCACCGCTTCACAGCGGGGGGCAGAATCAGAAGTGGCCCACAAGTGGGCAAAGTGGCTACCTCACCCCTGCCGTATCGGGGATCCCCACCGCTTCAGAGCGGGGGGCAAAATCAGAAGTGGCCCACAAGTGGGCGAAATGGCTACCTCACCCCTGCCGTATCGGGGATCCCCACCGCTTCAGAGCGGGTGGCAAAATCAGAAGAGGCCCACAAGTGGGCAAAGTGGCTACCTCACCCCTGCCGTATCGGGGATCCCCACCGCTTAGGAGCGGGGGGCAAAATCAGAAGTGGCCCACAAGTGGGCAAAGTGGCTACCTCACCCCTGCCGTATCGGGGATCCCCACCGCTTCAGAGCGGGGGGCAGAATCAGAAGTGGCCCACAAGTGGGCAAAGTGGCTACCTCACCCCTGCCGTATCGGGGATCCCCACCGCTTCAGAGCGGGGGGCAAAATCAGAAGTGGCCCACAAGTGGGCGAAATGGCTACCTCACCCCTGCCGTATCGGGGATCCCCACCGCTTCAGAGCGGGGGGCAAAATCAGAAGAGGCCCACAAGTGGGCAAAGTGGCTACCTCACCCCTGCCGTATCGGGGATCCCCACCGCTTCAGAGCGGGGGGCAGAATCAGAAGAGGCCCACAAGTGGGCAAAGTGGCTACCTCACCCCTGCCGTATCGGGGATCCCCACCGCTTCAGAGCGGGGGGCAAAATCAGAAGTGGCCCACAAGTGGGCAAAGTGGCTACCTCACCCCTGCCGAATCGGGATCCCCACCGCTTCAGAGCGGGGGGCAAAATCAGAAGAGGCCCACAAGTGGGCAAAGTGGCTACCTCACCCCTGCCGTATCGGGGATCCCCACCGCTTCAGAGCGGGGGGCAAAATCAGAAGTGGCCCACAAGTGGGCGAAACGGCTACCTCACCCCTGCCGTATCGAGGATCCCCACCGCTTCAGAGCGGGGGGTAAAATCAGAAGAGGCCCACAAGTGGGCAAAGTGGCTACCTCACCCCTGCCGTATCGGGGATCCCCACCGCTTCAGAGCGGGGGGCAGAATCAGAAGAGGCCCACAAGTGGGCAAAGTGGCTACCTCACCCCTGCCGTATCGGGGATCCCCACCGCTTCAGAGCGGGGGGCAAAATCAGAAGTGGCCCACAAGTGGGCAAAGTGGCTACCTCACCCTTGCCGTATCGGGGATCCCTACCGCTTCAGAGCGGGGGGCAAAATCAGAAGTGGCCCACAAGTGGGCAAAGTGGCTACCTCACCCCTGCCGTATTGGGGATCCCCACCGCTTCAGAGCGGGGGGCAAAATCAGAAGTGGCCCACAAGTGGGCGAAATGGCTACCTCACCCCTGCCGTATCGGGGATCCCCACCGCTTCAGAGCGGGGGGCAAAATCAGAAGTGGCCCACAAGTGGGCGAAATGGCTACCTCACCCCTGCCGTATCGGGGATGCCCACCGCTTCAGAGCGGGGGGCAAAATCAGAAGTGGCCCACAAGTGGGCAAAGTGGCTACCTCACCCCTGCCGTATCGGGGATCCCCACCGCTTCAGAGCGGGGGGCAAAATCAGAAGTGGCCCACAAGTGGGCGAAATGGCTACCTCACCCCTGCCGTATCGGGGATCCCCACCGCTTCAGAGCGGGGGACAGAATCAGAAGTGGCCCACAAGTGGGCGAAATGGCTACCTCACCCCTACCGTATCGGGGATCTCCACCGCTTCAGAGCGGGGGGCAAAATCAGAAGTGGCCCACAAGTGGGCAAAGTGGCTACCTCACCCCTGCCGTATCGGGGATCCCCACCGCTTCAGAGCGGGGGGCAAAATCAGAAGTGGCCCACAAGTGGGCAAAGTGGCTACCTCACCCCTGCCGTATCGGGGATCCCCACCGCTTCAGAGCGGGGGGCAGAATCAGAAGTGGCCCAGAAGTGGGCGAAATGGCTACCTCACCCCTACCGTATCGGGGATCCCCACCGCTTTAGAGCGGGGGGCAAAATCAGAAGTGGCCCACAAGTGGGCAAAGTGGCTACCTCACCCCTGCCGTATCGGGGATCCCCACCGCTTCAGAGCGGGGGGCAAAATCAGAAGTGGCCCAGAAGTGGGCGAAATGGCTACCTCACCCCTGCCGTATCGGGGATCCCCACCGCTTCAGAGCGGGGGGCAAAATCAGAAGAGGCCCACAAGTGGGCAAAGTGGCTACCTCACCCCTGCCGTATCGGGGATCCCCACCGCTTAGGAGCGGGGGGCAAAATCAGAAGTGGCCCACAAGTGGGCAAAGTGGCTACCTCACCCCTGCCGTATCGGGGATCCCCACCGCTTCAGAGCGGGGGGCAGAATCAGAAGAGGCCGACAAGTGGGCAAAGTGGCTACCTCACCCCTGCCGCATCGGGGATCCCCACCGCTTCAGAGCGGGGGGCAAAATCAGAAGTGGCCCACAAGTGGGCAAAGTGGCTACCTCACCCCTGCCGAATCGGGGATCCCCACCGCTTCAGAGCGGGGAGCAAAATCAGAAGAGGCCCACAAGTGGGCAAAGTGGCTACCTCACCCCTGCCGTATCGGGGATCCCCACCGCTTCAGAGCGGGGGGCAAAATCAGAAGTGGCCCACAAGTGGGCGAAACGGCTACCTCACCCCTGCCGTATCGGGGATCCCCAGCGCTTCAGAGCGGGGGGCAAAATCAGAAGAGGCCCACAAGTGGGCAAAGTGGCTACCTCACCCCTGCTGTATCGGGGATCCCCACCGCTTCAGAGCGGGGGGCAGAATCAGAAGAGGCCCACAAGTGGGCAAAGTGGCTACCTCACCCCTGCCGTATCGGGGATCCCCACCGCTTCAGAGCGGGGGGCAAAATCAGAAGTGGCCCACAAGTGGGCAAAGTGGCTACCTCACCCTTGCCGTATCGGGGATCCCTACCGCTTCAGAGCGGGGGGCAAAATCAGAAGTGGCCCACAAGTGGGCAAAGTGGCTACCTCACCCCTGCCGTATTGGGGATCCCCACCGCTTCAGAGCGGGGGGCAAAATCAGAAGTGGCCCACAAGTGGGCGAAATGGCTACCTCACCCCTGCCGTATCGGGGATCCCCACCGCTTCAGAGCGGGGGGCAAAATCAGAAGTGGCCCACAAGTGGGCGAAATGGCTACCTCACCCCTGCCGTATTGGGGATCCCCACCGCTTCAGAGCGGGGGGCAAAATCAGAAGTGGCCCACAAGTGGGCAAAGTGGCTACCTCACCCCTGCCGTATCGGGGATCCCCACCGCTTCAGAGCGGGGGGCAAAATCAGAAGTGGCCCACAAGTGGGCAAAGTGGCTACCTCACCCCTGCCGTATCGGGGATCCCCACCGCTTCAGAGCGGGGGGCAAAATCAGAAGTGGCCCACAAGTGGGCGAAATGGCTACCTCACCCCTGCCGTATCGGGGATCCCCACCGCTTCAGAGCGGGGGGCAAAATCAGAACTGGCCCACAAGTGGGCAAAGTGGCTACCTCACCCCTGCCGTATCGGGGATCCCCACCGCTTCAGAGCGGGGGGCAGAATCAGAAGTGGCCCACAAGTGGGCGAAATGGCTACCTCACCCCTGCCGTATCGGGGATCCCCACCGCTTCAAAGCGGGGGGCAAAATCAGAAGTGGCCCACAAGTGGGCAAAGTGGCTACCTCACCCCTGCCGTATCGGGGATCCCCACCGCTTCAGAGCGGGGGGCAAAATCAGAAGTGGCCCACAAGTGGGCAAAGTGGCTAGCTCACCCCTGCCGTATCGGGGATCCCCACCGCTTTAGAGCGGGGGGCAAAATCAGAAGTGGCCCACAAGTGGGCGAAATGGCTACCTCACCCCTGCCGTATCGGGGATCCCCACCGCTTCAGAGCGGGGGGCAAAATCAGAAGTGGCCCACAAGTGGGCGAAATGGCTACCTCACCCCTGCCGTATCGGGGATCCCCACCGCTTCAGAGCGGGGGGCAAAATCAGAAGTGGCCCACAAGTGGGCAAAGTGGCTACCTCACCCCTGCCGTATCGGGGATCCCCACCGCTTCAGAGCAGGGGGCAAAATCAGAAGTGGCCCACAAGTGGGCAAAGTGGCTACCTCACCCCTGCCGTATCGGGGATCCCCACCGCTTCAGAGCGGGGGGCAGAATCAGAAGTGGCCCACAAGTGGGCGAAATGGCTACCTCACCCCTGCCGTATCGGGGATCCCCACCGCTTCAGAGCGGGGGGCAAAATCAGAAGTGGCCCACAAGTGGGCGAAATGGCTACCTCACCCCTGCCGTATTGGGGATCCCCACCGCTTCAGAGCGGGGGGCAAAATCAGAAGAGGCCCACAAGTGGGCAAAGTGGCTACCTCACCCCTGCCGTATCGGGGATCCCCACCGCTTCAGAGCGGGGGGCAAAATCAGAAGTGGCCCACAAGTGGGCAAAGTGGCTACCTCACCCCTGCCGTATCGGGGATCCCCACCGCTTCAGAGCGGGGGGCAGAATCAGAAGTGGCCCACAAGTGGGCGAAATGGCTACCTCACCCCTGCCGTATCGGGGATCCCCACCGCTTCAGAGCGGGGGGCAAAATCAGAAGTGGCCCACAAGTGGGCGAAATGGCTACCTCACCCCTGCCGTATCGGGGATCCCCACCGCTTCAGAGCGGGGGTCAAAATCAGAAGAGGCCCACAAGTGGGCAAAGTGGCTACCTCACCCCTGCCGTATCGGGGATCCCCACCGCTTCAGAGCGGGGGGCAGAATCAGAAGTGGCCCACAAGTGGGCAAAGTGGCTACCTCACCCCTGCCGTATCGGGGATCCCCACCGCTTCACAGCGGGGGGCAGAATCAGAAGTGGCCCACAAGTGGGCAAAGTGGCTACCTCACCCCTGCCGTATCGGGGATCCCCACCGCTTCAGAGCGGGGGGCAAAATCAGAAGTGGCCCACAAGTGGGCGAAATGGCTACCTCACCCCTGCCGTATCGGGGATCCCCACCGCTTCAGAGCGGGGGGCAAAATCAGAAGAGGCCCACAAGTGGGCAAAGTGGCTACCTCACCCCTGCCGTATCGGGGATCCCCACCGCTTAGGAGCGGGGGGCAAAATCAGAAGTGGCCCACAAGTGGGCAAAGTGGCTACCTCACCCCTGCCGTATCGGGGATCCCCACCGCTTCAGAGCGGGGGGCAGAATCAGAAGTGGCCCACAAGTGGGCAAAGTGGCTACCTCACCCCTGCCGTATCGGGGATCCCCACCGCTTCAGAGCGGGGGGCAAAATCAGAAGTGGCCCACAAGTGGGCGAAATGGCTACCTCACCCCTGCCGTATCGGGGATCCCCACCGCTTCAGAGCGGGGGGCAAAATCAGAAGAGGCCCACAAGTGGGCAAAGTGGCTACCTCACCCCTGCCGTATCGGGGATCCCCACCGCTTCAGAGCGGGGGGCAGAATCAGAAGAGGCCCACAAGTGGGCAAAGTGGCTACCTCACCCCTGCCATATCGGGGATCCCCACCGCTTCAGAGCGGGGGGCAAAATCAGAAGTGGCCCACAAGTGGGCAAAGTGGCTACCTCACCCCTGCCGAATCGGGATCCCCACCGCTTCAGAGCGGGGGGCAAAATCAGAAGAGGCCCACAAGTGGGCAAAGTGGCTACCTCACCCCTGCCGTATCGGGGATCCCCACCGCTTCAGAGCGGGGGGCAAAATCAGAAGTGGCCCACAAGTGGGCGAAACGGCTACCTTACCCCTGCCGTATCGAGGATCCCCACCGCTTCAGAGCGGGGGGTAAAATCAGAAGAGGCCCACAAGTGGGCAAAGTGGCTACCTCACCCCTGCCGTATCGGGGATCCCCACCGCTTCAGAGCGGGGGGCAGAATCAGAAGAGGCCCACAAGTGGGCAAAGTGGCTACCTCACCCCTGCCGTATCGGGGATCCCCACCGCTTCAGAGCGGGGGGCAAAATCAGAAGTGGCCCACAAGTGGGCAAAGTGGCTACCTCACCCTTGCCGTGTCGGGGATCCCTACCGCTTCAGAGCGGGGGGCAAAATCAGAAGTGGCCCACAAGTGGGCAAAGTGGCTACCTCACCCCTGCCGTATTGGGGATCCCCACCGCTTCAGAGCGGGGGGCAAAATCAGAAGTGGCCCACAAGTGGGCGAAATGGCTACCTCACCCCTGCCGTATCGGGGATCCCCACCGCTTCGAAGCGGGGGGCAAAATCAGAAGTGGCCCACAAGTGGGCGAAATGGCTACCTCACCCCTGCCGTATCGGGGATGCCCACCGCTTCAGAGCGGGGGGCAAAATCAGAAGTGGCCCACAAGTGGGCAAAGTGGCTACCTCACCCCTGCCGTATCGGGGATCCCCACCGCTTCAGAGCGGGGGGCAAAATCAGAAGTGGCCCACAAGTGGGCGAAATGGCTACCTCACCCCTGCCGTATCGGGGATCCCCACCGCTTCAGAGCGGGGGACAGAATCAGAAGTGGCCCACAAGTGGGCGAAATGGCTACCTCACCCCTACCGTATCGGGGATCTCCACCGCTTCAGAGCGGGGGGCAAAATCAGAAGTGGCCCACAAGTGGGCAAAGTGGCTACCTCACCCCTGCCGTATCGGGGATCCCCACCGCTTCAGAGCGGGGGGCAAAATCAGAAGTGGCCCACAAGTGGGCAAAGTGGCTACCTCACCCCTGCCGTATCGGGGATCCCCACCGCTTCAGAGCGGGGGGCAGAATCAGAAGTGGCCCAGAAGTGGGCGAAATGGCTACCTCACCCCTACCGTATCGGGGATCCCCACCGCTTTAGAGCGGGGGGCAAAATCAGAAGTGGCCCACAAGTGGGCAAAGTGGCTACCTCACCCCTGCCGTATCGGGGATCCCCACCGCTTCAGAGCGGGGGGCAAAATCAGAAGTGGCCCAGAAGTGGGCGAAATGGCTACCTCACCCCTGCCGTATCGGGGATCCCCACCGCTTCAGAGCGGGGGGCAAAATCAGAAGAGGCCCACAAGTGGGCAAAGTGGCTACCTCACCCCTGCCGTATCGGGGATCCCCACCGCTTAGGAGCGGGGGGCAAAATCAGAAGTGGCCCACAAGTGGGCAAAGTGGCTACCTCACCCCTGCCGTATCGGGGATCCCCACCGCTTCAGAGCGGGGGGCAGAATCAGAAGTGGCCCACAAGTGGGCAAAGTGGCTACCTCACCCCTGCCGCATCGGGGATCCCCACCGCTTCAGAGCGGGGGGCAAAATCAGAAGTGGCCCACAAGTGGGCGAAATGGCTACCTCACCCCTGCCGTATCGGGGATCCCCACCGCTTCAGAGCGGGGGGCAAAATCAGAAGAGGCCCACAAGTGGGCAAAGTGGCTACCTCACCCCTGCCGTATCGGGGATCCCCACCGCTTCAGAGCGGGGGGCAGAATCAGAAGAGGCCGACAAGTGGGCAAAGTGGCTACCTCACCCCTGCCGTATCGGGGATCCCCACCGCTTCAGAGCGGGGGGCAAAATCAGAAGTGGCCCACAAGTGGGCAAAGTGGCTACCTCACCCCTGCCGAATCGGGGATCCCCACCGCTTCAGAGCGGGGAGCAAAATCAGAAGAGGCCCACAAGTGGGCAAAGTGGCTACCTCGCCCCTGCCGTATCGGGGATCCCCACCGCTTCAGAGCGGGGGGCAAAATCAGAAGTGGCCCACAAGTGGGCGAAACGGCTACCTCACCCCTGCCGTATCGGGGATCCCCAGCGCTTCAGAGCGGGGGGCAAAATCAGAAGAGGCCCACAAGTGGGCAAAGTGGCTACCTCACCCCTGCTGTATCGGGGATCCCCACCGCTTCAGAGCGGGGGGCAGAATCAGAAGAGGCCCACAAGTGGGCAAAGTGGCTACCTCACCCCTGCCGTATCGGGGATCCCCACCGCTTCAGAGCGGGGGGCAAAATCAGAAGTGGCCCACAAGTGGGCAAAGTGGCTACCTCACCCTTGCCGTATCGGGGATCCCTACCGCTTCAGAGCGGGGGGCAAAATCAGAAGTGGCCCACAAGTGGGCAAAGTGGCTACCTCACCCCTGCCGTATTGGGGATCCCCACCGCTTCAGAGCGGGGGGCAAAATCAGAAGTGGCCCACAAGTGGGCGAAATGGCTACCTCACCCCTGCCGTATCGGGGATCCCCACCGCTTCAGAGCGGGGGGCAAAATCAGAAGTGGCCCACAAGTGGGCGAAATGGCTACCTCACCCCTGCCGTATTGGGGATCCCCACCGCTTCAGAGCGGGGGGCAAAATCAGAAGTGGCCCACAAGTGGGCAAAGTGGCTACCTCACCCCTGCCGTATCGGGGATCCCCACCGCTTCAGAGCGGGGGGCAAAATCAGAAGTGGCCCACAAGTGGGCAAAGTGGCTACCTCACCCCTGCCGTATCGGGGATCCCCACCGCTTCAGAGCGGGGGGCAAAATCAGAAGTGGCCCACAAGTGGGCGAAATGGCTACCTCACCCCTGCCGTATCGGGGATCCCCACCGCTTCAGAGCGGGGGGCAAAATCAGAAGTGGCCCACAAGTGGGCAAAGTGGCTACCTCACCCCTGCCGTATCGGGGATCCCCACCGCTTCAGAGCGGGGGGCAGAATCAGAAGTGGCCCACAAGTGGGCAAAGTGGCTACCTCACCCCTGCCGTATCGGGGATCCCCACCGCTTCAGAGCGGGGGGCAAAATCAGAAGTGGCCCACAAGTGGGCAAAGTGGCTAGCTCACCCCTGCCGTATCGGGGATCCCCACCGCTTTAGAGCGGGGGGCAAAATCAGAAGTGGCCCACAAGTGGGCGAAATGGCTACCTCACCCCTGCCGTATCGGGGATCCCCACCGCTTCAGAGCGGGGGGCAAAATCAGAAGTGGCCCACAAGTGGGCGAAATGGCTACCTCACCCCTGCCGTATCGGGGATCCCCACCGCTTCAGAGCGGGGGGCAAAATCAGAAGTGGCCCACAAGTGGGCAAAGTGGCTACCTCACCCCTGCCGTATCGGGGATCCCCACCGCTTCAGAGCAGGGGGCAAAATCAGAAGTGGCCCACAAGTGGGCAAAGTGGCTACCTCACCCCTGCCGTATCGGGGATCCCCACCGCTTCAGAGCGGGGGGCAGAATCAGAAGTGGCCCACAAGTGGGCGAAATGGCTACCTCACCCCTGCCGTATCGGGGATCCCCACCGCTTCAGAGCGGGGGGCAAAATCAGAAGTGGCCCACAAGTGGGCGAAATGGCTACCTCACCCCTGCCGTATTGGGGATCCCCACCGCTTCAGAGCGGGGGGCAAAATCAGAAGAGGCCCACAAGTGGGCAAAGTGGCTACCTCACCCCTGCCGTATCGGGGATCCCCACCGCTTCAGAGCGGGGGGCAAAATCAGAAGTGGCCCACAAGTGGGCAAAGTGGCTACCTCACCCCTGCCGTATCGGGGATCCCCGCCGCTTCAGAGCGGGGGGCAGAATCAGAAGTGGCCCACAAGTGGGCGAAATGGCTACCTCACCCCTGCCGTATCGGGGATCCCCAGCGCTTCAGAGCGGGGGGCAAAATCAGAAGAGGCCCACAAGTGGGCAAAGTGGCTACCTCACCCCTGCTGTATCGGGGATCCCCACCGCTTCAGAGCGGGGGGCAGAATCAGAAGAGGCCCACAAGTGGGCAAAGTGGCTACCTCACCCCTGCCGTATCGGGGATCCCCACCGCTTCAGAGCGGGGGGCAAAATCAGAAGTGGCCCACAAGTGGGCAAAGTGGCTACCTCACCCTTGCCGTATCGGGGATCCCTACCGCTTCAGAGCGGGGGGCAAAATCAGAAGTGGCCCACAAGTGGGCAAAGTGGCTACCTCACCCCTGCCGTATTGGGGATCCCCACCGCTTCAGAGCGGGGGGCAAAATCAGAAGTGGCCCACAAGTGGGCGAAATGGCTACCTCACCCCTGCCGTATCGGGGATCCCCACCGCTTCAGAGCGGGGGGCAAAATCAGAAGTGGCCCACAAGTGGGCGAAATGGCTACCTCACCCCTGCCGTATTGGGGATCCCCACCGCTTCAGAGCGGGGGGCAAAATCAGAAGTGGCCCACAAGTGGGCAAAGTGGCTACCTCACCCCTGCCGTATCGGGGATCCCCACCGCTTCAGAGCGGGGGGCAAAATCAGAAGTGGCCCACAAGTGGGCAAAGTGGCTACCTCACCCCTGCCGTATCGGGGATCCCCACCGCTTCAGAGCGGGGGGCAAAATCAGAAGTGGCCCACAAGTGGGCGAAATGGCTACCTCACCCCTGCCGTATCGGGGATCCCCACCGCTTCAGAGCGGGGGGCAAAATCAGAAGTGGCCCACAAGTGGGCAAAGTGGCTACCTCACCCCTGCCGTATCGGGGATCCCCACCGCTTCAGAGCGGGGGGCAGAATCAGAAGTGGCCCACAAGTGGGCAAAGTGGCTACCTCACCCCTGCCGTATCGGGGATCCCCACCGCTTCAGAGCGGGGGGCAAAATCAGAAGTGGCCCACAAGTGGGCAAAGTGGCTAGCTCACCCCTGCCGTATCGGGGATCCCCACCGCTTTAGATCGGGGGGCAAAATCAGAAGTGGCCCACAAGTGGGCGAAATGGCTACCTCACCCCTGCCGTATCGGGGATCCCCACCGCTTCAGAGCGGGGGGCAAAATCAGAAGTGGCCCACAAGTGGGCGAAATGGCTACCTCACCCCTGCCGTATCGGGGATCCCCACCGCTTCCGAGCGGGGGGCAAAATCAGAAGTGGCCCACAAGTGGGCAAAGTGGCTACCTCACCCCTGCCGTATCGGGGATCCCCACCGCTTCAGAGCAGGGGGCAAAATCAGAAGTGGCCCACAAGTGGGCAAAGTGGCTACCTCACCCCTGCCGTATCGGGGATCCCCACCGCTTCAGAGCGGGGGGCAGAATCAGAAGTGGCCCACAAGTGGGCGAAATGGCTACCTCACCCCTGCCGTATCGGGGATCCCCACCGCTTCAGAGCGGGGGGCAAAATCAGAAGTGGCCCACAAGTGGGCAAAGTGGCTACCTCACCCCTGCCGTATCGGGGATCCCCACCGCTTCAGAGCGGGGGGCAAAATCAGAAGTGGCCCACAAGTGGGCAAAGTGGCTACCTCACCCCTGCCGTATCGGGGATCCCCACCGCTTCAGAACGGGGGGCAGAATCAGAAGTGGCCCACAAGTGGGCGAAATGGCTACCTCACCCCTGCCGTATCGGGGATCCCCACCGCTTCAGAGCGGGGGGCAAAATCAGAAGAGGCCCACAAGTGGGCGAAATGGCTACCTCACCCCTGCCGTATCGGGGATCCCCACCGCTTCAGAGCGGGGGGCAAAATCAGAAGTGGCCCACAAGTGGGCGAAATGGCTACCTCACCCCTGCCGTATCGGGGATCCCCACCGCTTCAGAGCGGGGGTCAAAATCAGAAGAGGCCCACAAGTGGGCAAAGTGGCTACCTCACCCCTGCCGTATCGGGGATCCCCACCGCTTCAGAGCGGGGGGCAGAATCAGAAGAGGCCGACAAGTGGGCAAAGTGGCTACCTCACCCCTGCCGTATCGGGGATCCCCACCGCTTCAGAGCGGGGGGCAGAATCAGAAGTGGCCCACAAGTGGGCGAAATGGCTACCTCACCCCTGCCGTATCGGGGATCCCCACCGCTTCAAAGCGGGGGGCAAAATCAGAAGTGGCCCACAAGTGGGCAAAGTGGCTACCTCACCCCTGCCGTATCGGGGATCCCCACCGCTTCAGAGCGGGGGGCAAAATCAGAAGTGGCCCACAAGTGGGCAAAGTGGCTACCTCACCCCTGCCGTATCGGGGATCCCCACCGCTTCAGAACGGGGGGCAGAATCAGAAGTGGCCCACAAGTGGGCGAAATGGCTACCTCACCCCTGCCGTATCGGGGATCCCCACCGCTTCAGAGCGGGGGGCAAAATCAGAAGAGGCCCACAAGTGGGCAAAGTGGCTACCTCACCCCTGCCGTATCGGGGATCCCCACCGCTTCAGAGCGGGGGGCAAAATCAGAAGTGGCCCACAAGTGGGCGAAATGGCTACCTCACCCCTGCCGTATCGGGGATCCCCACCGCTTCAGAGCGGGGGGCAAAATCAGAAGTGGCCCACAAGTGGGCAAAGTGGCTACCTCACCCCTGCCGTATCGGGGATCCCCACCGCTTCAGAGCAGGGGGCAAAATCAGAAGTGGCCGACAAGTGGGCAAAGTGGCTACCTCACCCCTGCCGTATCGGGGATCCCCACCGCTTCAGAGCGGGGGGCATAATCAGAAGTGGCCCACAAGTGGGCGAAATGGCTACCTCACCCCTGCCGTATCGGGGATCCCCACCGCTTCAGAGCGGGGGGCAAAATCAGAAGTGGCCCACAAGTGGGCGAAATGGCTACCTCACCCCTGCCGTATTGGGGATCCCCACCGCTTCAGAGCGGGGGGCAAAATCAGAAGAGGCCCACAAGTGGGCAAAGTGGCTACCTCACCCCTGCCGTATCGGGGATCCCCACCGCTTCAAAGCGGGGGGCAAAATCAGAAGTGGCCCACAAGTGGGCAAAGTGGCTACCTCACCCCTGCCGTATCGGGGATCCCCACCGCTTCAGAGCGGGGGGCAGAATCAGAAGTGGCCCACAAGTGGGCGAAATGGCTACCTCACCCCTGCCGTATCGGGGATCCCCACCGCTTCAGAGCGGGGGGCAAAATCAGAAGTGGCCCACAAGTGGGCGAAATGGCTACCTCACCCCTGCCGTATCGGGGATCCCCACCGCTTCAGAGCGGGGGGCAAAATCAGAAGTGGCCCACAAGTGGGCAAAGTGGCTACCTCACCCCTGCCGAATCGGGGATCCCCACCGCTTCAGAGCGGGGGGCAAAATCAGAAGAGGCCCACAAGTGGGCAAAGTGGCTACCTCACCCCTGCCGTATCGGGGATCCCCACCGCTTCAGAGCGGGGGGCAAAATCAGAAGTGGCCCACAAGTGGGCGAAATGGCTACCTCACCCCTGCCGTATCGAGGATCCCCACCGCTTCAGAGCGGGGGGCAAAATCAGAAGAGGCCCACAAGTGGGCAAAGTGGCTACCTCACCCCTGCCGTATCGAGGATCCCCACCGCTTCAGAGCGGGGGGCAAAATCAGAAGTGGCCCACAAGTGGGCGAAATGGCTACCTTACCCCTGCCGTATCGGGGATCCCCACCGCTTCAGAGCGGGGGGCAAAATCAGAAGTGGCCCACAAGTGGGCAAAGTGGCTACCTCACCCCTGCCGTATCGGGGATCCCCACCGCTTCAGAGCGGGGGGCATAATCAGAAGTGGCCCACAAGTGGGCGAAATGGCTACCTCACCCCTGCCGTATCGGGGATCCCCACCGCTTCAGAGCGGGGGGCAAAATCAGAAGTGGCCCACAAGTGGGCGAAATGGCTACCTCACCCCTGCCGTATCGGGGATCCCCACCGCTTCAGAGCGGGGGTCAAAATCAGAAGAGGCCCACAAGTGGGCAAAGTGGCTACCTCACCCCTGCCGTATCGGGGATCCCCACCGCTTCAGAGCGGGGGGCAGAATCAGAAGAGGCCGACAAGTGGGCAAAGTGGCTACCTCACCCCTGCCGTATCGGGGATCCCCACCGCTTCAGAGCGGGGGGCAGAATCAGAAGTGGCCCACAAGTGGGCGAAATGGCTACCTCACCCCTGCCGTATCGGGGATCCCCACCGCTTCAAAGCGGGGGGCAAAATCAGAAGTGGCCCACAAGTGGGCAAAGTGGCTACCTCACCCCTGCCGTATCGGGGATCCCCACCGCTTCAGAGCGGGGGGCAAAATCAGAAGTGGCCCACAAGTGGGCAAAGTGGCTACCTCACCCCTGCCGTATCGGGCATCCCCACCGCTTCAGAACGGGGGGCAGAATCAGAAGTGGCCCACAAGTGGGCGAAATGGCTACCTCACCCCTGCCGTATCGGGGATCCCCACCGCTTCAGAGCGGGGGGCAAAATCAGAAGAGGCCCACAAGTGGGCAAAGTGGCTACCTCACCCCTGCCGTATCGGGGATCCCCACCGCTTCAGAGCGGGGGGCAAAATCAGAAGTGGCCCACAAGTGGGCGAAATGGCTACCTCACCCCTGCCGTATCGGGGATCCCCACCGCTTCAGAGCGGGGGTCAAAATCAGAAGAGGCCCACAAGTGGGCAAAGTGGCTACCTCACCCCTGCCGTATCGGGGATCCCCACCGCTTCAGAGCGGGGGGCAGAATCAGAAGAGGCCGACAAGTGGGCAAAGTGGCTACCTCACCCCTGCCGTATCGGGGATCCCCACCGCTTCAGAGCGGGGGGCAGAATCAGAAGTGGCCCACAAGTGGGCGAAATGGCTACCTCACCCCTGCCGTATCGATGATCCCCACCGCTTCAAAGCGGGGGGCAAAATCAGAAGTGGCCCACAAGTGGGCAAAGTGGCTACCTCACCCCTGCCGTATCGGGGATCCCCACCGCTTCAGAGCGGGGGGCAAAATCAGAAGTGGCCCACAAGTGGGCAAAGTGGCTACCTCACCCCTGCCGTATCGGGGATCCCCACCGCTTCAGAACGGGGGGCAGAATCAGAAGTGGCCCACAAGTGGGCGAAATGGCTACCTCACCCCTGCCGTATCGGGGATCCCCACCGCTTCAGAGCGGGGGGCAAAATCAGAAGAGGCCCACGAGTGGGCAAAGTGGCTACCTCACCCCTGCCGTATCGGGGATCCCCACCGCTTCAGAGCGGGGGGCAAAATCAGAAGTGGCCCACAAGTGGGCGAAATGGCTACCTCACCCCTGCCGTATCGGGGATCCCCACCGCTTCAGAGCGGGGGGCAAAATCAGAAGTGGCCCACAAGTGGGCAAAGTGGCTACCTCACCCCTGCCGTATCGGGGATCCCCACCGCTTCAGAGCAGGGGGCAAAATCAGAAGTGGCCGACAAGTGGGCAAAGTGGCTACCTCACCCCTGCCGTATCGGGGATCCCCACCGCTTCAGAGCGGGGGGCATAATCAGAAGTGGCCCACAAGTGGGCGAAATGGCTACCTCACCCCTGCCGTATCGGGGATCCCCACCGCTTCAGAGCGGGGGGCAAAATCAGAAGGGGCCCACAAGTGGGCGAAATGGCTACCTCACCCCTGCCGTATTGGGGATCCCCACCGCTTCAGAGCGGGGGGCAAAATCAGAAGAGGCCCACAAGTGGGCAAAGTGGCTACCTCACCCCTGCCGTATCGGGGATCCCCACCGCTTCAAAGCGGGGGGCAAAATCAGAAGTGGCCCACAAGTGGGCAAAGTGGCTACCTCACCCCTGCCGTATCGGGGATCCCCACCGCTTCAGAGCGGGGGGCAGAATCAGAAGTGGCCCACAAGTGGGCGAAATGGCTACCTCACCCCTGCCGTATCGGGGATCCCCACCGCTTCAGAGCGGGGGGCAAAATCAGAAGTGGCCCACAAGTGGGCGAAATGGCTACCTCACCCCTGCCGTATCGGGGATCCCCACCGCTTCAGAGCGGGGGGCAAAATCAGAAGTGGCCCACAAGTGGGCAAAGTGGCTACCTCACCCCTGCCGAATCGGGGATCCCCACCGCTTCAGAGCGGGGGGCAAAATCAGAAGAGGCCCAAAAGTGGGCAAAGTGGCTACCTCACCCCTGCCGTATCGGGGATCCCCACCGCTTCAGAGCGGGGGGCAAAATCAGAAGTGGCCCACAAGTGGGCGAAATGGCTACCTCACCCCTGCCGTATCGAGGATCCCCACCGCTTCAGAGCGGGGGGCAAAATCAGAAGAGGCCCACAAGTGGGCAAAGTGGCTACCTCACCCCTGCCGTATCGAGGATCCCCACCGCTTCAGAGCGGGGGGCAAAATCAGAAGTGGCCCACAAGTGGGCGAAATGGCTACCTTACCCCTGCCGTATCGGGGATCCCCACCGCTTCAGAGCGGGGGGCAAAATCAGAAGTGGCCCACAAGTGGGCAAAGTGGCTACCTCACCCCTGCCGTATCGGGGATCCCCACCGCTTCAGAGCGGGGGGCATAATCAGAAGTGGCCCACAAGTGGGCGAAATGGCTACCTCACCCCTGCCGTATCGGGGATCCCCACCGCTTCAGAGCGGGGGGCAAAATCAGAAGTGGCCCACAAGTGGGCGAAATGGCTACCTCACCCCTGCCGTATCGGGGATCCCCACCGCTTCAGAGCGGGGGTCAAAATCAGAAGAGGCCCACAAGTGGGCAAAGTGGCTACCTCACCCCTGCCGTATCGGGGATCCCCACCGCTTCAGAGCGGGGGGCAGAATCAGAAGAGGCCGACAAGTGGGCAAAGTGGCTACCTCACCCCTGCCGTATCGGGGATCCCCACCGCTTCAGAGCGGGGGGCAGAATCAGAAGTGGCCCACAAGTGGGCGAAATGGCTACCTCACCCCTGCCGTATCGGGGATCCCCACCGCTTCAAAGCGGGGGGCAAAATCAGAAGTGGCCCACAAGTGGGCAAAGTGGCTACCTCACCCCTGCCGTATCGGGGATCCCCACCGCTTCAGAGCGGGGGGCAAAATCAGAAGTGGCCCACAAGTGGGCAAAGTGGCTACCTCACCCCTGCCGTATCGGGGATCCCCACCGCTTCAGAACGGGGGGCAGAATCAGAAGTGGCCCACAAGTGGGCGAAATGGCTACCTCACCCCTGCCGTATCGGGGATCCCCACCGCTTCAGAGCGGGGGGCAAAATCAGAAGAGGCCCACAAGTGGGCAAAGTGGCTACCTCACCCCTGCCGTATCGGGGATCCCCACCGCTTCAGAGCGGGGGGCAAAATCAGAAGTGGCCCACAAGTGGGCGAAATGGCTACCTCACCCCTGCCGTATCGGGGATCCCCACCGCTTCAGAGCGGGGGGCAAAATCAGAAGTGGCCCACAAGTGGGCAAAGTGGCTACCTCACCCCTGCCGTATCGGGGATCCCCACCGCTTCAGAGCAGGGGGCAAAATCAGAAGTGGCCGACAAGTGGGCAAAGTGGCTACCTCACCCCTGCCGTATCGGGGATCCCCACCGCTTCAGAGCGGGGGGCATAATCAGAAGTGGCCCACAAGTGGGCGAAATGGCTACCTCACCCCTGCCGTATCGGGGATCCCCACCGCTTCAGAGCGGGGGGCAAAATCAGAAGTGGCCCACAAGTGGGCGAAATGGCTACCTCACCCCTGCCGTATTGGGGATCCCCACCGCTTCAGAGCGGGGGGCAAAATCAGAAGAGGCCCACAAGTGGGCAAAGTGGCTACCTCACCCCTGCCGTATCGGGGATCCCCACCGCTTCAAAGCGGGGGGCAAAATCAGAAGTGGCCCACAAGTGGGCAAAGTGGCTACCTCACCCCTGCCGTATCGGGGATCCCCACCGCTTCAGAGCGGGGGGCAGAATCAGAAGTGGCCCACAAGTGGGCGAAATGGCTACCTCACCCCTGCCGTATCGGGGATCCCCACCGCTTCAGAGCGGGGGGCAAAATCAGAAGAGGCCCACAAGTGGGCGAAATGGCTACCTCACCCCTGCCGTATCGGGGATCCCCACCGCTTCAGAGCGGGGGGCAAAATCAGAAGTGGCCCACAAGTGGGCAAAGTGGCTACCTCACCCCTGCCGAATCGGGGATCCCCACCGCTTCAGAGCGGGGGGCAAAATCAGAAGAGGCCCACAAGTGGGCAAAGTGGCTACCTCACCCCTGCCGTATCGGGGATCCCCACCGCTTCAGAGCGGGGGGCAAAATCAGAAGTGGCCCACAAGTGGGCGAAATGGCTACCTCACCCCTGCCGTATCGAGGATCCCCACCGCTTCAGAGCGGGGGGCAAAATCAGAAGAGGCCCACAAGTGGGCAAAGTGGCTACCTCACCCCTGCCGTATCGAGGATCCCCACCGCTTCAGAGCGGGGGGCAAAATCAGAAGTGGCCCACAAGTGGGCGAAATGGCTACCTTACCCCTGCCGTATCGGGGATCCCCACCGCTTCAGAGCGGGGGGCAAAATCAGAAGTGGCCCACAAGTGGGCAAAGTGGCTACCTCACCCCTGCCGTATCGGGGATCCCCACCGCTTCAGAGCAGGGGGCAAAATCAGAAGTGGCCCACAAGTGGGCAAAGTGGCTACCTCACCCCTGCCGTATCGGGGATCCCCACCGCTTCAGAGCGGGGGGCAGAATCAGAAGTGGCCCACAAGTGGGCGAAATGGCTACCTCACCCCTGCCGTATTGGGGATCCCCACCGCTTCAGAGCGGGGGGCAAAATCAGAAGAGGCCCACAAGTGGGCAAAGTGGCTACCTCACCCCTGCCGTATCGGGGATCCCCACCGCTTCAGAGCGGGGGGCAAAATCAGAAGTGGCCCACAAGTGGGCAAAGTGGCTACCTCACCCCTGCCGTATCGGGGATCCCCACCGCTTCAGAGCGGGGGGCAGAATCAGAAGTGGCCCACAAGTGGGCGAAATGGCTACCTCACCCCTGCCGTATCGGGGATCCCCACCGCTTCAGAGCGGGGGGCAAAATCAGAAGTGGCCCACAAGTGGGCGAAATGGCTACCTCACCCCTGCCGTATCGGGGATCCCCACCGCTTCAGAGCGGGGGGCAGAATCAGAAGTGGCCCACAAGGGGGCGAAATGGCTACCTCACCCCTGCCGTATCGGGGATCCCCACCGCTTCAGAGCGGGGGGCAGAATCAGAAGAGGCCGACAAGTGGGCAAAGTGGCTACCTCACCCCTGCCGTATCGGGGATCCCCACCGCTTCAGAGCGGGGGGCAGAATCAGAAGTGGCCCACAAGTGGGCGAAATGGCTACCTCACCCCTGCCGTATCGGGGATCCCCACCGCTTCAAAGCGGGGGGCAAAATCAGAAGTGGCCCACAAGTGGGCAAAGTGGCTACCTCACCCCTGCCGTATCGGGGATCCCCACCGCTTCAGAGCGGGGGGCAAAATCAGAAGAGGCCCACAAGTGGGCAAAGTGGCTACCTCACCCCTGCCGTATCGGGGATCCCCACCGCTTCAGAGCGGGGGGCAGAATCAGAAGTGGCCCACAAGTGGGCGAAATGGCTACCTCACCCCTGCCGTATCGGGGATCCCCACCGCTTCAGAGCGGGGGGCAAAATCAGAAGAGGCCCACAAGTGGGCGAAATGGCTACCTCACCCCTGCCGTATCGGGGATCCCCACCGCTTCAGAGCGGGGGGCAAAATCAGAAGTGGCCCACAAGTGGGCGAAATGGCTACCTCACCCCTGCCGTATTGGGGATCCCCACCGCTTCAGAGCGGGGGGCAAAATCAGAAGAGGCCCACAAGTGGGCAAAGTGGCTACCTCACCCCTGCCGTATCGGGGATCCCCACCGCTTCAGAGCGGGGGGCAAAATCAGAAGTGGCCCACAAGTGGGCAAAGTGGCTACCTCACCCCTGCCGTATCGGGGATCCCCACCGCTTCAGAGCGGGGGGCAGAATCAGAAGTGGCCCACAAGTGGGCGAAATGGCTACCTCACCCCTGCCGTATCGGGGATCCCCACCGCTTCAGAGCGGGGGGCAAAATCAGAAGTGGCCCACAAGTGGGCGAAATGGCTACCTCACCCCTGCCGTATCGGGGATCCCCACCGCTTCAGAGCGGGGGGCAAAATCAGAAGAGGCCCACAAGTGGGCAAAGTGGCTACCTCACCCCTGCCGTATCGGGGATCCCCACCGCTTCAGAGCGGGGGGCAGAATCAGAAGAGGCCGACAAGTGGGCAAAGTGGCTACCTCACCCCTGCCGTATCGGGGATCCCCACCGCTTCAGAGCGGGGGGCAGAATCAGAAGTGGCCCACAAGTGGGCGAAATGGCTACCTCACCCCTGCCGTATCGGGGATCCCCACCGCTTCAAAGCGGGGGGCAAAATCAGAAGTGGCCCACAAGTGGGCAAAGTGGCTACCTCACCCCTGCCGTATCGGGGATCCCCACCGCTTCAGAGCGGGGGGCAAAATCAGAAGAGGCCCACAAGTGGGCAAAGTGGCTACCTCACCCCTGCCGTATCGGGGATCCCCACCGCTTCAGAGCGGGGGGCAGAATCAGAAGTGGCCCACAAGTGGGCGAAATGGCTACCTCACCCCTGCCGTATCGGGGATCCCCACCGCTTCAGAGCGGGGGGCAAAATCAGAAGAGGCCCACAAGTGGGCGAAATGGCTACCTCACCCCTGCCGTATCGGGGATCCCCACCGCTTGAGAGCGGGGGGCAAAATCAGAAGTGGCCCACAAGTGGGCGAAATGGCTACCTCACCCCTGCCGTATCGGGGATCCCCACCGCTTCAGAGCGGGGGGCAAAATCAGAAGTGGCCCACAAGTGGGCAAAGTGGCTACCTCACCCCTGCCGAATCGGGGATCCCCACCGCTTCAGAGCGGGGGGCAAAATCAGAAGAGGCCCACAAGTGGGCAAAGTGGCTACCTCACCCCTGCCGTATTGGGGATCCCCACCGCTTCAGAGCGGGGGGCAAAATCAGAAGTGGCCCACAAGTGGGCGAAATGGCTACCTCACCCCTGCCGTATCGAGGATCCCCACCGCTTCAGAGCGGGGGGCAAAATCAGAAGAGGCCCACAAGTGGGCAAAGTGGCTACCTCACCCCTGCCGTATCGAGGATCCCCACCGCTTCAGAGCGGGGGGCAAAATCAGAAGTGGCCCACAAGTGGGCGAAATGGCTACCTTACCCCTGCCGTATCGGGGATCCCCACCGCTTCAGAGCGGGGGGCAAAATCAGAAGTGGCCCACAAGTGGGCAAAGTGGCTACCTCACCCCTGCCGTATCGGGGATCCCCACCGCTTCAGAGCAGGGGGCAAAATCAGAAGTGGCCCACAAGTGGGCAAAGTGGCTACCTCACCCCTGCCGTATCGGGGATCCCCACCGCTTCAGAGCGGGGGGCAGAATCAGAAGTGGCCCACAAGTGGGCGAAATGGCTACTTCACCCCTGCCGTATCGGGGATCCCCACCGCTTCAGAGCGGGGGGCAAAATCAGAAGTGGCCCACAAGTGGGCGAAATGGCTACCTCACCCCTGCCGTATTGGGGATCCCCACCGCTTCAGAGCGGGGGGCAAAATCAGAAGAGGCCCACAAGTGGGCAAAGTGGCTACCTCACCCCTGCCGTATCGGGGATCCCCACCGCTTCAGAGCGGGGGGCAAAATCAGAAGTGGCCCACAAGTGGGCAAAGTGGCTACCTCACCCCTGCCGTATCGGGGATCCCCACCGCTTCAGAGCGGGGGGCAGAATCAGAAGTGGCCCACAAGTGGGCGAAATGGCTACCTCACCCCTGCCGTATCGGGGATCCCCACCGCTTCAGAGCGGGGGGCAAAATCAGAAGTGGCCCACAAGTGGGCGAAATGGCTACCTCACCCCTGCCGTATCGGGGATCCCCACCGCTTCAGAGCGGGGGGCAAAATCAGAAGAGGCCCACAAGTGGGCAAAGTGGCTACCTCACCCCTGCCGTATCGGGGATCCCCACCGCTTCAGAGCGGGGGGCAGAATCAGAAGAGGCCGACAAGTGGGCAAAGTGGCTACCTCACCCCTGCCGTATCGGGGATCCCCACCGCTTCAGAGCGGGGGGCAGAATCAGAAGTGGCCCACAAGTGGGCGAAATGGCTACCTCACCCCTGCCGTATCGGGGATCCCCACCGCTTCAAAGCGGGGGGCAAAATCAGAAGTGGCCCACAAGTGGGCAAAGTGGCTACCTCACCCCTGCCGTATCGGGGATCCCCACCGCTTCAGAGCGGGGGGCAAAATCAGAAGAGGCCCACAAGTGGGCAAAGTGGCTACCTCACCCCTGCCGTATCGGGGATCCCCACCGCTTCAGAGCGGGGGGCAGAATCAGAAGTGGCCCACAAGTGGGCGAAATGGCTACCTCACCCCTGCCGTATCGGGGATCCCCACCGCTTCAGAGCGGGGGGCAAAATCAGAAGAGGCCCACAAGTGGGCAAAGTGGCTACCTCACCCCTGCCGTATCGGGGATCCCCACCGCTTCAGAGCGGGGGGCAAAATCAGAAGTGGCCCACAAGTGGGCGAAATGGCTACCTCACCCCTGCCGTATCGGGGATCCCCACCGCTTCAGAGCGGGGGGCAAAATCAGAAGTGGCCCACAAGTGGGCAAAGTGGCTACCTCACCCCTGCCGTATCGGGGATCCCCACCGCTTCAGAGCAGGGGGCAAAATCAGAAGTGGCCCACAAGTGGGCAAAGTGGCTACCTCACCCCTGCCGTATCGGGGATCCCCACCGCTTCAGAGCGGGGGGCAGAATCAGAAGTGGCCCACAAGTGGGCGAAATGGCTACCTCACCCCTGCCGTATCGGGGATCCCCACCGCTTCAGAGCGGGGGGCAAAATCAGAAGTGGCCCACAAGTGGGCGAAATGGCTACCTCACCCCTGCCGTATTGGGGATCCCCACCGCTTCAGAGCGGGGGGCAAAATCAGAAGAGGCCCACAAGTGGGCAAAGTGGCTACCTCACCCCTGCCGTATCGGGGATCCCCACCGCTTCAGAGCGGGGGGCAAAATCAGAAGTGGCCCACAAGTGGGCAAAGTGGCTACCTCACCCCTGCCGTATCGGGGATCCCCACCGCTTCAGAGCGGGGGGCAGAATCAGAAGTGGCCCACAAGTGGGCGAAATGGCTACCTCACCCCTGCCGTATCGGGGATCCCCACCGCTTCAGAGCGGGGGGCAAAATCAGAAGTGGCCCACAAGTGGGCGAAATGGCTACCTCACCCCTGCCGTATCGGGGATCCCCACCGCTTCAGAGCGGGGGGCAAAATCAGAAGTGGCCCACAAGTGGGCAAAGTGGCTACCTCACCCCTGCCGAATCGGGGATCCCCACCGCTTCAGAGCGGGGGGCAAAATCAGAAGAGGCCCACAAGTGGGCAAAGTGGCTACCTCACCCCTGCCGTATCGGGGATCCCCACCGCTTCAGAGCGGGGGGCAAAATCAGAAGTGGCCCACAAGTGGGCGAAATGGCTACCTCACCCCTGCCGTATCGAGGATCCCCACCGCTTCAGAGCGGGGGGCAAAATCAGAAGAGGCCCACAAGTGGGCAAAGTGGCTACCTCACCCCTGCCGTATCGGGGATCCCCACCGCTTCAGAGCGGGGGGCAGAATCAGAAGAGGCCCACAAGTGGGCAAAGTGGCTACCTCACCCCTGCCGTATCGGGGATCCCCACCGCTTCAGAGCGGGGGGCAAAATCAGAAGTGGCCCACAAGTGGGCAAAGTGGCTACCTCACCCTTGCCGTATCGGGGATCCCTACCGCTTCAGAGCGGGGGGCAAAATCAGAAGTGGCCCACAAGTGGGCAAAGTGGCTACCTCACCCCTGCCGTATTGGGGATCCCCACCGCTTCAGAGCGGGGGGCAAAATCAGAAGTGGCCCACAAGTGGGCAAAGTGGCTACCTCACCCCTGCCGTATCGGGGATCCCCACCGCTTCAGAGCGGGGGGCAAAATCAGAAGTGGCCCACAAGTGGGCGAAATGGCTACCTCAACCCTGCCGTATTGGGGATCCCCACCGCTTCAGAGCGGGGGGCAAAATCAGAAGTGGCCCACAAGTGGGCAAAGTGGCTACCTCACCCCTGCCGTATCGGGGATCCCCACCGCTTCAGAGCGGGGGGCAAAATCAGAAGTGGCCCAAAAGTGGGCAAAGTGGCTACCTCACCCCTGCCGTATCGGGGATCCCCACCGCTTCAGAGCGGGGGGCAAAATCAGAAATGGCCCACAAGTGGGCAAAGTGGCTACCTCACCCCTGCCGTATCGGGGATCCCCACCGCTTCAGAGCGGGGGGCAAAATCAGAAGTGGCCCACAAGTGGGCAAAGTGGCTACCTCACCCCTGCCGTATTGGGGATCCCCACCGCTTCAGAGCGGGGGGCAAAATCAGAAGTGGCCCACAAGTGGGCAAAGTGGCTACCTCACCCCTGCCGTATCGGGGATCCCCACCGCTTCAGAGCGGGGGGCAAAATCAGAAGTGGCCCACAAGTGGGCAAAGTGGCTACCTCACCCCTGCCGTATCGGGGATCCCCACCGCTTCAGGGCGGGGGGCAGAATCAGAAGTGGCCCACAAGTGGGCGAAATGGCTACCTCACCCCTGCCGAATCGGGGATCCCCACCGCTTCAGAGCGGGGGGCAAAATCAGAAGTGGCCCACAAGTGGGCGAAATGGCTACCTCACCCCTGCCGTATCGGGGATCCCCACCGCTTCAGAGCGGGGGGCAGAATCAGAAGTGGCCCACGAGTGGGCGAAATGGCTACCTCACCCCTGCCGTATCGGGGATCCCCACCGCTTCAGAGCGGGGGGCAAAATCAGAAGTGGCCCACAAGTGGGCAAAGTGGCTACCTCACCCCTGCCGTATCGGGGATCCCCACCGCTTCAGAGCGGGGGGCAGAATCAGAAGTGGCCCACAAGTGGGCAAAGTGGCTACCTCACCCCTGCCGTATCGGGGATCCCCACCGCTTCAGAGCGGGGGGCAAAATCAGAAGTGGCCCACAAGTGGGCGAAATGGCTACCTCACCCCTGCCGTATCGAGGATCCCCACCGCTTCAGAGCGGGGGGCAAAATCAGAAGAGGCCCACAAGTGGGCAAAGTGGCTACCTCACCCCTGCCGTATCGGGGATCCCCACCGCTTCAGAGCGGGGGGCAGAATCAGAAGAGGCCCACAAGTGGGCAAAGTGGCTACCTCACCCCTGCCGTATCGGGGATCCCCACCGCTTCAGAGCGGGGGGGAAAATCAGAAGTGGCCCACAAGTGGGCAAAGTGGCTACCTCACCCTTGCCGTATCGGGGATCCCTACCGCTTCAGAGCGGGGGGCAAAATCAGAAGTGGCCCACAAGTGGGCAAAGTGGCTACCTCACCCCTGCCGTATTGGGGATCCCCACCGCTTCAGAGCGGGGGGCAAAATCAGAAGTGGCCCACAAGTGGGCGAAATGGCTACCTCACCCCTGCCGTATCGGGGATCCCCACCGCTTCAGAGCGGGGGGCAAAATCAGAAGTGGCCCACAAGTGGGCGAAATGGCTACCTCACCCCTGCCGTATTGGGGATCCCCACCGCTTCAGAGCGGGGGGCAAAATCAGAAGTGGCCCACAAGTGGGCAAAGTGGCTACCTCACCCCTGCCGTATCGGGGATCCCCACCGCTTCAGAGCAGGGGGCAAAATCAGAAGTGGCCCACAAGTGGGCAAAGTGGCTACCTCACCCCTGCCGTATCGGGGATCCCCACCGCTTCAGAGCGGGGGGCAGAATCAGAAGTGGCCCACAAGTGGGCGAAATGGCTACCTCACCCCTGCCGTATGGGGGATCCCCACCGCTTCAGAGCGGGGGGCAAAATCAGAAGTGGCCCACAAGTGGGCGAAATGGCTACCTCACCCCTGCCGTATCGGGGATCCCCACCGCTTCAGAGCGGGGGGCAGAATCAGAAGTGGCCCACGAGTGGGCGAAATGGCTACCTCACCCCTGCCGTATCGGGGATCCCCACCGCTTCAGAGCGGGGGGCAAAATCAGAAGTGGCCCACAAGTGGGCAAAGTGGCTACCTCACCCCTGCCGTATCGGGGATCCCCACCGCTTCAGAGCGGGGGGCAAAATCAGAAATGGCCCACAAGTGGGCGAAATGGCTACCTCACCCCTGCCGTATCGGGGATCCCCACCGCTTCAGAGCGGGGGGCAAAATCAGAAGTGGCCCACAAGTGGGCGAAATGGCTACCTCACCCCTGCCGTATCGGGGATCCCCACCGCTTCAGAGCGGGGGGCAAAATCAGAAGAGGCCCACAAGTGGGCAAAGTGGCTACCTCACCCCTGCCGTATCGGGGATCCCCACCGCTTCAGAGCGGGGGGCAGAATCAGAAGAGGCCCACAAGTGGGCAAAGTGGCTACCTCACCCCTGCCGTATCGGGGATCCCCACCGCTTCAGAGCGGGGGGCAAAATCAGAAGTGGCCCACAAGTGGGCAAAGTGGCTACCTCACCCCTGCCGAATCGGGGATCCCCACCGCTTCAGAGCGGGGGGCAAAATCAGAAGAGGCCCACAAGTGGGCAAAGTGGCTACCTCACCCTTGCCGTATCGGGGATCCCTACCGCTTCAGAGCGGGGGGCAAAATCAGAAGTGGCCCACAAGTGGGCAAAGTGGCTACCTCACCCCTGCCGTATTGGGGATCCCCACCGCTTCAGAGCGGGGGGCAAAATCAGAAGTGGCCCACAAGTGGGCGAAATGGCTACCTCACCCCTGCCGTATCGGGGATCCCCACCGCTTCAGAGCGGGGGACAGAATCAGAAGTGGCCCACAAGTGGGCGAAATGGCTACCTCACCCCTACCGTATCGGGGATCTCCACCGCTTCAGAGCGGGGGGCAAAATCAGAAGTGGCCCACAAGTGGGCAAAGTGGCTACCTCACCCTTGCCGTATCGGGGATCCCTACCGCTTCAGAGCGGGGGGCAAAATCAGAAGTGGCCCACAAGTGGGCAAAGTGGCTACCTCACCCCTGCCGTATCGGGGATCCCCACCGCTTCAGAGCAGGGGGCAAAATTAGAAGCGGCCCACACGTGGGCAAAGTGGCTACCTCACCCCTGCCGTATCGGGGATCCCCACCGCTTCAGAGCGGGGGGCAAAATCAGAAGTGGCCCACAAGTGGGCGAAATGGCTACCTCACCCCTGCCGTATCGGGGATCCCCACCGCTTCAGAGCGGGGGGCAAAATCAGAAGTGGCCCACAAGTGGGCGAAATGGCTACCTCACCCCTGCCTTATCGGGGATCCCCACCGCTTCAGAGCGGGGGGCAGAATCAGAAGTGGCCCACGAGTGGGCGAAATGGCTACCTCACCCCTGCCGTATCGGGGATCCCCACCGCTTCAGAGCGGGGGGCAAAATCAGAAGTGGCCCACAAGTGGGCAAAGTGGCTACCTCACCCCTGCCGTATCGGGGATCCCCACCGCTTCAGAGCGGGGGGCAGAATCAGAAGTGGCCCACAAGTGGGCGAAATGGCTACCTCACCCCTGCCGTATCGGGGATCCCCACCGCTTCAGAGCAGGGGGCAAAATCAGAAGTGGCCCACAAGTGGGCGAAATGGCTACCTCACCCCTGCCGTATCGGGGATCCCCACCGCTTCAGAGCGGGGGGCAAAATCAGAAGAGGCCCACAAGTGGGCAAAGTGGCTACCTCACCCCTGCCGTATCGGGGATCCCCACCGCTTCAGAGCGGGGGGCACAATCACAAGAGGCCCACAAGTGGGCAAAGTGGCTACCTCACCCCTGCCGTATCGGGGATCCCCACCGCTTCAGAGCGGGGGGCAAAATCAGAAGTGGCCCACAAGTGGGCGAAATGGCTACCTCACCCCTGCCGTATCGGGGATCCCCACCGCTTCAGAGCGGGGGGCAGAATCAGAAGTGGCCCACGAGTGGGCGAAATGGCTACCTCACCCCTGCCGTATCGGGGATCCCCACCGCTTCGGAGCGGGGGGCAAAATCAGAAGTGGCCCACAAGTGGGCAAAGTGGCTACCTCACCCCTGCCGTATCGGGGATCCCCACCGCTTCAGAGCGGGGGGCAGAATCAGAAGTGGCCCACAAGTGGGCGAAATGGCTACCTCACCCCTGCCGTATCGGGGATCCCCACCGCTTCAGAGCAGGGGGCAAAATCAGAAGTGGCCCACAAGTGGGCGAAATGGCTACCTCACCCCTGCCGTATCGGGGATCCCCACCGCTTCAGAGCGGGGGGCAAAATCAGAAGAGGCCCACAAGTGGGCAAAGTGGCTACCTCACCCCTGCCGTATCGGGGATCCCCACCGCTTCAGAGCGGGGGGCACAATCAGAAGAGGCCCACAACTGGGCAAAGTGGCTACCTCACCCCTGCCGTATCGGGGATCCCCACCGCTTCAGAGCGGGGGGCAAAATCAGAAGTGGCCCACAAGTGGGCAAAGTGGCTACCTCACCCCTGCCGAATCGGGGATCCCCACCGCTTCAGAGCGGGGGGCAAAATCAGAAGAGGGCCACAAGTGGGCAAAGTGGCTACCTCACCCCTGCCGTATCGGGGATCCCCACCGCTTCAGAGCGGGGGGCAAAATCAGAAGTGGCCAACAAGTGGGCGAAATGGCTACCTCACCCCTGCCGTATCGAGGATCCCCACCGCTTCAGAGCGGGGGGCAAAATCAGAAGTGGCCCACAAGTGGGCAAAGTGGCTACCTCACCCCTGCCGTATCGGGGATCCCCACCGCTTCAGAGCGGGGGGCAGAATCAGAAGAGGCCCACAAGTGGGCAAAGTGGCTACCTCACCCCTGCCGTATCGGGGATCCCCACCGCTTCAGAGCGGGGGGCAAAATCAGAAGTGGCCCACAAGTGGGCGAAATGGCTACCTCACCCCTGCCGTATTGGGGATCCCCACCGCTTCAGAGCGGGGGGCAAAATCAGAAGTGGCCCACAAGTGGGCAAAGTGGCTACCTCACCCCTGCCGTATCGGGGATCCCCACCGCTTCAGAGCGGGGGGCAAAATCAGAAGTGGCCCACACGTGGGCAAAGTGGCTACCTCACCCCTGCCGTATCGGGGATCCCCACCGCTTCAGAGCGGGGGGCAAAATCAGAAGTGGCCCACAAGTGGGCGAAATGGCTACCTCACCCCTGCCGTATCGGGGATCCCCACCGCTTCAGAGCGGGGGGCAAAATCAGAAGTGGCCCACAAGTGGGCGAAATGGCTACCTCACCCCTGCCGTATCGGGGATCCCCACCGCTTCAGAGCGGGGGGCAGAATCAGAAGTGGCCCACAAGTGGGCGAAATGGCTACCTCACCCCTGCCGTATCGGGGATCCCCACCGCTTCAGAGCGGGGGGCAAAATCAGAAGTGGCCCACAAGTGGGCAAAGTGGCTACCTCACCCCTGCCGTATCGGGGATCCCCACCGCTTCAGAGCGGGGGGCAGAATCAGAAGTGGCCCACAAGTGGGCGAAATGGCTACCTCACCCCTGCCGTATCGGGGATCCCCACCGCTTCAGAGCGGGGGGCAAAATCAGAAGTGGCCCACAAGTGGGCGAAATGGCTACCTCACCCCTGCCGTATCGGGGATCCCCACCGCTTCAGAGCGGGGGGCAAAATCAGAAGAGGCCCACAAGTGGGCAAAGTGGCTACCTCACCCCTGCCGTATCGGGGATCCCCACCGCTTCAGAGCGGGGGGCACAATCAGAAGAGGCCCACAAGTGGGCAAAGTGGCTACCTCACCCCTGCCGTATCGGGGATCCCCACCGCTTCAGAGCGGGGGGCTGAATCAGAAGAGGCCCACAAGTGGGCAAAGTGGCTACCTCACCCCTGCCGTATCGGGGATCCCCACCGCTTCAGAGCGGGGGGCAAAATCAGAAGTGGCCCACAAGTGGGCGAAATGGCTACCTCACCCCTGCCGTATTGGGGATCCCCACCGCTTCAGAGCGGGGGGCAAAATCAGAAGTGGCCCACAAGTGGGCGAAATGGCTACCTCACCCCTGCCGTATTGGGGATCCCCACCGCTTCAGAGCGGGGGGCAAAATCAGAAGTGGCCCACAAGTGGGCAAAGTGGCTACCTCACCCCTGCCGTATCGGGGATCCCCACCGCTTCAGAGCGGGGGGCAAAATCAGAAGTGGCCCACAAGTGGGCAAAGTGGCTACCTCACCCCTGCCGTATCGGGGATCCCCACCGCTTCAGAGCGGGGGGCAAAATCAGAAGTGGTCCACAAGTGGGCGAAATGGCTACCTCACCCCTGCCGTATCGGGGATGCCCACCGCTTCAGAGCGGGGGGCAAAATCAGAAGTGGCCCACAAGTGGGCAAAGTGGCTACCTCACCCCTGCCGTATCGGGGATCCCCACCGCTTCAGAGCGGGGGGCAGAATCAGAAGTGGCCCGAAAGTGGGCGAAATGGCTACCTCACCCCTGCCGTATTGGGGATCCCCACCGCTTCATAGCGGGGGGCAAAATCAGAAGTGGCCCACAAGTGGGCAAAGTGGCTACCTCACCCCTGCCGTATCGGGGATCCCCACCGCTTCAGAGCGGGGGGCAAAATCAGAAGTGGCCCACAAGTGGGCGAAATGGCTACCTCACCCGTGCCGTATCGGGGATCCCCACCGCTTCAGAGCGGGGGGCAGAATCAGAAGTGGCCCACAAGTGGGCGAAATGGCTACCTCACCCCTGCCGTATCGGGGATCCCCACCGCTTCAGAGCGGGGGGCAGAATCAGAAGTGGCCCACAAGTGGGCGAAATGGCTACCTCACCCCTGCCGTATCGGGGATCCCCACCGCTTCAGAGCGGGGGGCAAAATCAGAAGTGGCCCACAAGTGGGCGAAATGGCTACCTCACCCCTGCCGTATCGGGGATCCCCACCGCTTCAGAGCGGGGGGCAAAATCAGAAGTGGCCCACAAGTGGGCGAAATGGCTACCTCACCCCTGCCGTATTGGGGATCCCCACCGCTTCAGAGCGGGGGGCAAAATCAGAAGTGGCCCACAAGTGGGCAAAGTGGCTACCTCACCCCTGCCGTATCGGGGATCCCCACCGCTTCAGAGCGGGGGGCAAAATCAGAAGTGGCCCACAAGTGGGCAAAGTGGCTACCTCACCCCTGCCGTATCGGGAATCCCCACCGCTTCAGAGCGGGGGGCAAAATCAGAAGTGGCCCACAAGTGGGCGAAATGGCTACCTCACCCCTGCCGTATCGGGGATCCCCACCGCTTCAGAGCGGGGGGCAAAATCAGAAGTGGCCCACAAGTGGGCAAAGTGGCTACCTCACCCCTGCCGTATCGGGGATCCCCACCGCTTCAGAGCGGGGGGCACAATCAGAAGAGGCCCACAAGTGGGCAAAGTGGCTACCTCACCCCTGCCGTATCGGGGATCCCCACCGCTTCAGAGCGGGGGGCAAAATCAGAAGTGGCCCACAAGTGGGCAAAGTGGCTACCTCACCCCTGCCGAATCGGGGATCCCCACCGCTTCAGAGCGGGGGGCAAAATCAGAAGGGGCCCACAAGTGGGCAAAGTGGCTACCTCACCCCTGCCGTATCGAGGATCCCTACCGCTTCAGAGCGGGGGGCAAAATCAGAAGAGGCCCACAAGTGGGCAAAGTGGCTACCTCACCCCTGCCGTATCGGGGATCCCCACCGCTTCAGAGCGGGGGGCAGAATCAGAAGAGGCCCACAAGTGGGCAAAGTGGCTACCTCATCCCTGCCGTATCGGGGATCCCCACCGCTTCAGAGCGAGGGGCAAAATCAGAAGTGGCCCACAAGTGGGCAAAGTGGCTACCTCACCCTTGCCGTATCGGGGATCCCTACCGCTTCAGAGCGGGGGGCAAAATCAGAAGTGGCCCACAAGTGGGCAAAGTGGCTACCTCACCCCTGCCGTATTGGGGATCCCCACCGCTTCAGAGCGGGGGGCAAAATCAGAAGTGGCCCACAAGTGGGCGAAATGGCTACCTCACCCCTGCCGTATCGGGGATCCCCACCGCTTCAGAGCGGGGGGCAAAATCAGAAGTGGCCCACAAGTGGGCAAAGTGGCTACCTCACCCCTGCCGTATCGGGGATCCCCACCGCTTCAGAGCGGGGGGCAAAATCAGAAGTGGCCCACAAGTGGGCAAAGTGGCTACCTCACCCCTGCCGTATCGGGGATCCCCACCGCTTCAGAGCGGGGGGCACAATCAGAAGTGGCCCACAAGTGGGCGAAATGGCTACCTCACCCCTGCCGTATCGGGGATCCCCACCGCTTCAGAGCGGGGGGCAAAATCAGAAGTGGCCCACAAGTGGGCGAAATGGCTACCTCACCCCTGCCGTATCGGGGATCCCCACCGCTTCAGAGCGGGGGGCAAAATCAGAAGTGGCCCACAAGTGGGCAAAGTGGCTACCTCACCCCTGCCGTATCGGGGATCCCCACCGCTTCAGAGCGGGGGGCAGAATCAGAAGTGGCCCACAAGTGGGCGAAATGGCTACCTCACCCCTGCCGTGTCGGGGATCCCCACCGCTTCAGAGCGGGGGGCAAAATCAGAAGTGGCCCACAAGTGGGCAAAGTGGCTACCTCACCCCTGCCGTATCGGGGATCCCCACCGCTTCAGAGCGGGGGGCAAAATCAGAAGTGGCCCACAAGTGGGCGAAATGGCTACCTCACCCCTGCCGTATCGGGGATCCCCACCGCTTCAGAGCGGGGGGCAAAATCAGAAGTGGCCCACAAGTGGGCGAAATGGCTACCTCACCCCTGCCGTATCGGGGATCCCCACCGCTTCAGAGCGGGGGGCAAAATCAGAAGAGGCCCACAAGTGGGCAAAGTGGCTACCTCACCCCTGCCGTATCGGGGATCCCCACCGCTTCAGAGCGGGGGGCAGAATCAGAAGAGGCCCACAAGTGGGCAAAGTGGCTACCTCACCCCTGCCGTATCGGGGATCCCCACCGCTTCAGAGCGGGGGGCAAAATCAGAAGTGGCCCACAAGTGGGCAAAGTGGCTACCTCACCCCTGCCGAATCGGGGATCCCCACCGCTTCAGAGCGGGGGGCAAAATCAGAAGTGGCCCACAAGTGGGCGAAATGGCTACCTCACCCCTGCCGTATCGGAGATCCCCACCGCTTCAGAGCGGGGGGCAAAATCAGAAGTGGCCCACAAGTGGGCAAAGTGGCTACCTCACCCCTGCCGTATCGGGGATCCCCACCGCTTCAGAGCGGGGGGCAGAATCAGAAGTGGCCCACAAGTGGGCGAAATGGCTACCTCACCCCTGCCGTATCGGGGATCCCCACCGCTTCAGAGCGGGGGGCAGAATCAGAAGTGGCCCACAAGTGGGCGAAATGGCTACCTCACCCCTGCCGTATCGGGGATCCCCACCGCTTCAGAGCGGGGGGCAAAATCAGAAGTGGCCCACAAGTGGGCGAAATGGCTACCTCACCCCTGCCGTATCGGGGATCCCCACCGCTTCAGAGCGGGGGGCAAAATCAGAAGTGGCCCACAAGTGGGCGAAATGGCTACCTCACCCCTGCCGTATCGGGGATCCCCACCGCTTCAGAGCGGGGGGCAAAATCAGAAGTGGCCCACAAGTGGGCAAAGTTGCCACCTCACCCCTGCCGTATCGGGAATCCCCACCGCTTCAGAGCGGGGGGCAAAATCAGAAGTGGCCCACAAGTGGGCAAAGTGGCTACCTCACCCCTGCCGTATCGGGGATCCCCACCGCTTCAGAGCGGGGGGCAAAATCAGAAGTGGCCCACAAGTGGGCAAAGTGGCTACCTCACCGCTGCCGTATCGGGGATCCCCACCGCTTCAGAGCGGGGGGCAAAATCAGAAGTGGCCCACAAGTGGGCAAAGTGGCTACCTCACCCCTGCCGTATCGGGGATCCCCACCGCTTCAGAGCGGGGGGCAGAATCAGAAGTGGCCCACAAGTGGGCGAAATGGCTACCTCACCCCTGCCGTATCGGGGATCCCCACCGCTTCAGAGCGGGGGGCAAAATCAGAAGTGGCCCACAAGTGGGCAAAGTGGCTACCTCACGCCGGCCGTATCGGGGATCCCCACCGCTTCAGAGCGGGGGGCAAAATCAGAAGTGGCCCACAAGTGGGCAAAGTGGCTACCTCACCCCTGCCGTATCGGGGATCCCCACCGCTTCAGAGCGGGGGGCAAAATCAGAAGTGGCCCACAAGTGGGCGAAATGGCTACCTCACCCCTGCCGTATCGGGGATCCCCACCGCTTCAGAGCGGGGGGCAAAATCAGAAGTGGCCCACAAGTGGGCAAAGTGTCTACCTCACCCCTGCCGTATCGGGGATCCCCACCGCTTCAGAGCGGGGGGCAAAATCAGAAGAGGCCCACAAGTGGGCAAAGTGGCTACCTCACCCGTGCCGTATCGGGGATCCCCACCGCTTCAGAGCGGGGGGCAGAATCAGAAGTGGCCCACAAGTGGGCGAAATGGCTACCTCACCCCTGCCGTATCGGGGATCCCCACCGCTTCAGAGCGGAGGGCAAAATCAGAAGTGGCCCACAAGTGGGCGAAATGGCTACCTGACCCCTGCCGTATTGGGGATCCCCACCGCTTCAGAGCGGGGGGCAAAATCAGAAGAGGCCCACAAGTGGGCAAAGTGGCTACCTCACCCCTGCCGTATCGGGGATCCCCACCGCTTCAGAGCGGGGGGCAGAATCAGAAGTGGCCCACAAGTGGGCGAAATGGCTACCTCACCCCTGCCGTATCGGGGATCCCCACCGCTTCAGAGCGGGGGGCAAAATCAGAAGTGGCCCACAAGTGGGCAAAGTGGCTACCTCACCCCTGCCGTATCGGGGATCCCCACCGCTTCAGAGCGGGGGGCAAAATCAGAAGAGGCCCACAAGTGGGCAAAGTGGCTACCTCACCCCTGCCGTATCGGGGATCCCCACCGCTTCAGAGCGGGGGGCAGAATCAGAAGTGGCCCACAAGTGGGCGAAATGGCTACCTCACCCCTGCCGTATCGGGGATCCCCACCGCTTCAGAGCGGGGGGCAAAATCAGAAGTGGCCCACAAGTGGGCGAAATGGCTACCTCACCCCTGCCGTATTGGGGATCCCCACCGCTTCAGAGCGGGGGGCAAAATCAGAAGAGGCCCACAAGTGGGCAAAGTGGCTACCTCACCCCTGCCATATCGGGGATCCCCACCGCTTCAGAGCGGGGGGCAAAATCAGAAGTGGCCCACAAGTGGGCGAAATGGCTACCTCACCCCTGCCGTATTGGGGATCCCCACCGCTTCATAGCGGGGGGCAAAATCAGAAGAGGCCCACAAGTGGGCAAAGTGGCTACCTCACCCCTGCCGTATCGGGGATCCCCACCGCTTCAGAGCGGGGGGCAGAATCAGAAGTGGCCCACAAGTGGGCGAAATGGCTACCTCACCCCTGCCGTATCGGGGATCCCCACCGCTTCAGAGCGGGGGCCAAAATCAGAAGTGGCCCACAAGTGGGCGAAATGGCTACCTCACCCCTGCCGTATCGGGGATCCCCACCGCTTCAGAGCGGGGGGCAAAATCAGAAGAGGCCCACAAGTGGGCAAAGTGGCTACCTCACCCCTGCCGTATCGGGGATCCCCACCGCTTCAGAGCGGGGGGCACAATCAGAAGAGGCCCACAAGTGGGCAAAGTGGCTACCTCACCCCTGCCGTATCGGGGATCCCCACCGCTTCAGAGCGGGGGGCAAAATCAGAAGTGGCCCACAAGTGGGCAAAGTGGCTACCTCACCCCTGCCGAATCGGGGATCCCCACCGCTTCAGAGCGGGGGGCAAAATCAGAAGAGGCCCACAAGTGGGAAAAGTGGCTACCTCACCCCTGCCGTATCGGGGATCCCCACCGCTTCAGAGCGGGGGGCAAAATCATAAGTGGCCCACAAGTGGGCGAAATGGCTACCTCACCCCTGCCGTATCGAGGATCCCCACCGCTTCAGAGCGGGGGGCAAAATCAGAAGAGGCCCACAAGTGGGCAAAGTGGCTACCTCACCCCTGCCGTATCGGGGATCCCCACCGCTTCAGAGCGGGGGGCAGAATCAGAAGAGGCCCACAAGTGGGCAAAGTGGCTACCTCACCCCTGCCGTATCGGGGATCCCCACCGCTTCAGAGCGGGGGGCAAAATCAGAAGTGGCCCACAAGGGGGCAAAGTGGCTACCTCACCCTTGCCGTATCGGGGATCCCTACCGCTTCAGAGCGGGGGGCAAAATTAGAAGTGGCCCACAAGTGGGCAAAGTGGCTACCTCACCCTTGCCGTATCGGGGATCCCTACCGCTTCAGAGCGGGGGGCAAAATTAGAAGTGGCCCACAAGTGGGCAAAGTGGCTACCTCACCCCTGCCGTATCGGGGATCCCCACCGCTTCAGAGCGGGGGGCAAAATCAGAAGAGGCCCACAAGTGGGCAAAGTGGCTACCTCACCCCTGCCGTATCGGGGATCCCCACCGCTTCAGAGCGGGGGGCAAAATCAGAAGTGGCCCACAAGTGGGCAAAGTGGCTACCTCACCCCTGCCATATCGGGGATCCCCACCGCTTCAGAGCGGGGGGCAAAATCAGAAGAGGCCCACAAGTGGGCAAAGTGGCTACCTCACCCCTGCCGTATCGGGGATCCCCACCGCTTCAGAGCGGGGGGCAAAATCAGAAGTGGCCCACAAGTGGGCAAAGTGGCTACCTCACCCCTGCCGTATCGGGGATCCCCACCGCTTCAGAGCGGGGGGCAAAATCAGAAGAGGCCCACAAGTGGGCAAAGTGGCTACCTCACCCCTGCCGTATCGGGGATCCCCACCGCTTCAGAGCGGGGGGCAAAATCAGAAGTGGCCCACAAGTGGGCGAAGTGGCTACCTCACCCCTGCCGTATCGGGGATCCCCACCGCTTCAGAGCGGGGGGCAGAATCAGAAGTGGCCCACAAGTGGGCGAAATGGCTACCTCACCCTTGCCGTATCGGGGATCCCCACCGCTTCAGAGCGGGGGGCAAAATCAGAAGTGGCCCACAAGTGGGCGAAATGGCTACCTCACCCCTGCCGTATCGGGGATCCCCACCGCTTCAGAGCGGGGGGCAAAATCAGAAGAGGCCCACAAGTGGGCAAAGTGGCTACCTCACCCCTGCCGTATCGGGGATCCCCACCGCTTCAGAGCGGGGGGCAAAATCAGAAGTGGCCCACAAGTGGGCAAAGTGGCTACCTCACCCCTGCCGTATCGGGGATCCCCACCGCTTCAGAGCGGGGGGCAAAATCAGAAGAGGCCCACAAGTGGGCAAAGTGGCTACCTCACCCCTGCCGTATCGGGGATCCCCACCGCTTCAGAGCGGGGGGCAAAATCAGAAGTGGCCCACAAGTGGGCAAAGTGGCTACCTCACCCCTGCCATATCGGGGATCCCCACCGCTTCAGAGCGGGGGGCAGAATCAGAAGAGGCCCACAAGTGGGCAAAGTGGCTACCTCACCCCTGCCGTATCGGGGATCCCCACCGCTTCAGAGCGGGGGGCAAAATCAGAAGTGGCCCACAAGTGGGCAAAGTGGCTACCTCACCCCTGCCGTATCGGGGATCCCCACCGCTTCAGAGCGGGGGGCAAAATCAGAAGTGGCCCACAAGTGGGCAAAGTGGCTACCTCACCCCTGCCGTATCGGGGATCCCCACCGCTTCAGAGCGGGGGGCAAAATCAGAAGTGGCCCACAAGTGGGCAAAGTGGCTACCTCACCCCTGCCGTATCGGGGATCCCCACCGCTTCAGAGCGGGGGGCAAAATCAGAAGTGGCCCACAAGTGGGCGAAATGGCTACCTCACCCCTGCCGTATCGGGGATCCCCACCGCTTCAGAGCGGGGGGCAGAATCAGAAGAGGCCCACAAGTGGGCAAAGTGGCTACCTCACCCCTGCCGTATCGGGGATCCCCACCGCTTCAGAGCGGGGGGCAGAATCAGAAGAGGCCCACAAGTGGGCAAAGTGGCTACCTCACCCCTGCCGTATCGGGGATCCCCACCGCTTCAGAGCGGGGGGCAAAATCAGAAGTGGCCCACAAGTGGGCAAAGTGGCTACCTCACCCCTGCCGTATCGGGGATCCCCACCGCTTCGGAGCGGGGGGCAAAATCAGAAGTGGCCCACAAGTGGGCGAAATGGCTACCTCACCCCTGCCGTATCGGGGATCCCCACCGCTTCAGAGCGGGGGGCAAAATCAGAAGAGGCCCACAAGTGGGCAAAGTGGCTACCTCACCCCTGCCGTATCGGGGATCCCCACCGCTTTAGAGCGGGGGGCAAAATCAGAAGTGGCCCACAAGTGGGCGAAATGGCTACCTCACCCCTGCCGTATCGAGGATCCCCACCGCTTCAGAGCGGGGGGCAAAATCAGAAGAGGCCCACAAGTGGGCAAAGTGGCTACCTCACCCCTGCCGTATCGGGGATCCCCACCGCTTCAGAGCGGGGGGCAGAATCAGAAGAGGCCCACAAGTGGGCAAAGTGGCTACCTCACCCCTGCCGTATCGGGGATCCCCACCGCTTCAGAGCGGGGGGCAAAATCAGAAGTGGCCCACAAGTGGGCAAAGTGGCTACCTCACCCTTGCCGTATCGGGGATCCCTACCGCTTCAGAGCGGGGGGCAAAATCAGAAGTGGCCCACAAGTGGGCAAAGTGGCTACCTCAGCCCTGCCGTATTGGGGATCCCCACCGCTTCAGAGCGGGGGGCAAAATCAGAAGTGGCCCACAAGTGGGCGAAATGACTACCTCACCCCTGCCGTATCGGGGATCCCCACCGCTTCAGAGCGGGGGGCAAAAGCAGAAGTGGCCCACAAGTGGGCAAAGTGGCTACCTCACCCCTGCCGTATCGGGGATCCCCACCGCTTCAGAGCGGGGGGCAAAATCAGAAGAGGCCCACAAGTGGGCAAAGTGGCTACCTCACCCCTGCCGTATCGGGGATCCCCACCGCTTCAGAGCGGGGGGCAAAATCAGAAGTGGCCCACAAGTGGGCAAAGTGGCTACCTCACCCCTGCCGTATCGGGGATCCCCACCGCTTCAGAGCGGGGGGCAAAATCAGAAGTGGCCCACAAGTGGGCGAAATGGCTACCTCACCCCTGCCGTATCGGGGATCCCCAGCGCTTCAGAGCGGGGGGCAAAATCAGAAGTGGCCCACAAGTGGGCGAAATGGGTACCTCACCCCTGCCGTATCGGGGATCCCCACCGCTTCAGAGCGGGGGGCAAAATCAGAAGTGGCCCACAAGTGGGCAAAGTGGCTACCTCACCCCTGCCGTATCGGGGATCCCCACCGCTTCAGAGCGGGGGTCAAATCAGAAGTGGCCCACAAGTGGGCAAAGTGGCTACCTCACCCCTGCCGTATCGGGGATCCCCACCGCTTCAGAGCGGGGGGCAAAATCAGAAGAGGCCCACAAGTGGGCAAAGTGGCTACCTCACCCCTGCCATATCGGGGATCCCCACCGCTTCAGAGCGGGGGGCAAAATCAGAAGTGGCCCACAAGTGGGCGAAATGGCTACCTCACCCCTGCCGTATTGGGGATCCCCACCGCTTCATAGCGGGGGGCAAAATCAGAAGAGGCCCACAAGTGGGCAAAGTGGCTACCTCACCCCTGCCGTATCGGGGATCCCCACCGCTTCAGAGCGGGGGGCAGAATCAGAAGTGGCCCACAAGTGGGCGAAATGGCTACCTCACCCCTGCCGTATCGGGGATCCCCACCGCTTCAGAGCGGGGGCCAAAATCAGAAGTGGCCCACAAGTGGGCGAAATGGCTACCTCACCCCTGCCGTATCGGGGATCCCCACCGCTTCAGAGCGGGGGGCAAAATCAGAAGAGGCCCACAAGTGGGCAAAGTGGCTACCTCACCCCTGCCGTATCGGGGATCCCCACCGCTTCAGAGCGGGGGGCACAATCAGAAGAGGCCCACAAGTGGGCAAAGTGGCTACCTCACCCCTGCCGTATCGGGGATCCCCACCGCTTCAGAGCGGGGGGCAAAATCAGAAGTGGCCCACAAGTGGGCAAAGTGGCTACCTCACCCCTGCCGAATCGGGGATCCCCACCGCTTCAGAGCGGGGGGCAAAATCAGAAGAGGCCCACAAGTGGGAAAAGTGGCTACCTCACCCCTGCCGTATCGGGGATCCCCACCGCTTCAGAGCGGGGGGCAAAATCATAAGTGGCCCACAAGTGGGCGAAATGGCTACCTCACCCCTGCCGTATCGAGGATCCCCACCGCTTCAGAGCGGGGGGCAAAATCAGAAGAGGCCCACAAGTGGGCAAAGTGGCTACCTCACCCCTGCCGTATCGGGGATCCCCACCGCTTCAGAGCGGGGGGCAGAATCAGAAGAGGCCCACAAGTGGGCAAAGTGGCTACCTCACCCCTGCCGTATCGGGGATCCCCACCGCTTCAGAGCGGGGGGCAAAATCAGAAGTGGCCCACAAGGGGGCAAAGTGGCTACCTCACCCTTGCCGTATCGGGGATCCCTACCGCTTCAGAGCGGGGGGCAAAATTAGAAGTGGCCCACAAGTGGGCAAAGTGGCTACCTCACCCTTGCCGTATCGGGGATCCCTACCGCTTCAGAGCGGGGGGCAAAATTAGAAGTGGCCCACAAGTGGGCAAAGTGGCTACCTCACCCCTGCCGTATCGGGGATCCCCACCGCTTCAGAGCGGGGGGCAAAATCAGAAGAGGCCCACAAGTGGGCAAAGTGGCTACCTCACCCCTGCCGTATCGGGGATCCCCACCGCTTCAGAGCGGGGGGCAAAATCAGAAGTGGCCCACAAGTGGGCAAAGTGGCTACCTCACCCCTGCCATATCGGGGATCCCCACCGCTTCAGAGCGGGGGGCAAAATCAGAAGAGGCCCACAAGTGGGCAAAGTGGCTACCTCACCCCTGCCGTATCGGGGATCCCCACCGCTTCAGAGCGGGGGGCAAAATCAGAAGTGGCCCACAAGTGGGCAAAGTGGCTACCTCACCCCTGCCGTATCGGGGATCCCCACCGCTTCAGAGCGGGGGGCAAAATCAGAAGAGGCCCACAAGTGGGCAAAGTGGCTACCTCACCCCTGCCGTATCGGGGATCCCCACCGCTTCAGAGCGGGGGGCAAAATCAGAAGTGGCCCACAAGTGGGCGAAGTGGCTACCTCACCCCTGCCGTATCGGGGATCCCCACCGCTTCAGAGCGGGGGGCAGAATCAGAAGTGGCCCACAAGTGGGCGAAATGGCTACCTCACCCTTGCCGTATCGGGGATCCCCTCCGCTTCAGAGCGGGGGGCAAAATCAGAAGTGGCCCACAAGTGGGCGAAATGGCTACCTCACCCCTGCCGTATCGGGGATCCCCACCGCTTCAGAGCGGGGGGCAAAATCAGAAGAGGCCCACAAGTGGGCAAAGTGGCTACCTCACCCCTGCCGTATCGGGGATCCCCACCGCTTCAGAGCGGGGGGCAAAATCAGAAGTGGCCCACAAGTGGGCAAAGTGGCTACCTCACCCCTGCCGTATCGGGGATCCCCACCGCTTCAGAGCGGGGGGCAAAATCAGAAGAGGCCCACAAGTGGGCAAAGTGGCTACCTCACCCCTGCCGTATCGGGGATCCCCACCGCTTCAGAGCGGGGGGCAAAATCAGAAGTGGCCCACAAGTGGGCAAAGTGGCTACCTCACCCCTGCCATATCGGGGATCCCCACCGCTTCAGAGCGGGGGGCAGAATCAGAAGAGGCCCACAAGTGGGCAAAGTGGCTACCTCACCCCTGCCGTATCGGGGATCCCCACCGCTTCAGAGCGGGGGGCAAAATCAGAAGTGGCCCACAAGTGGGCAAAGTGGCTACCTCACCCCTGCCGTATCGGGGATCCCCACCGCTTCAGAGCGGGGGGCAAAATCAGAAGTGGCCCACAAGTGGGCAAAGTGGCTACCTCACCCCTGCCGTATCGGGGATCCCCACCGCTTCAGAGCGGGGGGCAAAATCAGAAGTGGCCCACAAGTGGGCAAAGTGGCTACCTCACCCCTGCCGTATCGGGGATCCCCACCGCTTCAGAGCGGGGGGCAAAATCAGAAGTGGCCCACAAGTGGGCGAAATGGCTACCTCACCCCTGCCGTATCGGGGATCCCCACCGCTTCAGAGCGGGGGGCAGAATCAGAAGAGGCCCACAAGTGGGCAAAGTGGCTACCTCACCCCTGCCGTATCGGGGATCCCCACCGCTTCAGAGCGGGGGGCAGAATCAGAAGAGGCCCACAAGTGGGCAAAGTGGCTACCTCACCCCTGCCGTATCGGGGATCCCCACCGCTTCAGAGCGGGGGGCAAAATCAGAAGTGGCCCACAAGTGGGCAAAGTGGCTACCTCACCCCTGCCGTATCGGGGATCCCCACCGCTTCGGAGCGGGGGGCAAAATCAGAAGTGGCCCACAAGTGGGCGAAATGGCTACCTCACCCCTGCCGTATCGGGGATCCCCACCGCTTCAGAGCGGGGGGCAAAATCAGAAGAGGCCCACAAGTGGGCAAAGTGGCTACCTCACCCCTGCCGTATCGGGGATCCCCACCGCTTTAGAGCGGGGGGCAAAATCAGAAGTGGCCCACAAGTGGGCGAAATGGCTACCTCACCCCTGCCGTATCGAGGATCCCCACCGCTTCAGAGCGGGGGGCAAAATCAGAAGAGGCCCACAAGTGGGCAAAGTGGCTACCTCACCCCTGCCGTATCGGGGATCCCCACCGCTTCAGAGCGGGGGGCAGAATCAGAAGAGGCCCACAAGTGGGCAAAGTGGCTACCTCACCCCTGCCGTATCGGGGATCCCCACCGCTTCAGAGCGGGGGGCAAAATCAGAAGTGGCCCACAAGTGGGCAAAGTGGCTACCTCACCCTTGCCGTATCGGGGATCCCTACCGCTTCAGAGCGGGGGGCAAAATCAGAAGTGGCCCACAAGTGGGCAAAGTGGCTACCTCAGCCCTGCCGTATTGGGGATCCCCACCGCTTCAGAGCGGGGGGCAAAATCAGAAGTGGCCCACAAGTGGGCGAAATGACTACCTCACCCCTGCCGTATCGGGGATCCCCACCGCTTCAGAGCGGGGGGCAAAAGCAGAAGTGGCCCACAAGTGGGCAAAGTGGCTACCTCACCCCTGCCGTATCGGGGATCCCCACCGCTTCAGAGCGGGGGGCAAAATCAGAAGAGGCCCACAAGTGGGCAAAGTGGCTACCTCACCCCTGCCGTATCGGGGATCCCCACCGCTTCAGAGCGGGGGGCAAAATCAGAAGTGGCCCACAAGTGGGCAAAGTGGCTACCTCACCCCTGCCGTATCGGGGATCCCCACCGCTTCAGAGCGGGGGGCAAAATCAGAAGTGGCCCACAAGTGGGCGAAATGGCTACCTCACCCCTGCCGTATCGGGGATCCCCAGCGCTTCAGAGCGGGGGGCAAAATCAGAAGTGGCCCACAAGTGGGCGAAATGGGTACCTCACCCCTGCCGTATCGGGGATCCCCACCGCTTCAGAGCGGGGGGCAAAATCAGAAGTGGCCCACAAGTGGGCAAAGTGGCTACCTCACCCCTGCCGTATCGGGGATCCCCACCGCTTCAGAGCGGGGGTCAAATCAGAAGTGGCCCACAAGTGGGCAAAGTGGCTACCTCACCCCTGCCGTATCGGGGATCCCCACCGCTTCAGAGCGGGGGGCAAAATCAGAAGTGGCCCACAAGTGGGCGAAATGGCTACCTCACCCCTGCCGTATCGGGGATCCCCACCGCTTCAGAGCGGGGGGCAAAATCAGAAGTGGCCCACAAGTGGGCAAAGTGGCTACCTCACCCCTGCCGTATCGACGATCCCCATCGCCTCAGAGCGGGGGGCAAAATCAGAAGTGGCCCACAAGTGGGCAAAGTGGCTACCTCACCCCTGCCGTATCGGGGATCCCAACCGCTTCAGAGCGGGGGGCAGAATCAGAAGTGGCCCACAAGTGGGCCAAGTGGCCACCTCACCCCTGCCGTATCGGGGATCCCCACCGCTTCAGAGCGGGGGGCAAAATCAGAAGTGGCCCACAAGTGGGCAAAATGGCTACCTCACCCCTGCCGTATCGGGGATCCCCACCGCTTCAGAGCAGGGGGCAAAATCAGAAGTGGCCCACAAGTGGGCAAAGTGGCTACCTCACCCCTGCCGTATCGGGGATCCCCACCGCTTCAGAGCGGGGGGCAAAATCAGAAGTGGCCCACAAGTGGGCAAAGTGGCTACCTCACCCCTGCCGTATCGGGGATCCCCACCGCTTCAAAGCGAAGGGCAAAATCAGAAGTGGCCCACAAGTGGGCGAAATGGCTACCTCGGCCCTGCCGTATCGGGGATCCCCACCGCTTCAGAGCGGGGGGCAAAATCAGAAGTGGCCCACAAGTGGGCAAAGTGGCTACCTCACCCCTGCCGAATCGGGGATCCCCACCGCTTCAGAGCGGGGGGCAAAATCAGAAGTGGCCCACAAGTGGGCAAAGTGGCTACCTCACCCCTGCCGTATCGGGGATCCCCACCGCTTTAGAGCGGGGGGCAAAATCAGAAGTGGCCCACAAGTGGGCGAAATGGCTACCTCACCCCTGCCGTATCGAGGATCCCCACCGCTTCAGAGCGGGGGGCAAAATCAGAAGTGGCCCACAAGTGGGCAAAGTGGCTACCTCACCCCTGCCGTATCGGGGATCCCCACCGCTTCAGAGCGGGGGGCAAAATCAGAAGTGGCCCACAAGTGGGCAAAGTGGCCACCTCACCCCTGCCGTATCGGGGATCCCCACCGCTTCAGAGCGGGGGGCAAAATCAGAAGTGGCCCACAAGTGGGCAAAATGGCTACCTCACCCCTGCCGTATCGGGGATCCCCACCGCTTCAGAGCAGGGGGCAAAATCAGAAGTGGCCCACAAGTGGGCAAAGTGGCTACCTCACCCCTGCCGTATCGGGGATCCCCACCGCTTCAGAGCGGGGGGCAAAATCAGAAGTGGCCCACAAGTGGGCAAAGTGGCTACCTCACCCCTGCCGTATCGGGGATCCCCACCGCTTCAAAGCGGGGGGCAAAATCAGAAGTGGCCCACAAGTGGGCGAAATGGCTACCTCGGCCCTGCCGTATCGGGGATCCCCACCGCTTCAGAGCGGGGGGCAAAATCAGAAGTGGCCCACAAGTGGGCAAAGTGGCTACCTCACCCCTGCCTTATCGGGGATCCCCACCGCTTCAGAGCGGGGGGCAAAATCAGAAGTGGCCCACAAGTGGGCAAAGTGGCTACCTCACCCCTGCCGTATCGGGGATCCCCACCGCTTTAGAGAGGGGGGGCAAAATCAGAAGTGGCCCACAAGTGGGCGAAGTGGCTACCTCACCCCTGCCGTATCGAGGATCCCCACCGCTTCAGAGCGGGGGGCAAAATCAGAAGAGGCCCACAAGTGGGCAAAGTGGCTACCTCACCCCTGCCGTATCGGGGATCCCCACCGCTTCAGAGCGGGGGGCAAAATCAGAAGTGGCCCACAAGTGGGCAAAGTGGCTACCTCACCCTTGCCGTATCGGGGATCCCTACCGCTTCAGAGCGGGGAGCAAAATCAGAAGTGGCCCACAAGTGGGCAAAGTGGCTACCTCACCCCTGCCGTATTGGGGATCTCCACCGCTTCAGAGCGGGGGGCAAAATCAGAAGTGGCCCACAAGTGGGCAAAGTGGCTACCTCACCCTTGCCGTATCGGGGATCCCCACCGCTTCAGAGCGGGGGGCAAAATCATAAGTGGCCCACAAGTGGGCGAAATGGGTACCTCACCCCTGCCGTATCGGGGATCCCCACCGCTTCACAGCGGGGGGCAAAATCAGAAGTGGCCCACAAGTGGGCAAAGTGGCTACCTCACCCCTGCCGTATTGGGGATCTCCACCGCTTCAGAGCGGGGGGCAAAATCAGAAGTGGCCCACAAGTGGGCAAAGTGGCTACCTCACCCCTGCCGTATCGGGGATCCCCACCGCTTCAGAGCGGGGGGCAGAATCATAAGTGGCCCACAAATGGGCGAAATGGGTACCTCACCCCTGCCGTATCGGGGATCCCCACCGCTTCACAGCGGGGGGCAAAATCAGAAGTGGCCCACAAGTGGGCAAAGTGGCTACCTCACCCCTGCCGTATCGGGGATCCCTACCGCTTCAGAGCGGGGGGCAAAATCAGAAGTGGCCCACAAGTGGGCAAAGTGGCTACCTCACCCCTGCCGTATCGGGGATCCCCACCGCTTCAGAGCGGGGGGCAGAATCAGAAGTGGCCCACAAGTGGGCAAAGTGGCCACCTCACCCCTGCCGTATCGGGGATCCCCACCGCTTCAGAGCGGGGGGCAAAATCAGAAGTGGCCCACAAGTGGGCAAAGTGGCTACCTCACCCCTGCCGTATCGGGGATCCCCACCGCTTCAGAGCGGGGGGCAAAATCAGAAGTGGCCCACAAGTGGGCGAAATGGCTACCTCACCCCTGCCTTATCGGGGATCCCCACCGCTTCAGAGCGGGGGGCAAAATCAGAAGTGGCCCACAAGTGGGCAAAGTGGCTACCTCACCCCTGCCGTATCGGGGATCCCCACCGCTTCAGAGCGGGGGGCAAAATCAGAAGAGGCCCACAAGTGGGCAAAGTGGCTACCTCACCCCTGCCGTATCGGGGATCCCCACCGCTTCAGAGCGGGGGGCAAAATCAGAAGTGGCCCACAAGTGGGCAAAGTGGCTACCTCACCCCTGCCGTATCGGGGATCCCCACCGCTTCAAAGCGGGGGGCAAAATCAGAAGTGGCCCACAAGTGGGCGAAATGGCTACCTCACCCCTGCCGTATCGGGGATCCCCACCGCTTCAGAGCGGGGGGCAAAATCAGAAGTGGCCCACAAGTGGGCAAAGTGGCTACCTCACCCCTGCCGTATCGGGGATCCCCACCGCTTCAGAGCGGGGGGCAAAATCATAAGTGGCCCACAAGTGGGCGAAATGGGTACCTCACGCCGGCCGTATCGGGGATCCCCATCGCTTCAGAGCGGGGGGCAAAATCAGAAGTGGCCCACAAGTGGGCAAAGTGGCTACCTCACCCCTGCCGTATCGGGGATCCCCACCGCTTCAGAGCGGGGGGCAAAATCAGAAGTGGCCCACAAGTGGGCAAAGTGGCTACCTCACCCCTGCCGTATCGGGGATCCCCACCGCTTCAGAGCGGGGGGCAAAATCAGAAGTGGCCCACAAGTGGGCAAAGTGGCTACCTCACCCCTGCCGTATCGGGGATCCCCACCGCTTCAGAGCGGGGGGCAAAATCAGAAGTGGCCCACAAGTGGGCAAAGTGGCTACCTCACCCCTGCCGTATCGGGGATCCCCACCGCTTCAGAGCGGGGGGCAAAATCAGAAGTGGCCCACAAGTGGGCGAAATGGCTACCTCACCCCTGCCGTATCGGGGATCCCCACCGCTTCAGAGCGGGGGGCAAAATCAGAAGTGGCCCACAAGTGGGCAAAGTGGCTACCTCACCCCTGCCGTATCGGGGATCCCCACCGCTTCAGAGCGGGGGGCAAAATCAGAAGTGGCCCACAAGTGGGCAAAGTGGCTACCTCACCCCTGCCGTATCGGGGATCCCCACCGCTTCAAAGCGGGGGGCAAAATCAGAAGTGGCCCACAAGTGGGCAAAGTGGCTACCTCACCGCTGCCGTATCGGGGATCCCCACCGCTTCAGAGCGGGGGGCAAAATCAGAAGTGGCCCACAAGTGGGCAAAGTGGCTACCTCACCCCTGCCGTATCGGGGATCCCCACCGCTTCAGAGCGGGGGGCAAAATCAGAAGTGGCCCACAAGTGGGCAAAGTGGCTACCTCACCCCTGCCGTATCGGGGATCCCCACCGCTTCAGAGCGGGGGGCAAAATCAGAAGTGGCCCACAAGTGGGCGAAATGGCTACCTCACCCCTGCCGTATCGGGGATCCCCACCGCTTCAGAGCGGGGGGCAAAATCAGAAGTGGCCCACAAGTGGGCAAAGCTGCTACCTCACCCCCGCCGTATCGGGGATCCCCACCGCTTCAGAGCGGGGGGCAAAATCAGAAGTGGCCCACAAGTGGGCAAAGTGGCTACCTCACCCCTGCCGTATCGGGGATCCCCACCGCTTCAGAGCGGGGGGCAAAATCAGAAGTGGCCCACAAGTGGGCAAAGTGGCTACCTCACCCCTGCCGTATCGGGGATCCCCACCGCTTCAGAGCGGGGGGCAAAATCAGAAGTGGCCCACAAGTGGGCGAAATGGCTACCTCACCCCTGCCGTATCGGGGATCCCCACCGCTTCAGAGCGGGGGGCAAAATCAGAAGTGGCCCACAAGTGGGCAAAGTGGTTACCTCACCCCTGCCGTATCGGGGATCCCCACCGCTTCAGAGCGGGGGGCAAAATCAGAAGTGGCCCACAAGTGGGCAAAGTGGCTACCTCACCCCTGCCGTATCGGGGATCCCCACCGCTTCAGAGCGGGGGGCAAAATCAGAAGTGGCCCACAAGTGGGCAAAAGGGCTACCTCACCCCTGCCGTATCGGGGATCCCCACCGCTTCAGAGCGGGGGGCAAAATCAGAAGTGGCCCACAAGTGGGCAAAGTGGCTACCTCACCCCTGCGGTATCGGGGATCCCCACCGCTTCAGAGCGGGGGGGAAAATCAGAAGTGGCCCACAAGTGGGCGAAATGGCTACCTCACCCCTGCCGTATCGGGGCTCCCCACCGCTTCAGAGCGGGGGGCAAAATCAGAAGTGGCCCACAAGTGGGCAAAGTGGCTACCTCACCCCTGCCGTATCGGGGATCCCCACCGCTTCAGAGCGGGGGGCAAAATCAGAAGTGGCCCACAAGTGGGCAAAGTGGCTACCTCACCCCTGCCGTATCGGGGATCCCCACCGCTTCAGAGCGGGGGGCAAAATCAGAAGTGGCCCACAAGTGGGCAAAGTGGCTACCTCACCCCTGCCGTATCGGGGATCCCCACCGCTTCAGAGCGGGGGGCAAAATCAGAAGTGGCCCACAAGTGGGCAAAGTGGCTACCTCACCCCTGCCGTATCGGGGATCCCCACCGCTTCAGAGCGGGGGGCAAAATCAGAAGTGGCCCACAAGTGGGCAAAGTGGCTACCTCACCCCTGCCGTATCGCGGATCCCCACCGCTTCAGAGCGGGGAGCAAAATCAGAAGTGGCCCACAAGTGGGCGAAATGGCTACCTCACCCCTGCCGTATCGGGGATCCCCACCGCTTCAGAGCGGGGGGCAAAATCAGAAGTGGCCCACAAGTGGGCAAAGTGGTTACCTCACCCCTGCCGTATCGGGGATCCCCACCGCTTCAGAGCGGGGGGCAAAATCAGAAGTGGCCCACAAGTGGGCAAAGTGGCTACCTCACCCCTGCCGTATCGGGGATCCCCACCGCTTCAGAGCGGGGGGCAAAATCAGAAGTGGCCCACAAGTGGGCAAAGTGGCTACCTCACCCCTGCCGTATCGGGGATCCCTACCGCTTCAGAGCGGGGGGCAAAATCAGAAGAGGCCCACAAGTGGGCAAAGTGGCTACCTCACCCCTGCCGTATCGGGGATCCCCACCGCTTCAGAGCGGGGGGCAAAATCAGAAGTGGCCCACAAGTGGGCAAAGTGGCTACCTCACCCCTGCCGTATCGGGGATCCCCACCGCTTCAGAGCGGGGGGCAAAATCAGAAGTGGCCCACAAGTGGGCAAAGTGGCTACCTCACCCCTGCCGTATCGGGGATCCCCACCATTCAGAGCGGGGGGCAAAATCAGAAGTGGCCCACAAGTGGGCAAAGTGGCTACCTCACCCCTGCCGTATCGGGGATCCCCACCGCTTCAGAGCGGGGGGCAAAATCAGAAGTGGCCCACAAGTGGGCAAAGTGGCTACCTCACCCCTGCCGTATCGGGGATCCCCACCGCTTCAGAGCGGGGAGCAAAATCAGAAGTGGCCCACAAGTGGGCGAAATGGCTACCTCACCCCTGCCGTATCGGGGATCCCCAACGCTTCAGAGCGGGGGGCAAAATCAGAAAAAAGGGCTTTTTTCTACTAATTTTTTTACTAAGTAAAAAAAAAAAATTTTCTACTCAGTTTTTTACTAAGTAAAACAAAATTTTTTTTTCTACTCAGTTTTTTACTGAGTAAAAAAACAATATTTTTTTTCTACTCAGTTTCGCAACTGAGTAGAAACCCCACTTACAGAATAAAAAAAAAAATTTTACTCAGTTGGAAGCTGAGTAAAAAAAATTTTTTATAAAAAAAAAATTTTTTAATCAGTTTTACCACGGACCCGCGCGCGCGCCCCATACACACAGGCACGGCGGCATCTCCCTCCCGCGTGTGCCACCGCGGGGTAAGGGGGCGGTCATCAGTCCGGCAGGCCTTGCGACCGGACAACCGAGCACCCGCCGGACCAGCAGTGACGCGCAGGGAAGGGCGACGTCCATGGTCCCGGAGGTCCGGATGAGGCCTTGACCCAACCCAACCCAACCCCCCCACTACCCTCCTACGTACTGGACGGCGGCGTCTAGCGCCCAGTCCGCCAGTGCCAAGGCGCCTGGGCCTGCTGGCCTGCCGGAGAATGACCCAAGAAAAATCTTCAGTGCCGTCCGGTTGTGGGGGGGGATGTGGGCGTCTGCGACCTCCCAGCCCCCGTGGGTGGGGGAGGGTGCGCGTGTGACTTGGGCCCGGAAGGTGGCGAGCCCCAGCTGCCCACTCCTCACCATACACCCCCCCCCCCCCCCCGGTCAAAGCAATGGTAAATGACCAGAAATTGACGGAACCAACGCCTCCTGGCGCTTAGACAGGGGTGTTGCTTACGCGTTGCACTGTGCACGGTACATGCGGAAGTGTACTATTCTGGGAACCGAGGGGCAAATATATGCTACAAAGGCCATCATGCCCCAAGCAGCTTCCTTGACACGAAATATGAACATCATGCACCTCAAAGCCCAGGCATCAGACAGCACACGCAGCACACAGTAGGACCAACTGAAAAATGCACCGCCAAAATTCACGGTGCGAAAATTGACAGAATAGTGTCGCCTAGTGTTGCTTGGACATGGGTGTTGCTTGGACATGGGTGTTGCTTGGACAGGGGGGGGGGCTTTCAAGCAGTGTTAGCCTGACCCCCCCCCCTTCTTCTGCGGAGATCGCCGTCATCGCTCCTCCATCGCCTGTCCACGTATCCCGTGCACACTACGCATGCACCAACAGACAAAGGGGGATTACTTGCACTGCAAGCGCACCGCACGTGCACCGCATGATGTGTTGGGCCAAACCATGGGGAAAAGGTCATTACTTGGTTGCTTGGTTACAGGATGCCCGCAGGAAGCCATGGGACATGGGTGCAACTGTGAGGGGACGGAGTGTTGTATGTGCAATGGTAATACCTTTTACAGCTTGGAAAGACATGCACTTCACTGTCGAATGGGTGGGTGGGTCTACGAAACCACCCCAATACACACGCACCCTGCACGCACCGCGTATAGTACTCCCTAAGAGCCTCACACAACAGTCAGACAGGCTTGAGCACTGTTGCCCTCGGATCACGATGCAGAGCGTTGGGACGGGCAACGCTCTGTCCCCAACGCGTAACGAGGGGGGCCGTGGGCACAGCAGCTATTCGTTCTGGTGTCAACTGCAATGCCATCAAAGTGTGCAAGGGAATCTCGGGGTCAAGACTTCGTGGGTCACAGAAAGCCTCCCCGCCCCCCTGGCGGGCGGGCGAAATATGAAAAAAAAATTCAAAAAGGCGTCAATGTACAGTGTAAATGGATTTGGACCGTGGATCGGACCCCCATTGCGCCTGGCTCCCCCCCTCCCCCTAATTTCTCGAACAATCCCTTCCCCGTGGCGCAGAGGCACTAAAGAGACCCGGTGGAGACCCGGTGTCGTCCCCCCAGCGGTGTTTGGGGGAAAGGCGTTGTTTGCGGACGACCCTATCCCACATACCATGGAGCAGTCCGTTGAGGGTGCGGCACACCTCTTCAGACAGCATGAATGGACCGCACGCGCAGACGAATCTCACCCCCCGCCAGCAACCCACGGCAGACCAGACAGATTCATACTCCAACCAAAAAGTGGCACTGCAAAAAAAAAAAAATCCACGGCTCCAAAAGCTGTGGGAACAACACCAACGGTTGTTTGGACAAGGGCGCTGTTTGCGGTAACGGGGCGGGGGGGGGGGGGATGAGGCATCGAAGTGGTCGATAAGCATAGCTGAATGTCCCCGCCATTAGACACGTCCAGCCATTGTTCTCCCGCAAGTTCTGCCGCACTGTGTTCGGGCCTTTGCCAGGCGACTGTCCATGCGCCCCCACCTGTGCTCTCTTGGGCTCATCTCGCGGGGGGGGGGGGGGGGGAGGCAGGGATGCAGTGGAAAGGGGGGACCCCCCCAAGGGTGCACAGCCTATGCCCAGCCACTGTCTCCTTGACGGCAAGTGCCGGCGTCAATGGCATTTGTAAGCGACAGTAACTGCCTGCAACCGCTTGGCAACCTCCTTCAACCGCCTATCGAACCGCTTCGGGGGCCGCTTCTGAGGTGCCTTCCCCTCCAATGCATCCCTGGGGGGGGGGGGGGGGGCACACTTCCCTGTGTATGCTGGAAAACCTAAACTTGGTCCCGATGCCGATCCCCAGCACAGGACAGGCCGTGCGCGGCTCCGTGTGGTCTGACCACGACACACAGTCCAATCCCCCGGCACAGAGATGATGCTCCCTGGACCCCAGGGACTCTCTGCCGCAGGGGACACACCTGCGCTCCAAAGGGGGGGGGGGTCCTGTGCATTTCGGCACCCGGGCACCCCTGCACCCGCGACGTGAGGGGGCAGGGCCGGAGACGGGGAGGGGGAGGGGGTTCGGGTCTCCACTGAAATGCCCCCCGGGTCCGGTACTGGCGTGGGCACCCGTCCAATGGTGTGTGTTTTGTGGTGCTGGGCAATTGGCGTATGCCCCCCATCGGGGCAGAGGAGGGGGTGCATGAAGCACTGGGGCGCTCCGAATGTCTGCGGCTGCAGAGCCGAGCAAGGGTAAGACGCGGCCAGTGGTCAAGAGGTCGTCGGTGAGCAGAAGGCGGTCAATGGGGATGTCCAGAAGAGGACCGGGGCCATCATTCATGACCGATAACCCCCGCGGCGAAAGCGTTGCATTGCGCATGCGGAGGGGGCGGGGGTCACATCGGGCCCCTGCAGCGGAAGTGCGGGACTTCAGCAGGCGGTTGGGGCCCATCCACACGACCACTCCACTGCATGTTTGGGGCCGAAGCTGATCCCCGTCCCCCGCCAGTGGTCGCATTAGCTTGGTCATGCAGCGCGCAGTTCCAGCGACCTACGGGCCTACGCTGTCGGTTACATGTCGGTTACCCCCAACCGCTGTCGGTTACATGTCGGTTGCCCCCAACCGCTGTCGGTTACATGTCGGTTGCCCCCAACCGCTGTCGGTTACATGTCGGTTGCCCCCAACCGCTGCCTGGTACACCCCAGCCGCTGTCGGCCTGAAGGGCTGTCCTACGGTGATATGGCTCCTCCAAGACCGCCCCGCCCCACATTCGGTCGTCGGGTATTCCTGCATTCTGTTTGCTGTTGAGGGTGAGGTCTATAGGGACTGTTGATGATACCTGTTCTCTATGGCGCTGACATCGACGGATCTATGTGGGGCCCTGAGTGGCCTGCGGAGCAAAGGTTCCGGCCGCCAGCACGAGGCTGGGGTTGAACCACTCCGCCTGCGCAACGATTGAGGAATTGGTCTGGAATCCCTGCAGCTTCTCCTCGCCCTTGGGCTTGTGCACACCCCAACACACGATCGCCCTCTTGGGGTTGTTGGTGGCGCTGAGCAGTGTCTCACTGTCGTGGGCAAAGGATAGGGCAGTGATGCTCTCGCGAGCCCCTGCAGCCTCATAAAGCGTGCAAACTTGCTTCGATTCCGCGATGTCCCACACCTGCGGAATGCGGAGCGCATGGGGGATGAGCGAGAGAAGAAGGCGGGCGTGGGTGGCTAGACGTAGGGTGACGAAGGTCAGCACGAAATCGCAATGACTGTTATTGTTTAGGGTCCAGGATGGCGTTGTTAAATTCAAGGAGCGCCCAGGAAAACCTGTGGAGACTTTCAACTTGAACAGGCCTTTGCTTCGTGACACCGGGGGGGGGGGGTAAATGCCGCCCCCCCCCCCCCCCCTCGGGGTTTTGGCTGATGCACCCATTCCCCCACATCAGAAAAAATTTTCCTCAGGAAATAAATGACATTTATCAAAGGGGAAACTTGGAGGTCGATCTCAGGTACACAAACTTTTTTTGGCCTCTGACCCCACCCCACCCCCGGTATAGTATCAACCAGCCACTAAGCAAAGGCCTGCTGTCAACAATGAAAAAGTTGACGGTGTGAAACGGCCTCACAATCCAGCCGGCGCCCGGACTTCTCACCACCCCTGCCATTGCACAACCAGGGATTCAACGAAACTTCATGACCATTCTGTTGCCCTGCCATTGGACAACTGGATGACTGGATGGTCGACAAGTGTTGTGCCCATTCTGTTGGTGACCAACTGCTGCCAATTATCAACAGCGCGGTATGATGCTTGCAGAGGTTACGGCCTTGGCTAACCCTGCTTGTGCACTTGTGAACACACATACAAATACATATCCACAAAGCACAACACCACCACCACCACCCGCAACAACAACAACAACAACAACAACAACAACAACAACAACAACAACAACAACAACAACAACAACAACAACAACAATAGCACACATACGCGCGCGCGCACACACACACACACATACACTACACAAAATCACCCAGCACCAACACGCTGCAGACATAAATGAAAAGGATCATCGACACACACAGACCCCGAATGCAATGGAGCACGGCAGTGGACAAGCAAGCTTCTCGGCAGGCCAAGAACATGGGGAGCGAATACACCATGGGCCTAGGCGCCTCTCTGCAGCATAGGGGAAAGAGAGCAAATACGCAAACATCCTGCCAGGCACTGACATCCCGTACAACCTTTGGCAGCCTGTGGCAGCACCGCCGGACCACAGCCCTGCACACGAAGAGTAGTATTCCTGCACAAGCAATACCAAAGTAAGGTCAGGTGTTCACCCTCCCCACAACCCCGCGATGCCGCAAAGCGGATGAGAAGGGACAAGGACTCTGTCTCAGCGAATGTCAACTCCCCGGATGGAAGAGTACGGGGGCTGAGTGCAGGAAAAGCAGAAAGGAATGGCCGAGGACCCGAAGGTTCCTGCACGTGGGAGGAAGCCCACTACAGGCAGTAGCCAGAACGTGAAATACCTGCCCCTTACTGCGCCCCCCGCAACCGAGCGGTTGCACACACTCACACACACACGACATGAGGGCGAGCAGTGGGCAGGTATGGGGCAGGCGTGCCACTAGCGTCTGGCAGGGAAACCGGTTCTCAGTAGGCTTCGGCCCCTCAGTAATACCCGCCCCCTGTATCACAAGGACGCAGTAGGAACGAGCTGCGTCCAGTGCGTGGGTCAGTAGGACCCTACTCCGTCCGATCATATCTGAGCTGGCAGATGCTGGTGGCAAGTCTGGTATGGAGGGCTAAATTCAGCAGGCTGCACCGAACAGGTTGTGCCGTTTGCATGGGGCCGGGATGTCGTTGCACCAAGCCCTGTGATGATATTGGGGGGGCGGGGAACGTTTCAGCCCCCCCCCCCCCAACACCACACGCACGCACGCACGCACGCACGCACGCACGCACGCACGCACGCACGCACGCACGCCCGCACGCAGCACGCACGCACGCACGCACGCACGCACGCCCGCCCGCCCGCCCGCCCGCCCGCCCGCCCGCCCGCCCGCCCGCCCGCCCGCCCGCCCGCCCGCCCGCCCGCCCGCCCGCCCGCCCGCCCGCCCGCCCGCCCGCCCGCCCGCCCGCGCGCGCACGCACGCACGCACGCACGCACGCACGCACGCACGCACGCACGCACACACACACACACACACACACACACACACACACACACCACACACACACAAACACACACACACACACACACACACACACACACACACACACACACACACACACACACACACACACACACACACACACACACATACACACACACACACACACACACACACACACACACACACACACACACACCATCCCACGCCATAGCCACACACCATGATTGTGCCTCCACTGGATCCGGCTGCACACAATCGGCCGTCAGGTGAGAAGGCCAGTGTCGTCACCGTGCTGTTGTGACCGCAAAACATGCGCACATGTTCTGCGGTGTTGACCTCCCAAATCCGCAACGTTTTATCCGTCGAAGCAGTGCCCAGGAGGCTCCCGTTCGGGTGCCATCGCACTTGATCCACGTCTGCAAAATGGCCCGCCAGGATGCGCACGGGCCGTGTGCGTTCCGTGACCCAAATCCGTGCAGTGCGGTCGTGACTGCCCGTGGCGAAGTAGTAGGGAAGCGGGCTGAAGGCCACGGACCACACGGGCCCCGTATGGCCCCGATACTCGACCAGCGCCTTTGTTCCCTGGGCAAGAGGCCACGGATGCACATGGGCATGCGCAACAGGCCTGACCACGGTGCTGCAATACTTGTCTGGCCACGCCACTTTGCACAACCCTCTTCAACTCTCTCCAACCCTCCACGACCCTCCACAGCCCTCCACGACCCTCCACAGCCCTCCACAGCCCTCCTCAGCCCTTCACAGCCCTGTTCAGCCCTCCACAACCCTCTTCAGCCCTCCACAACCCTCCACAGCCCTCCACAACCCTCTTCAGCCCTCCACAACCCTCCACAGCCCTCCACGACCCTCCACAGCCCTCCACAGCCCTCCAAAACCCTCTTCAGCCCTCCACAGCCCTCCACAACCCTCCACAGCCCTCCACAACCCTCCACAGCCCTCCACAACCCTCCACAACCCTCCACAGCCCTCCACGACCCTCCACAGCCCTCCACGACCCTCCACAGCCCTCTAAAACCCTCGAAAACCCTTCACAACCCTCTTCAGCCCTCCACAACCCTCCTCAGCCCTCCACAACCCTCCTCAGCCCTCCACAACCCTCCACAGCCCTCCACAGCCCTCCACAACCCTCCACAGCCCTCCACGACCCTCCACAACCCTCCACAGCCCTCCACAGCCCTCCACAACCCTCCTCAGCCCTCCACAACCCTCCACAGCCCTCCACGACCCTCCTCAGCCCTCCACAACCCTCCTCAGCCCTCCACAACCCTCCACAGCCCTCCACGACCCTCCACAGCCCTCCACGACCCTCTTCAGCCCTCCACAACCCTCCTCAGCTCCACAACCCTCTCCAACCGTCTGCAGCCGTCCAAAACCCTCCACCTCCGCCTCCGCATCCTCCACCCTAGCCGACGATCCTCTGAGAGACGGGACCTGACATAGGCACCATGCCACCAGAACTGAAAAAGCTGCAACATCTCCGGTGTGGCTGACGCTCTTGTTGTGCTTTGTGCAGAAAACAGCAAATCATAAAACCAGTGTTTCACAATACGATCCACTCCTCTGTTCTGTGGGTCGCCGGGCGTTTGATGGGGATGCTGCCAATCCTTTTTCGGTCACGGATGAATGACATTCCAGAGTGTAGGTTGGGTGCAGTTTGTCAACCCAGTCCCTCCCTCAATCCCTCACCCGTTCAGTTACTGAATCCCTCGCGCACTTGTTCACTCTCTCAGGCACTTATCCTCAGATCTCTGTCTCAGGATCTCTGTTTTGCCAACCCCTTTGAGCTGCATTCAGCCTGATTTGCACTTGCTAGCCAGTCAATCATTCCGAGATATTGGACATGACAATTTTGTTTTGTTTTGGCCGCACACAGCAGCCCAAGGTTTGCAGGGGTTGGATATTCGTGACCAATTTTCCATGAGTTTTGGATACAGAAAAAGTTGCGGAGAAAACTCACATCACAACCTGCTCTAGTCGTGGGAGAGAGGTCCTGCAAAGGGTCCTCTGGCCACCTGCCCTCAACACCGAGTGGCAACTGACAACGGCTGGACCCCTCGCCTCCTCCCTGTCGGGCCGCTACACATCACAACAACCAGGAGTGGTCGCTGATGCAGCTTCGCGTCCACGAGACGGGCCCTTTGACACTGAAGACCACCAGTAGTGCAGACTACCCTGGCAACTGCGGGAGCCGTGAGGTGAAGCGTGCCGCTTCTCCTTGCCTCTCTTCGCTGACCATAAACCGACGCAATCTCAAGGAGCAAGAAATGCACGCAATTATTAAAAAAGCACCACATCAATACATCCCACACCATCGCCGGCCACAGCCTGACGGCAGCATCTTGCGAACACGACAACGCGAATTGATCCGTGCTATCGACATCCACTCCATAGACAGGCCCGGAATGCCCTATGAACTCCATGCCCTCGCCGCCGCGTGTGCGGCATGAAAACCTGCACAAATGTTGGAACATTGAGAAACGCATTTGCGGGGGCACAGAGGGCTCAGATCGCCCCCGGGGATGCGGTGCGAGCCCCGCTGTGGAGGTGTAGCATTCTGCCGCTTTGGGATCTTGTACACGACGACCAGAATTACGTATCGATTTGGGTTCGACGTCGGTTTTGGGCTTCGGGAAACAGCCACAGCACAGAGCAACGGTGTAGAGTAACGGTGCTAAGTAACGGTAGAGAGTGAGTAATGGCATCGAGCCACAGTACAGAGTAACGGTAGAGAGCCACAATACAGAGCTACGGTTCGTAGTCACGTACAAAGCAACGGTATAGAGTAATGGTGTAGGGTAACGGTATAGAGAATGATGGCATCCAGCCACAATACAGAGTAACGGCATAGAGTGACAGTCGACCCAACGGGGACAGGACACTTCTGTCCACCCGCAAATCGTGTGAAAAAGAACCACATCTACACCCCGCGTGCACCGATAGGGGTCCTGGGTTGCAGACAACGGAAACCCCACCTCCACCTGCAAAATCGCTCCGCAACCGCACCCTCGCCTCCCTCCAATTTCCGTGCCGTCTGCGGCAGCCGCGTGCATGCGCTCCAGAGGTGCCGGGAAGGAGCAGGGCAGAGGTCCACCTGCGAACACAGGAATCCACAAAGCCCGCGATCATGAACCCCTCCGCCTCCGGGGCACGCTTTCGTGAAAAGCAGACGGACGTCAGTTTGCCGTAGGAATGCAAATACGTGTAGAAGCAGATGGACGGCTGCGACGACGAGGACGCGGGCGAGACGGTGTCGGCCACGGCCCACGGGGCATCTGCTGCGCTCCCTGACGGAACAGGACATGGCCTGCCCCCACTTCGTGTCGAATGGATTCGCACGGGCCCACGGCGTCCCACGCCGTCGCCGGGTATGAGAGTCGTCATTGGGTTTGTGCGCGATGTGCGGAGGTCGAGGTTTGCCCCGAAACCCGCAAGTTTGCGGTAATTCGTCATGACAGTCCCCAGCAGGGGCCCCCCACCCCCACCAAAATAATGACGTCAATATCATATCCAGGGTTGGAAGCGCGGTGCAAGACAGGCGGTGAAAAGACAAGTGTGAATGGAGGGGAAGGAAATGGGGTGCGGGTAGGGATTCACTGCTCTCGCTTCTCTGGGGAAAAAGAAAGCACCTGCAAATGGCGGACATCCTCAAAACCGTCGGTCCCCACACCTCGGCAGTGCAGGCAATCTGCTGGCCACGCCGCAAAAGGGGCTCAAAATAGACACTTCTTCGGAGGAGACATTGCCAAAATCGCTCACGTCAATGAACAATTTTGGAATGCTTATTGTTGCCTCCGCTGACACAGGGCTTCTTCGGAGGCAAACCTCAACAAAGCATGTCTTTCTGGCTGTCAATCAGTTTGTCAGGGTATTATACAAATCATAAGAACACGCAGAAGCATAAGAACATGCACATGCTCTTGTTGTGGGTGGATAGGCTTACAGGGTGCCCACAACACACCTCTTAGTGCATCCGCAAGGGGGATTCGGGCAAACGATGGTTTAAACACAGACAGACCTCTCTTGCTCATGCGCGAAAAACTGCATTTTTGTGCGCACACAGAAATACCCCTGAATGTACTTACAGGGTATCGTGTGCAGTGCACGAAATGCAGCCCTCTACCGTGCACCTAATGCACGGCTTAACACATCGGACAGCAGGGTGCGGACGACAGGTTT
>OZ038385.1:52799896-52817396 GCA_964036045.1 Eutreptiella sp. 'Long Island Sound 2002'
CCTGAACGAGGGCCCCCCTTTGGGCAGCCATTGGCGGGGGGTCACAGCGTGGTCCAGCCGTAAGGTGCTGTGTGTACAGGATGCTGATGACCAATGATGGAAACCCCCAAAACCAACCCAGGAACATCCCAGGTTTCAATGGAGGGGGGAGGCAGGAAGGGGGGGGCAGGGGCAGCTGTCCAAGGGAAAGAATGGGGCGGGGGGGGGAGGGGGGGGCTCCCCAATGGACCCACTCCCCCCCTCACCCCTGCCCCCTCCGCCCTCCGCTCTAAATCAGCTGAAAACCTGGGTTTTGGGAACGTTTTTCAGCGTCCACAGTAAATTTGTTCTCAGTGCCTTCGGCACATGTCAAAGAGTATTTAGTTATTGTTCCATGTCTACTGTGTATTCAATGTCTTACAGATGCCCATTTCCCAGTGCTCGTTGGCTGCGGATTTTGGCTCCGTAGTCCATCAGCCGCCCTGCATGAATTCCAAAGATGTAATTCGTGCGCTACTTTATTTTCAGCTTCAGGATAGAGACACGCAGCATACAATGACGTGCTCGAAGCATGTTAGACACTTTTTGAGCATACCAATGCCGACGCTGTGCAAGTGTGTGACAGTAGCATGGGAATGGCATTGCAATACCGCAAGCTGTGTTGACTTCTGCATGGATTTCTATGGAGCGCTGTGGGGATCCATTGGTTCTGGAATCAAGATCAAAGAGATAACTGTGGTTGGGCTGGCCAATCAGCAATCTCCTGCTTTCTTGTGTTTGTTGTGTGTTGGTTAGGTGAGGGAACCCTGGATTGGCCAAGAATGAAGATTTTTTCCAAACTTGTTCTGGGACCATGTGGTGTGCTCAAACAAGACCCTTTTTCAACCCATATTACCCCATGCCAGTTCCCAAAAAGCCCTGAAGAGGGCGATATTGGGACTGAAAAGGGGGCCAAAAGAGGTCAAAAACACACGGTTCAATAATGATCCAAGATCATCTGGGATGTTAAAACGGGTGGTTTAAACCATTTTCAGCTATCTTTGAACCATTTTAGCCTTATTGAGCCCCTTTTTCTCGTGTGCTTGATGTTCCCTCCCCCACCAGCTCAGTCCCAATATTCGATCTTGATGAGGATTAGACCTAGTCATATCCTAACCCTCACTGCTTGTCTCTCCTTTCCTTCCCTCCTGAATCCATACAGGAGGGGGAATGTGTGCCCATGATCCACAAGGGGGGGGGGGGGGCAGACCTGAAACTGAAACTGGAACTGAAATGGCTACACAACCCTACCCTCTCAGGGTCTCCAACGTGAGAGAAATGACATGACCTCAATAGCACCAGAATGAGAAAACACAATCAGAAGTGGCGATGTAAGCACTGCCGTCTTGATTTCCCCAAAGTGGAAAGCAATCAATGCGGCTACATAACCTTACGTCCACGGGTATCCAAGCACAATCGTAGGAATGCATATCAAGGAGCATAGCCATTGGTTGCTTAGTATAGTGTTTGTCAGGGGCATTTCGGCCGAAAAAGATGCCCGGTGCATTTCCCTTATAAAGAAGTTCCCCATCTGCCCCATCAGATGAGGCCGTGGCGCGAATTGCCGCTCACATCCAGCCCCAGCCCCGCTGAGGCACATCAGTGCAATATATCAGATTGGGCATGTCCAGACGAGGTATATGTGGTCCCTTGCGCATGTCTTTCGATTGGCTAGTGAGATTGTAAATTCTGCGATGGCTGTTACAAAAATGGACTTCACAATGCCCAACTGCTTTGCACTGGTGTGTGGCAGTTGTCTCCAGAATGCTTTTCCTTGTTACTCAGAATCAAACCAAATTTATGCCAACACCAACACCAACACCGACACCAACACCAACATAACACATCATCAACACCAACACAGCACGACACAAAATGACACGAAATAGCACAGCACATCGTAACAACTCATCACAAATGATCAGAGGCCTTGCACATACATCCACATGAAGCAGACCTGGTGTTGGTGTTGGTGTTGGTGTCAGTGTTTGTGTTGGTGTCTGTGTCGGTAATGTGTTGTTGATGTTGTGTTGGTGTTGGTGTTGTGTTGATGTTGGGTTGGCGTTGGCGTTGGTAGTGGTAGTGGTGCTGGTACTGGTGCAATATATCTGACGGAAAGATTAATATGCATGACTCCATCTGACTCTGCCGCAAACTTGGGGGTTCGATACCTCGTAGCAGGTCTTCGAAGTCCCGAGCCTTGCCTGCTCTCTCCTTTGTAAATGTCCGCAACGTGTTCTCCAGGCCCCGCTTGTGAAGGTAATCCACAATGATTTGCTCCACATCTGGTGCGGCATCCATAAGCAGAGGTGGCCGATCAAAATCTGTTACAACAAGGTAAATTACTTCACCAGAAGCATGGGAACGTGCTGTACACGGCCCTACTCGTGGCCTCAGCGCTCCCCCTGTGAGCAATGTGTACAGACGTGTTGTAGACAGCAATGGTCGCCACAGATCGGCTCAATGTCTCTCCCTTGCAGCCATTAGTCCAATAATTTGTGTGAAGCAAACATCCGCATCTGACATTTTGTATCTATAATCGGCCCTTATTTGACCATGCCCCTTCCCCCTTCCCCACGACCAGGTGAGGTTTGGGGGTGAAACAATGTGATCACACGCCCCAATGGATGGCCCCATGCCCCTCGAGGACAGCCCTGGAGGATGAAAGTGGCTGGATGGTGACCCACGGCTGTTAGGGGAACTGACGTGTGACATGTGACAGACGACGGTCTGGCGGTGCCTCAAGGCCCAGTGGCGGAGTTGGATGCCCTTGACGGCGGCCGTGTCCGCAGTGGCACAATAGCGGCTATCTGCGGGAGGGCGTCGACTTTGGGTAACACGGCCAAATTTGAGATGATTGTCATACGGGACAAGAGGAAATCGGTGCAGAAGGTGCATCCCACGGTACCACACTACGCGGATAGTCATGGGAGGCCTCTATTGATTTATTTGGCCGGAGCCTGAGTCTTCACAGGGTCACAGCTAAATTCGCTCGTTGGTCACCTGTCGCCCTCCCTTTCCAGACAGCTGTGAGCAGAAAGGCAACCATTTCATTAAGGAGAGAGCCCACGCTGTGTAACTCCTGATGATGAGGCGTTTATCAAGGGGCAGAGAGAAATATTTGATGCTTTGCGAGCATGGGATGTCGACCATTCTTTCAATGGTGCTTCTGAGTGTTGTTTCTCAGTACTTGCAGCATGTGTTCCTTCTGTGCGCAATCCGATGTTATCTGAGTAGTAGCAGGAACCCGCTCATTTGCACTGCCGCGCAGTTGTAGAACACAGGAGTACCGGCTCGAACCCAACAAAGACATTGTGTTGCTGAGCTATAGACCAAGGGATCACATGCACAATGCAGTCCTCAGGGCATGCGGCGTGAAACGGGGCACTAGCTCAGCAGCACGGCACCTCACGGGGCAACAATCAAGCAAAACAATGGGGTCAAATAAATTATCTAAACAAAAAAGATGCACGGTGCACGCACGGTGCATGCAGCTCCCCCTGAGAGTTTTATTTGGAGGACAAACAGGATACCGTTCTCAGCAGCCAACTATCAGAAATTGTCAAAACGATTTCCGGGTCATCTATATTCACCAGAACTCACACTACATCAAATTGAGACCTCATCTAGTACAAGAGCTGTTTCAAGGCTACATCTGCAGCCATGGCAATGCTGTTTATGCTGCTGAAATGCAAAAGGTAATGCATGTAACTCTTCCAACATTATGCAGCGCTCGGTTTGGAGGGCAAACACAGGATAACGTCCTCAGCAGCCAACCCATCAGACACCAATTTGTCAAATTCCCATCAGCTACCTTCACTAGAAGTCACACTACATGCATGTAACTCTAGTGACATGTAATGCTTGTAGTTTTATTTGGTGGGCAAACAGAGGATACTGTCCTCGGCAGCCAACCATTAGAGACCGTCAAGACGATTTCCATGTCATCTACATTCACCAGAAGTCACACTGCATCAAAATGAGACTTTGTCTGGTGACGTTTCTGCGGCGAGTACCTCACTTGTAGGACCGCTGAGTCCACCGCATGATGGAGACTCATGAGTGTTTTGATGCAATGCTTGGATGGTGTCGGTGGCGTGGGTGGATATTTACACAAATTTTCTGGCGAAATTTGCAACTCTCTAGTTAGCACGTGCAAGGGTAGCCAATACTATTGCAAATCCCATGCTTCGTGTGCAAGTGGAGAACAGCAGAGGGTTCGTTCTTGTCTTGTGGGGTATTGTTCTGTTTTCAGTGTCCCATATTACCCCTTGCAACATTTTGATGTGCAAGTCGCCACATGGGGGCGAGTGATGGACACCATTGAGTTAGCACCGCCAAATTCTAAGTAGCTGCCGGGCGCCATTGCTTAAGGACCACCCACTTCCGCATAATTACCGGACGCCAATTGGTTAAGCACCACCCACGTCCGGGTGAGTAACTGATGCAATTGAATCCGCACTGCTCACATCCGGGTAACTGCCGGACACCATCAGGTCAGCACCGCAGAAAGGCAGGAAACTCGCAGGCAAAACAGAATTTTCGTTCCAATCGTACCTCAACCGCAACCTCTCTGCAAAAAGAAAACGAACAGGGCGAATCCACTGCAAGTTGTCAATCATGCCTTGGCCCGGTATGTTGTGTGGAAGAAGCAAATACTGAAGATTCGATTGTCACATGGACAGACTGAACTGCAAACACTGAAACAATATTCAATCTTTCAGTGCATCTACTGACAGAGGTTTGCATTGGTACACCCCTTTGTTGGACATCATTTGGAGCTGAGTGCCCTGGGAGACATTCCCTATCACCCTATCACAGGATCGCTGCTCATGTCCAAACACTGCAGACAAATAGCTGTCTACACCCTGCTTACATGTCAATGCATCGCCCACCTCCTGCAGCAAACGGAGTCGGCCTAAGCGTCCGCAACAGCCCCTGTTGCATGGCAACGCAGATCATTTGGGTGATCAGCACCTTCTTTGTCACCCATTGCAACTGTCGCTCACCCCATGCAAGTCCTGCTGCCACGAGCATTATTAACTTTCTTGCTTCACCTTTGCCCCAGTGCATTGAGGGTTGCAGGGCGACCAGGGCACATGGAGGACCGTGCACCAGTGGTCTGGTCGCTACGCAATCAGATCAGCGTTCACAGTACTGAAACAGGGCCTCTGCCATGCTTCCAACTCCGCTGGAGAAAGGGGGCGAACCCCCACTCATATGAACGGGGGGGCGGGGGGAGGATGCATATGGACACCCCAGTGTGGCCCTCGGCTGGCCCAGTGGCCAGAACTGATTTGGGTTGCGTGCGGGGCGGGTGGGGGGGGGGGGGGAGGGGGGGCGGCAAAAATGTTTCCATTTCCACCGGGAACAAATGTGGGTGGAATCGGCTTGGTTCAAAATGTGACAAAAAGTGGGTTTGGAATCAGGGGTCAAACCGTGTTGCCCCCCGCGATGTACCCATATGCTGCAAGTATGGTGCGTGGTTGGCCCAGTGGCCAGAACTGATAGTTTGGTGGTCGCATCTGTTCCTCCATCCATGCCAAAGGGTTCACCTGCAGGCATGGCAGCCTCCTTGGCCTCAGCAGTCTTCACAGCACCGCACTTGCGACTCCATGCAGCAGCCTCCAACCAGAACCTGCTCACAACTCGGTGGCCTGGAAGGAGGGTGTTGGGTCCGAAATAGGAAGCCACTATCGGGAACATAACTGCGCATTTTCATTCGGAAATTCTTCTGTTGAGCAGCTTAGGAAACATCGGTCGGAGGCATCCCATTTCCTGACAAGGAAAACTCTGGCGGGCGAACACCCCCCCCCCCTACTGAAGTCAGATACGCTTGCCGTGCTGGGGAGGAAAGGGACAGAGAAGAGAGCTGCCGAGGGGGACAGCGGGCTCCTGGCCAAACTCCGGATGAAACTGCAATTGAACGAAAACCTTTCGATCAGTTTTGAGCAATGGGCTCTTCGTCCAATGACACGGGTCACACAGCACAACCATAGACAAGCAGGCCATGCTTTTCCCATGGAGGTAATGTTGAACAAGCACCACATCCATGCAATTCCCATTGTTCTAATCTGAGCGGCAAATATTTTGTGAAACTATGGCACACTGACGGCGAGGCCAATGCAATCATCCACCGAACCACAGCACTGCTGAAGCACCATGCAAGGAGCAACACTTCTTCCTCAATTGAAGCAGCATTGTTATCATCTGCGTCCATTGCATCAAAGATAACAGCGTCGATGGGTCGTTTGCATGGCTTTCCCTTCCCATGTTCTGCAGAAACGCGCTCAGTGCTGTCATGCAAACATGTTATTGCTTGACGTCACCTGGCGAGAGGTTCACAACACCGGGAGCCTGCTTTTGCTGCTGCTTGTGTTGTTTGGTTCACGAAGTGTGTGTGTTTGTGTGTGTGTGTGTGTGTGTGTGACCCCAGCCGGTGAACATTACGTGCAGTTCGGACCCAAATGCCAAGCAAGTGGGGGCTATTCTGGGATGTGTGCCTGCATGTGTACATTTGTGGGTGGGTGTTATCTCTGTGTGCGTGCGTGTGGGTGGTTGCTTTTGGGGGTCCTTCGGGCCAAGGGGCTGGCTGACTATTTGGAGCCCCCAATTTCCTCCATGTGATATGAACACCCGGTGTTGATTAACCTTTGCAAAAGCACCGACCCTTGGCATGTGGCAGGGGTGAACACCCCCCCTTCCGCACCAACATCTGGGTCCAGCAGTGCAAGGCCGGACTCCACCAACATTCGTGCAGTATCCCGGTATCCAGGATCTGTTGGGAAATACAGCCAACACTTGACGCGGCCGCCTTTGTCGCCCTCTGCGAATGCGGTGATCTTGAGGAAGCCCTTGTCCATTTTTGCCTCCGAGGGACCTTCACCTTGTTTGGGGAGCAACGTTCTTCGAAACAGGCTCCCCAAAGGCCGCGTGACTATCACAGTCCCAAAAATGATGAAGTCGATGAATTGGACGAAGCCTGCCATAAAGCTGGCGTACACCATAGACTCCTGCAAACAGCACATGCACCCTGGCACCTCCCGATCGTGATCCGTCAGTGACTAGTGGGCGTTTGCGAGCGACCAGTGGTATATCATGAGTGAGCATTGGGTGGTTATGAGCAAGCATGAGGGATATCATGAGTGAGCAGTGTCACACTTTAAGTGAGCAGCTGGCCATAAAGGGGTGATGAGTGAGCAGTGAGGGCCGATGAATAATAAAACAGTGGTCAGTAAAAACTGTCCACTGCTCCCACTGCTCATCCCACCCCAAAGGAGCCATAGGCCAAATTCTTTTTTCGGGGCGCGGGCAGAGTGTCACGAGGCCCCCCGTGCGGCTCCCTCCCGCCCCAAATGAAATGAACGACCAGCGAGAAGTCCACCTTCGAAGCCCCTCTGTGGTCGCTGCAGTGTGATCTGGATTTCTGGTTCTGAAAGGTCGGACAGTAGTAGTGTATGGCCGAGAGGAGTCAAAGAGACCCACTGCCAAAATAGAAAGAAAAGTGCACCAGATGGGATCGGGAGCTCTGGGACATACAGTGCAATTGCTGAGGGACACAGGGCTGGAGGCGGGGATGCAATTGTGGTGGAAGGGCAAGAAAGCACTTGTGGTCGCTTTGGCCAAGATCAACTCCTCAAACAGACAGACTGGGTACCGCTGCCCCAGCCCTCTGCACAGTGCAAAGCACTGCATGGGCGGCCTCAACAGTATGTGATTTCAGAGACCACTCACCAGTAGACACTAGAAGTGGGGCAAAATACAGGCAACGCCACCTTGACCCCATGAGCAGCACAACACACCACAGGAGTGACCTCAACGGTCTGTGGCTGCACTAGAGCTCTGCCCTCCCCAAACACACATTTTCCCACAGCAAAGCCCAGGGACACGTCTTCACAAAACATGCACAAGTATGTGAAACAGAAAATACCAACGGGCAAGCATACTCCCCATTTGTGGTCTACCGCTGAGAGGACCATCCGGCATACTTACGGGGCAACTATAGTGAAACAACCCATCCTTCCATGGACAGACACAGGAACAGTAAGGCATGCAAAAGCACGCCCATGGCCGCCCAAACCATGGTTGTAGTGACAGGGCATCGAAGCGTGGCCCTAGGTGGGTTCCCAAGGTTGATTTGCCAGCTTTTCCTTTCATTGGGGCAGAGGCAAAGGAAGAGTAAGTTGGTTCATATATGTTGTGGTCCATGCCGCAAGGAATAATCCGTATCAGCCAAAAAAGCAAACCAGCAACACATAGCACGAGCAATGTCATGTCTACTTCCTGCTGGAAAATAGGACATATGTGGGATGCATTGATGACTCTGCTGTACGCAATATGCGGTTTGCGAAAATACGTGCATCAGGGCTTTGTGTGCTGTGCGCAGCATGGTAGACTGGGCATGTCCAAAAAAAAACCCACAATCATGCATGCAGCAGCAAATACAAGGAGCTCCCATATTGACATGACCGGAAGGCGGTTTGTCAAGACACTAGTGTGCAAATTGGCCAATAGTTTGAGTGACCAATGTGCAAGCGGTTCATGCAGATCCCCAAGGTGCGTAGTTCGCAGCTACAGTACATGTGTTCCCAGATTGCTGCCTACACAGGCATGAAACTTCACCGTTGTGGTCAAGACTGAATGTTAAGCATGCCAGCGCCGAACTGGGAGGGACGCCAAGGGGCAGAAGCAACGCCTCTAAGCAGAGGGATAATGGTTCCAGTCTCACCTACGAAAATACGGTTCCCCAGCGTCTGGGCCTACGCTCATCCTTCATGTCGGTGAGACTGACAAATCCGTTGACTCGCAATTGAAGGTTTGGATGGTGGTTTTGAATCCGGTTGCTTTTTCAGTCTGCAGGGGGCAAGCATTGCCTGGGCGGCAGCCTTGATGCGACATGCGGTGTAGTAGACCACCGGTGGCTGGGCTGCATTCGTTCATGTCCGGCTTGTCTTTGAATTAATCCACCAGGACCTCCAGTGTTTTGTCTTTGTTTTGGAAGGTACGGCGCATGCCCCACACATGCAGGTGCCCAACAAGTCCCCCCTGCGCCTTCCCCCACTGCACCACAAGGCTCCCCTTGCGGGGGGTTTGCCACAAAGGCCCAGTAACTGTGCCGGTTGGTTCTTCCAGGTGTGCACTGGTTCAGGTTTCCAGGAGGAAATAGTAAGCCGACCGACCAGTGTCTCTGGTGTATCTGAATCGACAGCATCCATAGATAAACGGGTAAGTACACGCAAGGGGTACCCGAAGGCGAACTGGATAACAAGGGTCACCACATACCTGCCGTGCCCACCTTCAGCATGTGCCTCTGTCATTGGTCCCCCCTGTCCGTACACGCCCCTCGTTTACCACTGGCTGTGTGTGCCCGCGGAGCTAAAGCTCGGTGGGTGGGTCCGATCCCCCCCCCCCCTTAGCATCCTCATGGCGTGAACGCAGGCCAGCAGAACCGCCCGTCCTTCCTGGTGACGGCGACAGGCAGCACATGAAAGAAACACATGAAGAAAAAAACCGCTCCCCAAAAACAAACCCCGTGCCCTGTGCACCAATCAGCATTTTGAACGAGTGCTGGGTTTTCTAGAGGGGGCATTTTTCTTTGCCACAAATAGTGTGCAATCCCATTATTCCCATGGCTTTGACAGGCCGGGCCTCACCCTGACACACTGGAGCGTGGTGCAGTGCCAACAAACATACCCGGTACGTCATTTTAGGGCTGTACCCATTGACAGCATTGGACCGCCGTATGCAGTTCGCCATCACCTACATGAAGAACCAACAACACTGTGGGGCATAAATTCACAGGGCTACCGCGAGTAAATGGGTGCACAAGGAAGCACTCCCCTGTTTAGCACCCCCACCTCCAAAGAAAGCGGGAACGCCTCCCCTCCAATGACCCTTAGTTTTGCCATTGCCCCCGCAATCAAGCCCCTTCTGATTTGGTACGAAGCTTCGAGGGCCAGTCAACGCACTCCAGGGGCAGAGCGGCTCCGCATTGCGCTGAACGCTGTGACTTCTTCCCCATCCCGGGCCAATATCATCATCTAGAGCGCCTCGTAAACAGGAACCCACTTGCTAACCCTTTTACCCTCACACCACAGCCCTCTCCAAACCCTCACACCCGCCGCTACTCTCTCCAACCTCCTCCGGCTCCTCCGATCCACAAAATTCACGTTTAGGGACCAATAGGTGTAGAAAAAGAAAGTATTGCAATACCACGGGGGATCCTGCACAAAAAATTGTCCCAAGGTCACTGGCAGCCCCCGTTTTTGGGCTATTGTCACGTACTTCGTGTTGATTTCCATGCCTGAGAAGATCATCCACGTTCCCCTACACCACAAGCTTTGAATCGACACCAGGGGTGACCCGGGGCAACGAGGATTGCAGTGACGGGTGCGAATTCCCTTATACCAGTCGCCTCACATTTTCGATGGAAGATGGGTGGGCCAGGGTTGTATACGACTGCCTGGCCGGGGTAGCAATCCCCGGAAATCGCCAGCCAGGTTTGCCAGATTAGGGTTAGCCACGACCATCAACACAACTCAGGGATTTGCAGACAGAGCAGTGTACGCTCAGTGACATCCCTCGGGATCCGCACTAGAGCACTGCTGTTCCCAGTATTCTGAGGTGTTTCTCGTCTCTTCTTTGCCGTTTCTGCGTTTGTGACTCTTCTTGGCAAACACAATTCAGATCTATTTGCAACACACGAGCGCAGTCTGCCTCACAGGAATCCCGCCTCAGCAGGTCGACACCCGGCTGCTCCGCACTATCCTGGGACCCGGAGGGAATTGCGGGGGTGGGGGGGTCCTGCAAAAGGGGCAGGGGGGCTTGGGGCGTCACCTTGTGGCCCGAGGTGGGGTGTTCCCGCTGAAGGGTTAGCATGTGTGTGTTTTGGAACCCCCGATTGTAAAGCAACAGTGTAGGGGGAGGAATCAAAGCGGCTACATACCCCCTGCAGTCTCGGGGTCTGAGGGAAGAGGTGGCCCGAAGCTCTTGGCCCAAGTGGCAGTATCACGGCCAGAGGGCTTTCCGGGGGGGGGGGGGGGCTTGGCTGAGCCGGGGTCCCCCTGGTCTGCCTTAAAAGAGGGCACGGCAGGGAATGAATAAGATAAAAAAAAGTCGCCAAACAACGCTGTGTACTCCCCAGATGCGCATCCCGAACAATTCCCCTGAATGAACCAAGCAATGAGACCGGGGTCAAATTCCTGGGGACTGCCACCACAACTACTGCAGATGGAGCCATTCAAACAGTAGGCCTCATGAATGGCATGAGTTGGAGTGCAATGCGGGAACTGGGCGACCAAATATGCCGTCGTTCTCTTTTTGTGGAGACGTGGTGCTGTCGCCACACGGTACGTGGTCCCTGATTGGCACATCCGCATACATGCTTCCCGCCCCTGCCATGCCAGGGTGGAAAAGGGCAGCGCACGTAGCACAGAAAATGCTGATTCTCTCTCTAATCTAAGCTCCAGTGGAGCGGCCTAGTCCGCAGCACCAGCGACGCAGCAACACAACCACATGGACGGGCACATTGCATTCCGCACGACCAAATGATCCCAGGAGGAGCGCCTACCACTGCCATAACAAAGGGTCCAATCCAAGTCTTTGATTGTGAAGAGTAACCCAGCCGTGCTTGGTTGTCAATGCGGAACTTGGCCGTGCTTTTGTCGCCCTGCTTCGTCTTGACCAACGGATCGAACCCCAACTGCGGCTTATATTTGACACGGTTTTCAAGTGAAAGGAAGAAGGTCGCCACTGTGCCCCCGCTCATATCACCTGTGGAAAGGGGATTGCAAAGGCTCTGTGTGCCTCAACGGTGTAACTTGATGCGCAACGGCATTGGACGGGCCACCCCCAACACCTGCCCTCAGCCCCGCCACTGTCCCCAGTCCCGCCGCCGCGCCTGCATCAAAAAAAAAATTTTCGAATTTCAATATGGCAAACCCGTGGGTATCGAATTTCCATTTCAAGAAAAGAGCATAGCACGTTCTGCACAGCGCCCACACTCACGTGTCACGCAACAGCTGCAGACGACGACTGATCTGCCCCGGAACGTGGTCACAGCGTGCGGATCAAGACAAAACAAGCTGCAGACACTAGTCATGGCATTGCAGACTGTGGCAATTAAGAGCCAACATAATGCAACACCTGCAATACACTGTTGTACGCATTGAGACAGTAGGGGACAACCAACAGAAAGGGCACCACGCTCTGGGTAGGAGGAGGAAGAGGAGGAGGAGGAGGTTCTCATGGAAGGCCTTGGTGGGGCGCTACACACATGTGTAGCTGGAATTGACCAGTGACCAAGTTTCCTTTAACACAAATACCACCGCCATTCGAACCACGAAGGTCCCGAGGTTGGTTTTGGGGGGTTCCGTCAATTGAGCCTTTTTTTTGGGGTGGGGGGTCTAGCTAGGGGGCTCTATCAACCTCCCCCCAATTGAAAGCGGAGGAGGAGGAGGAGATGATGGCGATCCTCGCCACCGCTCGACATCCTCATGGTGCCGACGCCCCACGCCGTGGGTGTGCGCACCGATGACCTCAGACTGCGCCCACACACACACACACACATACACACACACGTTGAGAACCGTGAAACAGGAAAGAAGCAAGAAAAGCGGTTGGAGATAACCCCTCAGGCACAGCAGAGCTGTCCTAGACGTCTTTCAGTCTGTCGAAGGTTGAGCAATGTGCAGAAGAGGCATACGAGCAGAAAGACCCCCCTCCCTTACCCACGTCTCAATAAATGCATGGAGCAGTCCGCGTTCAAAACACGCGCGCGCGCGCATTCGCACACACACACACACACACACCAACACACGCGTGCGCGCGCGCACACACACACGCACGCACGCACGCACGCACACACAGACGAACGAATGCGAGATCCCTGATCACGGGCACAGCACGTCATGGAGGAGGATTGGATGAAACTGAGGGCACGTGATTTCTGAGCCCCCCTGTACTCTCGTCAGCGCCGCCAACCTTTGAAAAACAAACCCAGGGACGAGGCGGAGATGCGGCCGATCATCACCACCGCTCGACCACCCGATGGTGCCGACCACCCCACACCAGCGGAATGGTACCTGCCGGTGAGGTGACCCTGAGGGCCTGCCCCCTCGAAGCATCATGGCGGCGTCTCTCACACTCAACAGGCCATGTGGCATGGGCGCCTTTCTGCCGGAGAGGTGTGGCAATCGTCGTGCACGAGAGGGGGGGGGGGGGGGGATCCCCATTCCCGCTGCTCCAGCTGCAGGTGGACAACGGTGTGGTGACTGTGGTGGGGAATGACGAAGGCGTTAAACAACTAAAACATTCCGCGCGCGCACACAGACACACAGACAAACAGACACACAGACACACAGACACACAGACACACACACACACGATTGCAGGGCAAACGGGCACAACTCAGGATCCGAATGCCAGAATGCTTGTCAGTTGGATCGTCAAACAAGACAGAGCATGTCCAACGCCAATAGGCGCCTTTCTGCAGTACAGGGGACAGGGCAGGCACATCCTGGTCCCAGCTCAGCGTCTCCAGTCGCCTCTGTCGCCTCTGGCAGCCCAGCCCAGCCCGCACGCACACACACACACACACGCACGCACGCACACACACACACACAAACACACCCACACATACACACACACACACACACACACACACACACACACACACACACACATACACACACACACACACACAGACACACCCACACACACACACACACACACACACACACACACACACACACACACACACACACAGACCCACACACACACACACACACACACCCACACACACACACACACACACCCACATACACACACACACACAGACCCAAACACACACACACACACACACACACACACCGACACATACACACACACACACACCCACACACACACACACACACACACAGGAGGAGGAGGAGATGCGGTCCCCCGGTAGGGCGCCCCCGCGGCACATCCCCATGGTGCCCGCCGGCCCCCCACGGTCTGGAAAGCGACCGGGAGGGAGGTTTCACCCCAACCCGTCCGGCTAAGCATCATGGCGGCGGCTCTCCTCTTCGTCTCCTCCCCTTGTCCCCTGGCCCGCGCTACGTGCATGCACCCGCCCTACACGTAGCCGGATCCCCTCCCAGGGGCACGGAATGGGGGGCGAGGCGGAGCGCCGGCTCCACTTCCGGCACGGTCCACCACCCCCCCAAGGGAAGGGCAACGCAGTCTCACGGGTGTGGGCCCTTAGCCGCCAGGTACTACCGACTGGGCGGCGTTTGGCCGGCGGATCACGGGGGCTTGGTCCGTGGCCCGGTCCCCCCCCCTCCCCCGGCGCACGGCACTTCTGCCGAAGGTGTCCGTGCGCGGGGCCATCCTCTAACCCTCCGGTCGTGTCCCCCCAATCCGCAGTGCCGCACGTCTGCAGAGGGGACACGCAAACCCCCGCCTCGGTGAATCCAAAGCGAAGGAGGCCCCCTCGCCTCAGCGGCGGGGGCCTCGGTGGTCCCAAAGCGAAAGAGGCCCCTTCGCCTCAGCGGCGGGGGCCTTGGTGATCCCACAGCGAAGGAGGCCCCCTCGCCTCAGCGGCGGGGGCCTCGGTGTCCGAAAGCAAAGGAGGCCCCCTCGCCTCAGCGGAGGGGGCCCCGGTGGTCCCAAAGCCAAAGAGGCCCCCTCGCCCCAGCGGCGGGGGCCTCGGTGGTCCCGAAGAGAAGGAGGCCCCCTCGCCTCAGCGGAGGGGGCCTCGGTGGTCCCAAAGCGAAGGAGGCCCCCTCGCCTCAGTGGCGGGGGCCTCGGTGTTCCCAAAGCCCAGGAGGCCCCCTCGCCTCAGCGGCGGGGGCCTCGGTGGTCCCAAAGCGAAAGAGGCCCCTTCGCCTCAACGGCGGGGGCCTTGGTGATCCCACAGCGAAGGAGGCCCCCTCGCCTCAGCGGCGGGGGCCTCGGTGTCCGAGAGCAAAGGAGGCCCCCTCGCCTGAGCGGAGGGGGCCCCGGTGGTCCCAAAGTCAAAGAGGCCCCCTCGCCCCAGCGGCGGGGGCCTCGGTGGTCCCGAAGAGAGAGAGGCCCCCTCGCCTCCCCGGAGGGGGCCTCGGTGGTCCCAAAGCGAAGGAGGCCCCCTCGCCTCAGCGGCGGGGGCCTTGGTGATCCCAAAGCCCAGGAGGCCCCCTCGCCTCAGCGGCGGGGGCCTCGGTGTTCCCAAAGCCCAGGAGGCCCCCTCGCCTCAGCGGCGGGGGCCTCGGTGGTCCCAAAGCCAAAGAGGCCCCCTCGCCTCAGCGGCGGGGGCCTCGATGGTCCCAAAACGAAAGAGGCCCCCTCGCCTCAGCGGCGGGGGCCTCGATGGTCCGAAAGCGAAGGAGGCCCCCTCGCCTCAGCGGAGGGGACCTCGATGGTCCCAATGCGAAGGAGGCCCCCTCGCCTCAGCGGAGGGGGCCTCGGTGGTCCCAAAGCAAAGGAGGCCCCCTCGCCTCAGCGGCGGGGGCCTCGGTGGTCCCAAAGCCAAGGAGGCCCTCTCGCCTCAGCGGAGGGGGTTTCGATGGTCCCAAAGCGAAGGAGGCCCCCTCGCCTCAGCGGCGGGGGCCTCGATGGTCCGAAAGCCAAGTGTGGGGGAAGGAAAAATACCTGGCGAACCCACGGGGCGTCCCTATCCCCCCGCGGCCCAGGCTGGACCGGAGGGACTCGGGTGTAACCGCCGCTGTGTGGGGGAAGGAAAAATACCTGACGAACCCACGGGGCGTCCCTATCCCTCCGCGGCCCAGGCTGGACCGGAGGGACTCGGGTGTAACCGCCGCTGTGTGGGGGAAGGAAAAATACCTGACGAACCCACGGGGCGTCCCTATCCCCCCGCGGCCCAGGCTGGACCGGAGGGACTCGGGTGTAACCGCCGCTGTGTGGGGGAAGGAAAAATACCTGACGAACCCACGGGGCGACCCTATCCCCCCGCGGCCGAGGCTGGACCGGAGGGACTCGGGTGTAACCGCTTCTGTGTGGGGGAAGGAAAAATACCCGACGAACCCACGGGGCGTCCCTATCCCCCCGCGGCCCAGGCTGGACCGGAGGGACTCGGGTGTAACCGCCGCTGTGTGGGGGAAGGAAAAATACCTGACGAATCCACGGGGCGTCCCTATCCCCCCGCGGCCCAGTATGAACCGGAGGGACTCGGGTGTAACCGCCGCTGTGTGGGGGAAGGAAAAATACCTGACGAACCCACGGGGCGTCCCTATCCCCCCGCGGCCCAGGCTGGACCGGAGGGACTCGGGTGTAACCGCCGCTGTGTGGGGGAAGGAAAAATACCTGACGAACCCACGGGGCGTCCCTATCCCTCCGCGGCCCAGGCTGGACCGGAGGGACTCGGGTCTAACCGCCGCTGTGTGGGGGAAGGAAAAATACCTGACGAACCCACGGGGCGTCCCTATCCCCCCGCGGCCCAGGCTGGACCGGAGGGACTCGGGTGTAACCGCCGCTGTGTGGGGGAAGGAAAAATACGTGACGAACCCACGGGGCGTCCCTGTCCCCCCGCGGCCCAGGCTGGACCGGAGGGACTCGGGTGTAACCGCCGCTGTGTGGGGGAAGGAAAAATACCTGACGAACCCACGGGGCGACCCTATCCCCCCGCGGCCGAGGCTGGACCGGAGGGACTCGGGTGTAACCGCTGCTGTGTGGGGAAAGGAAAAATACCCGACGAACCCACGGGGCGTCCCTATCCCCCCGCGGCCCAGACTGGACCGGAGGGACTCGGGTGTAACTGCCGCTGTGTGGGGGAAGGGAAAATACCTGACGACCCCACGGGGCGTCCCTATCCCCCCGCGGCCCAGGCTGGACCGGAGGGACTCGGGTGTAACCGCCGCTGTGGGGGGGAAGGAAAAATACCTGACGAACCCACGGGGCGTCCCTGTCCCCCCGCGGCCCAGGCTGGACCGGAGGGACTCGGGTGTAACCGCCGCTGTGTGGGGGAAGGAAAAATACCTGACGAACCCACGGGGCGACCCTATCCCCCCGCGGCCGAGGCTGGACCGGAGGTACTCGGGTGTAACCGCTGCTGTGTGGGGGAAGGAAAAATACCCGACGAACCCACAGGGCGTCCCTATCCCCCCGCGGCCCAGGCTGGACCGGAGGGACTCGGGTGTAACCGCCGCTGTGTGGGGGAAGGGAAAATACCTGACGACCCCACGGGGCGTCCCTATCCCCCCGCGGCCCAGGCTGGACCGGAGGGACTCGGGTGTAACCGCCGCTGTGTGGGGGAAGGAAAAATACCTGACGAACCCACGGGGCGTCCCTATCCCCCCGCGGCCCAGGCTGGACCGGAGGGACTCGGGTGTAACCGCCGCTGTGTGGGGGAAGGAAAAATACCCGACGAACCCACGGGGCGTCCCTATCCCTCCGCGGCCCAGGCTGGACCGGAGGGACTCGGGTGTAACCGCCGCTGTGTGGGGGAAGGAAAAATACCTGACGAACCCACGGGGCGTCCCTATCCCCCCGCGGCCCAGGCTGGACC
>OZ038385.1:52844896-52847396 GCA_964036045.1 Eutreptiella sp. 'Long Island Sound 2002'
GGAACCTCTCTCCGTGCACATAAACAAATTGCTTGTCAAATATTTCCACACATTTGACAAACCAATTCTCGCCAACTTTTACCTACTCGCCAAAACCCATAAGGGCTTATATTTGCGCGATAATCAACGATGGCCGTCACGGCCCATTGTTGGTTTATTTAAATGGGGCACAACCTCCACCTCTAAATTATTGAGCATGTTAGGAACAATCCTCCTTCGTTGCGATCGATTAGATGACCCAATGGAGAGTCCTCTCAAAGACACAAAAGATGTGTTGACTCGTGTCTTACATGTGTATGATTCCCATGCCCCACATGCATGCGACATCGTCATGTCTTCTTTTGACTTTGAAGCAATGTATACGAATATCACATGGCACGACATGAGCGAAGCATGCAAGCAATGGCGCACATGGTATTATTCTTTGTTCCATGTGAGTAACTTCCTTACCAAAGAGGAGAAGGAATTCGTGGAGTTCATGTTTTCAATGGTCTCCGAAGAGCAATTTGATGCTTTCATTACCGAGTTCCCCTTTGCCTCCATGGCGTATTCACCTACGCTATCTCTTGCGGAGCTTATGTTACACATTGTTGTCACACATTGTGTTTTTCTTGCTCCCGGATTAGGGATATTTTTGCAAAAGGTCGGCTTTGCAATGGGCACCAATTGTGCACCCACATGGGCCAATCTTGTGATGCGCTGCTTTGAGCGCTTACATAAAAAAAGACGGCCGTGCACGCACAACAATCCATGTTACCTCTCCCGCTTCATTGATGATGGTCTTGTGATTCACACTAGACAAAATGCCTATGCTCTACGAAGGCATCTCAATGCTATGTATCCTTCGCATTTGAAGTTTGAATTTACGGCGTTTGCCCAAAGCCAAGGTATTGCATTCCTTGACCTTCTTTTTGTGTCCACATGGCCACTTGTACACACCGTGTTTTTCAAGCCCACACATAGTTGTAATTATATACCGTTTGCCTCGAACACACCGACACGGTACAAAACACAATACATCAAAGGTGAATGTGTGCGCTATCTTCGGTTGAACAATCGGCGTGTAGGATATGAATTATGTTGCAAACGCCTACAAGGAGCATTGAAAAGGTTGAAGATTCCTTCGAGATTTTGGTCTCCTATGCCTTTGCAATGGGAAGATAGGCCAAAATATGTAGAGTATCGGAATCGGCGAAAAGAGGTCGTGCATGTGCTTCGCGTGCCATACCATTCTGCTTTGCCGATGCAATATTCGTATTTCACGGCAAAAATAGCTGCCTGTATCCGCAATTTCATCCCTGATCTGAATCTGCGTGTTATTTGGAAGCCTATGCGCAATTTAAGACAGTCTTTCCAGCATTTTCGCACAAAGACTTTACGAGCTGTCGCACAAGGCGGAAGCGGCACACGCGACGCGCAGCGCTCTCGTGCGCCCGCCAGTCAAGCGCCGCCTTCTGCTGAGCAGGATCACGGCCTTTCTCAATTACTTTCAGTGATGGAGAGTTTGGATCCGTGTTCATTATATTAATTGCGCTGCTGCTGCGATAACGCGGCGATGCAGAGATATGCGTTCCATGGCAACCATTTTCCTATTTTTTGAACCCCTTGGATTTTTTCCATTTTTGGGATCCCATGTGTGCACATGATGCAGTCATTTTGCATCATAGTGCACATGTGCAAGTCAACCCTAAACCTATACCTTTTTCTAAGGGGGGGAATGATTTTTGAGTCATTTTGAACCCCCCGGAGGGTTTTTCCCATCCAAGGGATAATATTTGCGTCCCATGCACATTTGTACATATGGTTGCTTTTAGGTTGAAGAGGGCACACTTCGTGCCGAAACGCGTACTGCTGGACACTCAGTAGTCATTCTTTTTGTTTCCAACGCTTTGGTTTGAGACCGTGTGGTTTTGCCTTTGCCGTTGAGGGTATTCATTCGACTCCTTGCATCTTTACATTGTGTTCGAAAAACGAGTCGCCTTACGATGCCTCCTAAAAAGAAATGGAACTTGTCGAGTGTACCAAACCCATGTATGGAGTCCGCCATTGCTTACTTGAAAAGCGTGGAAAATTTGCACAACAAAAGAAATGCTCGTGCAAAACTTGAGTGGCACCGGGACAATAGCTTCCGTGCAGAGCAAATTGAAGTCCGCAACCGTGGTGAAACCATCAAAGTTGCGGTCGCCGAAGACTCACAACGTGCGGTACACGCCGCCGTTTACAATGAGCGACTCAAGTATTTGATATCCGAGATTGCTGACTTGGAACAACAAGAGAAAACCACCTTCCTAACGGCGAAAGAAGCCCTCAACAAGGTGTTACACAACAAGCGCAAAGAGATGAGCGCTTGGTTCCCGGAGGAGCAATCTCTATTTGAGATGATGGAGGAGGACGAACCGCAGGGTGACTATGTAGACAAAAAAGCGGCGGTCGCACAAATTGTGGAAGCGAAGAGTCGGTGGTCCCCAAACGAAGGAGGCCCCCTCGCCTCAGCGGAGGG
>OZ038385.1:52852396-53133007 GCA_964036045.1 Eutreptiella sp. 'Long Island Sound 2002'
CCAAACCTTTAGCCTGAAACCGCGGTTCTGGAGCCTGGTACCGAATTAAGTACCTAATTAATTAGGTCCCAAAAAAATGCAGTCCGAATGGAAGTGTTCGTTGGACACAATGTTCATTGGACAACGAGGGGGGGGGGGGGGGCAACTCTCAGCTGTGACAAGCATTTTGACTTTCTCATGCCCCTTGCCTCTCTCCTTCCCCGGTTTTTAGAAACTTCCCCATGGGGGGGCTTCCGGACTACAACGGCGATCCTGAGGTTGCAGGTCGAGGGGTTCAGCCTCATGCGGCACCCCCCAGGTCGACGGCTGCACATAGTCGATGGTGAACGGACGGCAGGATTGATAGCAACGCTGGGTTGCATGACACTGCGTGAGGCTTGTCATGAGCAGAGTGCAGCGGCTGTTCCCCCTCGTTTTCGTTTTCAGGACAAACATAAGACTGAGCAGAGTTGTGTGTGTGTTGGTAAACAGTGCTGCTGCGGACGAGTTGGGTTTGGAGGCAGGACCTCTCAAAAGAGGAAACCAATGATGGGCCGACAAGCGGTGGGGCTCAGAAGTGGACGCACCAGGGGATCAGTCTGAGTTGCAAGGGCCCGCATCGGCGAGGAGCAGGGATGGGCGGGGGTGTCGGGGGCACTTACAAAGGCAGTCGGAGGGGGGTCTGCAAAACGGGTCGGAGCGGTTACTGTCTGTTTGCCAATGTGCGTGAACTTTGAGGGCTCACCGCCTTGAGCAATGAACCACCAAATGATGGAATGCTGACCATTTCAATGCTTCCAGGGGCAACAATTCTAGTCGACTAAACCGGATGGTGAACGCCAAGTTGCGCCGCCCGGCACCGCATCGTCGGGTCGATGGGGCGTTTGTGCTGGGGGGCACTGGGGGGAACTCCATCCGGGGGGTCCAGCCGCCCCTGTTCATTGGGCAACACGGCGCACAACTGGCAAATGAAGACACGACCTGCAGTAGTGATGACCACCCGAGTGTCAGTCACCATCTCCGTCACCTGCTCAGGTACGGAGGTGTCCACCACAAGCAAAGGCAGGTCCTTCAGGTCCGGGTTGATGGCGACCAAATGATCACGCAGCTCTCGCAATGCCCTGAATCAATGAGCACAGTCTTTTTGCATAATTGTTGTTGCTACGCTCCTTTTGGTTGGTTGGTGGGTTGGTCTATCCCTGTCCCTTGTGACGGCCTTGATGCCTTGCGGCTTTCTTTCTATTTGGCTGGGATGCATTTCCGGGTTCTTGCGTGGCTTTAGAGACGTCACGTGTGGTCTCAGGATCTGATGGAGAAGCAGGTGTGTACTTGGCACGAAATTAGCACAAAAATGGGGTTAGAACAACAGAGGTTGTGAGAGGAGGCAAGGCGGTGGTGCTAAGCCTTGACGGAGGAAAGCCGCCTGTCGTCCTTTGAAAAAGCCTGAGCCCGAGGCCTCCCAGGGGGGCGCTTCAGATGCAGCAGGTTGCCCCAGAGCGCTGCCTGCCCCTGCGCGCTATATCACAGGGAACATGCCTCTGCACCCCATCCAACTCGAGGATATGGTTTGCTTCTTCACCTTGAAGCCGTCCACAAACACAGAAAAGCACCAATCCGTAGCTGTGCGCCTGGGGAATTGGGACTCAGCACAAATGCAACACCCTCACAGCACCCATAAGCTAGCCCCATATTGGCTTGGCCCTTGTTAGGTTGTGTAACCCAAAAGTAAGGGTGTATATACGGTGAATACCGATGGCAACAATTGTACATCGCACGTGCAACTGCACACTCTAGGCTCTCGGTATGGGGCTCAGCAGCCTCATAGGTGTCGCTGAGTGTGGCTAAGCGGTCATTGCAGCTTTTTGTGAAGCGCATCAGCAAATTGTCCAAGAGCAAGACAAGCAATTGCATCATGGAGGATACGAGTTGTGGGTAGAGTCGCCGATAAATGCCTCTGTTGATTTGCATCATACACTGTCATGCCACATCATGTTGCTGTGGCATGGGCATGTTTTCCCAAGGATTTAATGTTTGGGTATGACTTCAAGCTCCTGCCAGTCTGGGCTGGTGTTGATGTGGGTCAGGGAACCACATGCTGAATGAAAAGGATTACCCCAAGCGACGGCCTGCGATTGCCCATTTGACACTTGTTCCATAATTTTTGGCCAGATACTGAGCCGCCAATTTGCCAGTGAACCCAGTAGCTCCAAGTAGAACAATATCATTAGAGCGGGTTGATAATGGCTTGGAGGCTCCTTCATCAAATGCCACGTCGACTTCTGCAACATGCAACCACAAGATGTTGTTTGTACTTTGGGAGTGCCTTTGCACTGCACGCACACTGAGCACTACTTTTGGAACAAACTTCCCCAAACCAGCCTCGAGACATCCCCCCTTGTAAACGCTGCTCCCATACAGCCTCTAGAGACCCAGTTGTGTAGGGATGCTCCCTATCTTCCCTTGGGCTCAGAGAACATGCAAAGGATAACAGAAAGTAATGTATGGACCACTTGTGCTAAATTGCACATTTCGATCTGAAGTCTGACAGAATGGGAGCATTAATCCACTGTCAAGAGGTCTCTCAGCTTGCAAAGATTGATCTGAGCGTTGATTGGCCTATTTGATGATGGGGACGTTGATGGGGGGAAGTGTCTCGCTTCGGGAGCTGGGCCAGTAGCGGTAAGATGTGATGGCAAGGGGAGATTCGCAGGGCACTCGCCCGTACCCCCATAGCAGGAATAGGTGCTTGTTGGGTAGGTGCCTGCTTGGGCCCTATGGAAGTCTACCACATCATTGAGGCCGAAAGCCATGAGACATCTGCGGTATTTAGCGCATTCCAGGCGGAGCATGGTGCAGTGTTGGCATCCGCTGGCACCGGGACAGAAGCAAGGTCGGCTAGCTCAGTGACCAAGCGCTAAATATTGGCCACTATACCTCATAGGCCTCCTTGTTGGACTTGGCTGAGGGCATAAACCGCCATGGTATGGCATTTGCCACAACAGGGGATGGCCTCCATAGCCTTCCAGGGCACCTCGCCCCTCAAACTCCAAGGGCACTCCTGATGCACTCACTTGAGTCAAGGAAATCTGAAATCTCCACATTGGTGGGCTCACGCGGCTCATGAGGAAGAGGGGGATGCACCTCCCGAACGGCAACTTAGGGGGCGTTTTTGCACAGCGTGGGCACAGCGCGCGCACAACGCCAATTATTACGCTGTTTATCCCGGGACCCCAGAACCCCCAGAACACCCCTGAAACCCACCCACCAACAGAAGCATGCATGATCAATTCAAAACAGGATGGGGTGCAGAATTCAGGTCCCTAGGACCCGTGGCAAGCATCAGACTAAAAAAAAATATCCCCGGTGCACCAGCAGGGTCTGTAGGGTGCAGAATTCAGGACCCTGGGACCCGTGGCTACCAGTGGTGGAAAACAGCCGACTTTTCGCACAGCGCACGGTGCGCCCCCATAAGAGTGCATGGTATCCCAACAAGAGCTGCAAGGGGTTGTGACCAATTTTAAACAGATTGCATGGGGCATCCAGGTACACCTTGGTGTCCACCCCATACTCAATGCTCATGCAAATGTGCCCCCTCGATGACCACGCTATGATGGTAGCTACAACGACACCTCCTACACAGGTCAAATATCATGGCACCCTCAACAAAAAAGGGACACTGCAAGAAGTAAATGATGCTTTGAAGAAGGAAAGAAGGAAGCAAGCAAGGAAAGAAAGAAATCCCAACAGCCAAGCAAGCCCTCTGAACCATCACCTAGAGAGTAGAAACATATAAGACATAACACCACACTTGTCACCATTCTTGAGTGAGAACGCATTCCTGGTTTGTCCCACAAGTGACACAAACGACAGGTGCTCAGTCTGTCCGGCGGCCAAACAATTGCATAGTGCGTGTGCGCTACTCAGGGTGCCCCCTTTGGGTTCGACTAATATGTTCCCAAGCTCGTTCTCAGTTTGACCACACTTCACTGCTGCTACTATTGCTGCTACATATTGGCGCTAGTGTGTGTGTATTCAAGCCCTGCGCCACTTCTGACTTACGTTCATCAAAACTTGTGATATGTGCCACGCTGGCTTGCCTTCAGCCAGAGTCAATCTGCGCATGTACAATGCCTCTTGGTGTTATCTTCTATTCTGAGATGGCGAATGACGCCTGACAACCCAAAGTGCATAACAACCAAGATCTAAGAATTGTATTTGCTTTGAACAGCAGAACCACAATCACTGAAATTCGAGATTAGAGACGGCAAGAGATTCAATATCAAGTTGGGATTTGAGAGGACTGCAATGGCTCGAACGGAATCAAGAGGTACAGTCGACTCTGAAAAACATTTGCAGGCATAACATATACACACACCTTTTGCTGCTTTCTCCTTCTTTGGTTTCAGGAAGAGTTTGGCTGCAGCGAGGTAAATTATTGATGTTGGGAGAAGGATCAGGATCCAGAAAGGCAGTTTTATGAACAAAGTCGTCAAAAATGGGACCACGGCCTGAGGAGCAAGTCAGTGTCAATGCCCCCACTGCACGTTAGCCTGTTAAAAGAGGGCTTGAACTCACAACACAATAAATGCACCAATTGCAAAGCGCAAACCCAAGGGCAAAGAGTGTGCAAAGACCTTTGTGCCAGCCAAAGAGAGGCTTTTGCCATCCTTGACCAAAGGGTCATCGTGCCCTTCCATGGACTGCCCAATGGTTGTCGTTTTGGAACACAAAACAAGACCGTGAGGGGTATCTGAAGCATGAAAACGACGAAACCCGCAAAGGCATTCTCCAAACCCGCCGATGCTTTGCACAAGGGAAGTCCAACCCAAGCGAATGCACCACGTTTATGAGGTAGAGATCGAAGCAGTGGCTGTTTTGTCCGTCTCACTGCCCCTACATTGTCCGGGGGATCAATGGTCGGTTCTGGTAGACTGAATGCCCCCACCATAGACACTTTCAGCCATCAGTTTGAATTGGTCCACATTAACACCAACAGCGCGTCCCCTTCTTGAGTGGGGTGCTCCACTCAACAAACTGAGGGTCAAAAACGAAACAATAAAATTTCCAAGAGGTGCCGTTAGTGGCCCGCTGTGTTTAAGTGACTTTTGTTTGTTTTCTTGATTGTGGCTGGTTGTTGAACAGAGGTTCGGGGAAGGGGTCGAGAGCAGGGGGGAGGGTTCAGGGGGGAGGGGTCTCAGGGTTTTGTTGGCCTGTGACTGACTGATACCCCCTCACGAGGGGATCAGTAGCAAAGAGTGTACCCCTCCCCCTTGTGATACTTGCAACAAACCCACATAACCACCCATGCATCATTCTCTGCAAGGGAAGCATGGAGCAGAATAGGGCAAGAGATGTGCAAGACAGGGGACATGGGCACCCACCCACCCTTACAGCCCAACCCCCTACCTGAAATCCGCCGAAAACCTTTGGGACCTGTAGAGATTTTGCACCCCCCCCCCCCCAGCGGAGTCAGCAGTATCTGCAGCTAGTGTGTGGGAAAACACCATTTCCAACTGCGACACTTGTCCCCCCACGCGTTTCTGTTTCAACTTTCTTTGTGATTTTTTTCAGCCACGATCGTTGGCCCCCCCCCACACACATACTCGGGTGAAATTTCGCCTGCCGCAGGAGAAATTTTCACGCCCCCCGCCCCCTCCCCCTGGAGAGAAAACTCAACAGACAGCATTGGGGTGCCTCGGTGCTACCCCCCCCTTGCAATCTCCCCCCTTTTGTCAGGGCGGGCCCCTCCCGGGGGGGGGGGGGTCATGAAGTGACGGTTCCCCCCCCCCTGGGAGAGAGAGATCAATGGTCGGTATCGATCGACTGAATGTCCCCGCCATAGACACTTTCAGCCATTAGTCCATAGGTTCTTCCAATCAAATGCGTGTGTCCCCTTCTTGGTTGGGGTGCTCCACTACTCGTATGTACAACAAGATGTACAATGTTCTGGCGTCGCTCTCAGTGAAGCCATAGCGCAGGCATAGATAAGAAAATTAAGAACCGAGTTGCACCGATTCCGGGCTTGACTCAGGCGCCTCAGACACGGCGTCCACCATTTCATGGGCCTGCAGCTCCGACGGTTTCAGCACAGATGTGAGCGACTCTTGTTTGCGCTAGGCACTTTACCATTTGCATCTTTCATGATTGTATGTTAGACTACCATGTATTGTTGGTTTTTCCTGCTGATATATTTTACGCACAGACAGGCCCCATCTTTTTTGCAACTGCCCCTCCATGTCACACACCTGCTACGGAAGGCAAGAGACATAGTTGGCCCAGCAGAGAGCATAGTAGTCTCCAGTCGTCATGAGCGGGGGTTCGATCCCCCAAGTGGACATCGTTAGAACCACCCACCCATACATTAGCACGCGCCACCGCCGGTAAACCCCCCCCCCCCCATAATTAGTACCCTAGGGTACTAATTTCGGCAGACTGCTCAATAAGGCCGGGGGGGTACTAAATATGGGGGGTACTAATTTTGGGGCCGGGAACTAATTTTGGGTGCTTGCGATGTTGTAAACCCTGTGTGCCTGCGATGTTGTCTGTTGAGTCTTTCTGTTGGCTGCATGGAACATTCAGATTCTGAATTTGATTTTGAGCTGCAGGCGGTAGACCCTTGCTGATTTGTCTGATGAACTTTCTGAGACAGTGACCCTGCGGATGTTGCTCATGTTCCGTTTGCTTGGGAGGCTCAAGGGGGGTACTAATTTTGGCAGACTGCTCAATAGGGCAAGGGGGGTACTAAATATGGGGGGGTACTAAATATGGGGGGGTACTAAATATGGGGGGGGGGGGGTTTACCGCCGGGGGATCGGGTGGAGGTCTCGTCTGTTTTCTCAGTCTCACAGTCTTTTCTTTTTGACGCCCCCCAATAAAAAACGGGAAAATAAAAGACTGCATGGCACCACACACTTGTATTGCACCTACCCCGTTTTGTACCATGCAAACCCCCCCGGGGTTGACATGTAAGGCCCATATGCGCATGGCCTATACCACACACAATCGGGGGCCACATACGCACGTAAAGTTAGGCCGAAGGAGTGCACCATGCTATACGGTGTCCTCGTTTTCCCACCGAGACATGTACACATACGGCACACACCGCAAAGCATGGCTGTTTTTCATGCTCCTGTGTACCTTGACAGGACCTAGGTATTGATGTATATAGGATCGTTGATCCAAAGGTTCCCCCCCCTGGGGGGGGGGGGGGTGCAGCACAAATCTGTACCATAGTATCACAGTGTAAGTCAGCTTCGGCGCCTTGTATAAAATTTCTTTGGCGCCTAGTATTTTCTGTGCTTTTTGGGCCAAGTGACGGTTCCCCCCCCACGGGGGGGAATTGTAAGGGAGGGGAAATTGCAAAGCCATAAAGCACCGGATACAGAGCTCACATATACCCCTGTGTCACAGACCTATGGTCATCGCCACAAACCTCAATTCAATATTTGACTTGCTGCAATGTAGCATACCTCAGACGAGGACTGAATGTTGCCTTGAGTTCACGGTGGTTAGCGGCTATTGAATGTTTCGTGGCGTGTCTGGGTCAGCTCTTTCCCCTCCCACTGTGCCAGTTAGGCGTGACCATAGCTCTTCCCCCTCCCATAGGCGCCGGTTAGCCATAAACCTTGCACCCAAGGGTTCACTCTCAACCGTGGTTCACAAAAAGGCAAAAGCAACCGCTCCATGGTAGGCCGACTAGGGCTCGAACCCGTGATTGGTGACGTGTGTGCATAGTGTATTTCCGGTATGCTACTTCGCCGTCAATAGCGTAACAGTTTCCCAAACAACCGCTCCCAAAACCATTTTGTCATACTAGGGGCTTGAACCACCTACCAATTTGTATCATGTGCCGGAGACCGAAGGTAGAGCTAGCCCCATCGCCTCCATGGGAGGCGGGCCTGGCCTCCAACCCCGACAGCATTGTGACGTGTGTGCTCAGTGTATTTCACGTATGCTTCCTCCCTTAGCACAACGCGTTTAAGGCCATGAGGCAACGGAAACTGGGCTCGCATACGCCCCCGTGTCACAGGCGCATGGTCATAACCACATTGTTCAGTGTTTTTCTTGCTGCACTGCAGCGCAGACCAGTTCCGTACCACACCAGGTGTTTGCTGACTGTGCTTTGGCTTTGGTCCTCTGGGCATTGAGGTCAGCTCGCACCCACCACCCTCCCACAGTGCCGGTTAGTCTCTAACCCTTGCCCTGCAGGTCGCGCCCCTGTCAAGCACTTGCTCTCTGGCACGTGAGAACGTGTCGTACCCGAACCTCGGGGGCGCAAAGGCGCCTTTGGTGGCGCAAAGGCGTCTCAACATTTCAACAGAAGCTCCGGCTGCCGGACACCTCAACAGGTCATTGCTGTACTGTGTGTGGCGCTTACCTTTTCAGCACCACACCATGCGTGCACAAGCCGCCCACATTTTCATGCCCACTCGCATCCAGCGCCCTCACATGGGCCGCATTCTCGCGACCCTTGCCATGCTTCGGCTTTCCAACACGTAACGACGTGTCGCGCCTATGCTCCAGGGGCGCAATGGCGCCCTGTTATTTCACCATTATACTGCTCTGTGCTGCCTTGGCGTCCCATACACCCTGGTCAGCTCGAACCCAGCACCCTCCCTTTGCGCCGGTTAGCCCCCGACTCTTGCTCTGTGGGTCTCTCTCCCACTCTCTCCCTCTCTTTCTCTCCTGCTCTCTCTCCTGCGCCCCACTCTCTCTCTCTCTCTCATCTCTGTTCCTTTCCCACTGCGTCCCATTCTCTCTCTCTCTCTCTCTCTCTCTCTCTCTCTCTCTCTCTCTCTCTCTCTCTCTCTCTCTCTCTCTCTCTCTCTCTCTCTCTCTCGCATAAAAGGGGTTTTCGGGACGTTCGGTGTATCTCTATCCCCCCCGGGGTTCGAACCATCCTCCACAGGACAGAAGAGGTGCGGTTAATCCACTGGGCCATGACGATTGGTTATCTGCATCACTTGCTCCGATCTGTCCTGCTCCCCCCTGTGTGTCATCCCCTGTCATGCATATCTCCTTTCGCATGGGGGTGTGCTCAGCAGCGTGTAGAGGAACCGCACAGCGCCCCCGGGTACCGGGTCCGCCTGCCTGAAGAGCGTTCTCTGGAACAGCCTCAAGAGGTCAACTCGGCCCGCCAGCCACACATGCATGCAGTCTCCAGTTCTGCTCACTGAGGAGGGCACCGCTCTGTGTCCCTCTGCCGTCGGACAGTGGAGGATCGCCTCCCACTGGAATGGGTGCCACTTGCCTGCACTTTTGGGTCGCCACTAGACCTGCATGTTCGCCAGAGCCTGAGTCTTCAGGGTCCAGTTGATTTGGACCATCACCGAGTAGAGCTCCTGGTTGCTCATCAGCAATGGTTCCCCATGATTGTCCACAATCTCACAGTGCATCCTAGTGCTGTGTGGTTGGTCCAGTCGGAGCCAGATCTGCTGATTGCGGGCCCAGGCCATTGTGGTCAACTCTGCTTCGACTGCCCTCGGTCCTTCATTTGCAATGGCGTCCAGCTGGCTCAGTGCTTGCACCTTGAAACGCTGGCGTTCTTGCTGAGGCTTGACCTTCTTTGGGGCCGGCTGGATGTGTGTGTAAGGGCCATGCCGTTGCTAACGTGGTCCCTTCTCCTTCCATGTCCTTCCCGGCGGCATTACGCCCGGATGCTCTCCCGCGACAGGATGCAGGGTTCAGCTGCTTTGTGGTCGCTTCTGTGTGCTGCTGCTCGCCGCAACAAGACGCGGCTCTTGTGACGAAAAGCTCTGCGTCAGAACGCAGATTTCAGACATGCATGCATTGTTGGGCTTGAAACCTGTGAGATATCCGCACCAGAATGCAGGGGCTACAGGTTCTGTCATTATCGACCCTGTCCTGGGTTCCTGCTTTTCCTGAGCTTTCGCTTCTTGCGCTGCCGCCTGGTGTCGCTCACTTCTGTGCTGAAGGATGGTGTGTCCGCTGCAGACAGTTCATTCAACAATCCTCCCTGGTGTGTGTGTCCTGCCCTTATGTCCTCGCTTTCTGAACTGCTTGGGGTGTATGGACCCATTCCATGTGGCGCTGGTTCCCCGGATGCTTCCCCTGTCAGCTCATCACTATCCATGGGTACCATACCCAAGGATGACCAGAGAGCCTTGGTGTCCTCGGAATCTGATCCCGACCCTCCCCTCAAGCCTACCGTAGATTCCGATCCTGATGATGAGTGTGGTGCAACATGCTGAGACCACAGCGGGCTCGAACACATGCCTTCCATCGCCAATCCATTCGCCACCTCATTCCCCTGCACGTTGACATGAGCTGGGACATGCTCCCACCTGACTTCTCTTCCTGGCGTCGCCATTTCCTGGAGCAGCATTTCCCACACGGGGACGTGGACCTGCAGCTTACCAGACGTGGTTGTCCATCCCTTTGACTTCCACTGCTGGGCCCTGCCATTCGCTCCCAGCTGCAGGTATTGTGAGTCGGTGAGGATTGCCAGTTTTGGCACCCAGAACCCCTGTAGGGCTTCCAGGGCTGCCCAAAGCTCCGCTCCGTTATTTGTTTGCCTGTGGCGTGTTGGTACGTAGCCGCAGAAGCGCACCTCCGGTCCTTGCTCATCTTCCGCTGCGAATACGCCAAAGCCCCCGGCCCTGCGCATGTCCTTGTGGCTCAGTCGTTTTGATGACCCGTCCGTGTACACAATCCTGTAACCCTTTGCTACCAGTTCTGCATTCAGATCTTGCACTCCTTGTAGCACTCCCGGGCCTGCCTGTCTCGGGCGCTTCGGGCGTGATTCCGTTTCCCTATGCCAACTGTGCTTGTCGGCTCATCGCTCTTGCGTGAAGCACTCTGTGTGTGTTTGCTACCATGCACTCAATCCCCCATGTGCTTGTACTTCCCCTTGTCGCGGCTGCACTCCGGTATCTCGAAGTTGCTCCAGTGACTGCTGGAAGCCTCTCCACTGTTCCCTACGCTCTCCTGAGTAAAACCCCACCCATTCACACAGGTCCCTTAGCCAGGTTGTCAGGTACGATGTGAACACCGGTGATGCTCCTGCTTTGACTTCGCATCGGTATCACCAGTGGGCACTTCTTGCCGACCACATTGCCCAGCCTTGATTCGTGTTCAGCAACCACTCCTGGTGGTCCGACTCCATCATGTCTCGGACTGCAGACTTCCCGTTACCAGTGTCCACCGGGCCATAGTAGTGCTGTATCACCGCCGCCGCCGCTTTAAACATGGGGCACTCGACCATCGCGTGCTTGACCGTCTCCTTTTGAGAGCACACCGGGCACTTGTCCGTGCCCGACCTCTTGTAGACTCTTGCATGCACGGTCAGTTTGTGCCACGGCACTTTTTGCGCAAAGTCCCGAACCCTCGGCGGTAGTTGTGCTTGAGCCCATTGCTCCCATACCTCCGGTGTTTGTGGGTCGCGGACCCCCGGCTGAGAGGCGTAGAATTGAAGCAGCCATGCCCTAGTCCAGTTTTGGGCGTGGGCTGCGGGGGTAGCAAACCCCCCTTGTGATGGGACTTTATTGAGGAGTCGTCCGCCATGATTGTACACCCCTTTCCATGTTCGAGGCAGTGCATTCAACAGCCTCACGTCGTCCAAGCATTGCAATTGACCCCACGTCAGCACCCCCTGCCGGATCGTTTTCGTGTTGTAGTAGGAGCAGTTGAACTCATTTCGGAAGTACACAGAGTGCCACAATGGCAGTTGGTCCCGGTTTGCCGGGGGGGCCACCTGTGAAGCCACCCGTTGGATATTTGAGTGTGCCTTTGCCGACCATCCCAAGAACGTCAGCTCCGCCGTCCGGACCATGCCCAGCTAGATATATGGGAGTTTGTCTTTGGATGGTGTGAACCCGATGGTTGCCGCCCATGCATAGAAGGTCTCCACTGCCTTGTCGGGATACTTGTGAGGCTCCCCCAAAAGGCTGACGAACGGAGCCGCTGCCTGGTGCATGAGAAACAGCTCTGGCTCCGGCAGTGCCAGTCCCCCTTGCGTTCTTGGCCGTGAGAGGATTGGCAGAGTGATTCCCCAACTGTTGGTACCCATGGTCGCGTGGTACACCAACTTCATCTGCCTGATCACTGAGATTGGGGCATAGTATGCCTTGGATACCCACGCCACAACTGGCAGGATCCATGATGTCAGCGTGAATGCACGTTCGTCCATCGACAACTGCAGCGTGGATACCACCCGTGCGCGACGAAAGGCCTCTTGCAGGGCTGGTGCAAAAGCCTGCTCTATTGTCAGCCCCCATCCCTGGTCATCCTGTTGGTGCCGTATATTCCCCAAGCGCACACCCAGATACTTGACGAAGTTTTTGACGTCCACCCCAATGTCCCGAAAGCACCTCGCCCACTCCATTCCCCCACAGTTGCGAACTATCGCCGCCGTTTTATCATCCGCATATATCATGATAGTCAGCCCTGGACCCAGGTCTTGTAGCGGGAAAATCACAAAGGATGCCACCAGGGAGAACAGTACCGGGGAGAGTGGGTCTCCCTGGCGCGTGCCTGCACGCGGGTGGTGATAGACACCTCGAACATATCCCTTACCAACCGAGTACAGATACGGTGCACGTAAAAGATGCAGTATCAGCCGGATGTACAGGAACGGTATGCGCATTAGACCCAGTGCCGCCGACACCATTTCGTGAGACATCGTGGGGAACGCATTTCTGAAGTCCACTGACAACGCCGCTCCTTCACGTAAGCCATCCCAGAGAGCCCGTGATCCATAGACATGCTGGAGGATACTTCTGTGGCGAAGGAAACCCGTTTGCTGTGATGGGATGCAGTGGAGAAGTACGTCCTCTAACTGGATCAGGAGAATGTTGGTGAGCCACTTCTGCCGTGTCGTTTGCAGTGCAATTGGTCGGAGAGAATCTAGCGTTTGCATTGCCTTTGTCTTGGGGATCATTGTCACCACTCCCAAGGTCCATGTCTCCGGCATTGTACCCACGTGGAGGAAGCGTTTCAGTGACTCATACATTTGCGGTTCGAAAATTTCCGAGAACCTCTTGAAGAATTTTGCCAAGAAGCCGTCCAGTCCAGGGGAGCTGTTGCTGTTCAGCCTCTTAAGACCTTCATGTACTATGTCCAGGGAAAGTTGCTTGAACAGGAGTCGACCTGCCTTGTGCAGCCGCTACTCCACTCCTAACGCTTTCTGATAGGACACGCATTCTTCCTCCGTGGCTCCCGTTGGGGTGGACACTTGATCCCAATGTTCCACCAACTCTTTGGCCACCGCCTTTGCTCCGCGTATTGCCGTGCCTGCCCGGGACACCAGCTGCTGAAGTTTCTTTCGCTCTTGCAGCTCCCGCATTAGCCGGTACAACTCGTTTCTTCGCGTTCTCAGATCCCCTGACGTTTCCCCCAACGTGATCACCCCCTTGAGCTTGGAGAGTGTTTCCATGCCCGTTCTGTCGCGTTGTGCCTTTTCATATACCCCAACCAGGAGGGTGTAGGCCGTTGCCGCTTCTGTCGCTGCAATTCCCAGTGACGAAAGAAACTGATAGACCGCTGGTGTGACGGAGTCCCTTGTGGAGCCACGTAGGAGCCGTAGGGCTTGTAGTTCAACCGATTGCTTTTTGTTTTTGTGCTCCCTTTGGTAGCTGACCGCCTTCTTTTGGATGCAGCCCAGTGCATCTTCCCACCATTGATCCCCCGTCGAGGTGATAGACTTGAGAGAGGTCTCCAGATCTTCCATTGCCTCGGAGTCTTGGAGGATGGCCTCTGGGCAGTAGAATCTAGGAACTGTGTCCACTGTTTCGAAGGATGGGGGTGTGAATTCAGCCAGGATTGCCTTGTGGTCCTAGTTGACGGCAAAAAAGGGGTACACGCTAGTCGCCAAGCTCAACAAGTCAGGCATCGTGTGTATGCGGTCAATACGGCGTAATCTCTGCGGATCGAGCCGCTCTCCTGCTCGAGGATAGCCGTATGTGAATCCCGTCGGGCATGATGATTCTTTGTCCTTGATGTCCGTCAGAGTTGGACAATGGATGTCCACCCAAACGTCCTGCAAACCCGCTTTTGCTAAAGTTGTCACCTCCTGTTCTCTGGCACGTAAAGACGTGTCATGCTCAAACTCTGGGGGCGCAAAGGCGTCCCTGTGTTTTACCACTAGACTATTGTGATCAGCACATAAAATCAGGTTCGGTCCATGCAACTCCTTGGCGATGTCCTTCCATTGTGACTGTCGTCGCGTGTGCTTGTGATGGAGGTGGGCCACCACTAAAGTGATCTCCAGTGGACCACTCGACAGTGAGGCTTTCAGCGCCCTGGGAGACAAGAACTTCATTGATTGTAATGTCCACTTGGATGTTTTCCACGCCAGTGCCACTCCTCCCCGTCCTTCTTCATGAAGTGGTCCGTCCAGGCCATACCCGTACTTTGATAAGCATTGCATGCCCGCTTCACTCTCCTCCACCGTGACGAAATGGGGCTCTTGGATGGCGAAGAAGTCCACCTCCAGGGACCGAAGCAGTGACCCTAGGGCCACTATGCGCTTTTGCTTACGCTTTCTCATGGTTATTTTCGTTTGAAACCCATTGATATTTTGGGACAGTACTCTGAGCGTGCTGCTCAGAGGGATGCTTGATGCAGACGTCATCGTGCTACTCCTTTGGACGACGAAGCCTCATCCTCCTTCAAGTCCCGCTTGCGTTTGAGGGAGCCGATGACATTGTCGACTTGGTCGCCCAACTCCATGGCCTTGGCCATTTCACCTGCCTAGATTAGGCCTTGCCTGTGTGTCTTTGTGTCATCTGTGTTCCTGGGTCGGTCCGTGATGCGCCTTTTCCGCGCCTCATAATCCGCCTCGGAGATCACAAACATTGGAGGCATTCCAGAGTCCGACAAGTAGACTTTTCCAATCAGCTGTGACACACTTTCCCCGGTCAGCCGCCATGTGGCCGTGCGCATCTCCCCAACACTCCACCCGACACGGTCTGCGATGTACCGGCACTGTACCGAAGGAGCAAGAGCCTCAGTCAGATCCGAGAGATACCACCAGGGTGCCACATCCAAGATGTACACTGTGCCTACCAGCTCCTTCTTCCATGTCGAGGGGACCGTGGGCTTGGAGATGATGTCTCTGTCGAGGAACTGTCCTGTTTTCAGGCCCTTGAAGAGAGCCCCGATGGCAGCCACCAGTTCACGGTACCTTGTCTTCAACAGCGAGTGCCCGGTTTCTGTGAGACCCAGCAGTAGTTTACTGGGACCCAGTACGTGGATTTTCACTGGCGATTGCGCCTGCAACACACCCGGGATTGTCCAAAACATTGCAAGAACTGAGGCATACAGCATGGGCGACCATGTTTCCTTGTGTGTCTTCTTTATCCAGACCTCATAGACATCATACATGTTGGTCAAGTTGGCCCCACGATACCATTCCACTGGCTGGATCTGGAACCTTGGTTTGGATCCGAATTGTGATACCACGGTATTCACTTGTTCCTCATTTAGTTCTGTGAAGAACAGCTTCGAGTTCCGTGGGTCTGTTCCCGGAAGGAGATGGACTTCATCAGAGTTCAAACCAATAGACCCTGGCAGCCCGTTGACTAGGTCATTGTGGACCTGTATGGCGTACTAATTATCCCGCAAATCTGGCTCGTGGAACACCACCTTGTCAACCTCTGCCCCAGGTGTCATAAGCCGCAGGAGCTTGTACGTCGGGGGCGGTGATAGGTTCCTAGAATCCCTTGTGCTGCTTGCAATCCAGACATCAAATCGACCATGTGTGCGTATGTGCATGAGGGACCTGTCCGCCATTTGCAGCTTGTCGCACTCGAATGGCAAGATGGAGTTGAGGGCGAGTGCCCGATTGAGAAACGATGGCTTGTCATCCTCGTTGCTGACAGGTTCAAGCAGGATGGCAACAAAGCGGCCCAGCATGGGCAGATCAGCAAGCAGCCTCTTAATTGCATTTTGGATTTTGTCATATTCAGTCATTTCCCCAACGAGCACTACGTTGGGGCGACTGCCGTAAAGGACGGCAGCTAGTTTTTCGGACGAGTCGCAGTCCTTGAAGAGGTCGTACGACAGGGAGGCAGCCTCTGGAACCCCACTCTTCAACACCACTTCGTCCTGGATGATGTAATCTGCGTCATCGATGGCTGCCAAACACGCCAATTGACCGGCGTCGGCAGGGACGATGACCTCCTCGCCTGGCGTGGCCAGACGGGCCTGGGTGTCCCGGACACTCATGCGGTCAGGGGACAGGGAGGTGATGTCGGCGGCAGTTTGTCAAGGCCCAGCGGCCCGGGCAAGGATGGACAAAAGACACCGAAAAAAAATAGACACTCTGAAAGAACGCGTTTAGGGGGGGGGGGGGGTATGACACACTCTCGTTTTCTCACAGTGAGCGCCCTAGCGAAGCGCGGACAGACATCGCTAAAAATGCAGCATTCCACATCAAAACTATAAGCCTAGAATCGCCCAAAGGGAGCAAGATATCTATGGACCATGACACTAAACCAACCGACTACCAACCCCCAGGGTTTGAACCTGCCCCCAAGAAACCCGGGGCCGGGCACCTGTCCACTATGGTACTACAATGATGTGGTTATTTCCTGTCCACCCCCTCCCCAGCAGATCCAAAGGTGGCAACAAACAGCGCATCCCGACCATCCTTGGGGTTCGAACCCCCGACAGAAGAGTCGACGTTTGGTGTGTTGCCACCGTACTACCCCATGCATTCTATGCCTCTTTGGGGGTTCTTCACCTTTTCCAAGAACCACTAACATCTGTGCTGAACTCTGACCCTGAGCCCGTCCCCTCGGGTGACTCTCAGTCCCGCTCCCCTGTGCGGGGTGGGTCATGCATTGTGTCACTCTTGGTGCTTATGGATCGCGCCCAAGTGAAGCGCGGGGGTTGGTAGTTTGGGCCAGATTGGGTTGTCTCCATCTCTCCGATGGGGGAAGGGGGGTTGATTCGCCTCCTTTTGTTTGTCGCACTTACCTCCGTACCGAACCCGGACTCCGTGGACCACCCTTGTGGTTTGCTGTCCCCTGAGACAGAGTGTGGATCCTGTGTCCGCGCATCATGTAGGGGTAGGAGGCATGTGGCTATGTCTCTCGGGAAATTTGGCCCCTCCTCCTCGCAATCTGGGTCACTCATCTCCACCAGGCCCAAGGACAGCCAAATGGACCCCACAGTATCTATCGACGATGGCTCATCTGCGGGGGGCTCAAGATCCTCCGTTGCACCCATTATGTTGGCATCAAGCGCCATGGGCGCGCACTCCAGGGGTGGGGCAGGATTGGGGTCCTTCATCCGGCCCTATGCAAACAGTTCTCTCTCCTCGAGCCGCTGTGAGAATGATGTGCCTGGTAGCGCCCATAGGGCACTCATGCACACGCCCTCTACAGCTAATTGGTGTGCTTCATCATTGCCTTCAAGTTCCGCATGTCCCGGGACACATATCCATTTTAGGGCTCTCCCCGGTCTCTCAATTTCACAGATCAATTGCTCCCACATGGGGATGTTATTGATCACACCCCCCCCCCCTTTCCAATCTAGGCCATTTCATTCCAGAGGTGCACTTGCCCTTGAGCACCAAAGATTAGGTACTCTCAATCAGGCAAGATCGCAAGTTTGTCCCCCGGCACTCGGTTGAGTACCTGCACCCCCCCCCCCCCCCCAAGCTCCGCATTATTCGTTTGCCGGAGCCCTGGCGGTGGTAGCTCTGAGATACTAACTGTCCCGGATCCAGTATCCTCTTGGGAATAAATACCTGTATCCCAATGGTTTAGAGGACCCATCAACATACACAAGCCTCCATCCATCTTGTGGCGCAGCCTCTACCTCTTGGCTCGTGAGTTCCGCCGCCGCGTATTTTTTTGCCTTCTTTGAACGTGATTCCTTATATTGCGCACTATTTGTGCTTTCACTCTGCCATCCCCCTTCTTGTGCCTCCGTTGTAGCCCTCAGCCCTCCACGCCCCCCCATGGGGCGTGGAGCTTGCCATAACCAACTCAGGTTTTTTAAGCTGTCATGAATGGACTATTGCAATTATTCAATCCACTCACGCCACTTGGTTTGCCCCCACCACCTTGACATTGAGGTCCATTTGACCAACATACCGACCAGACTGAAAAAAACTTTTGTAGTGCCACCGTCCCCCCTTCCTTCCAGTGCCATCTTAGGGCCCAATCTGCTTCCCTTGCCACCCATAAGAGGTGGCCAAGGGGTTCTTTGAGTGAATGGAACTCTTGACCCTGCCTCGCAAGTTCTTTTGCTGTTAGGGGTCTTGTACTGCCATCGTCCGGGTCGTCCACCGATCCCAAGGATTTGGTCACCCCCCCCCCCCAAGATTTGTGTAAAAAATCAAAGACCACGGGGTAAAATTTGCACTCGGGGAGTGCATGATAGACCATCTCCCGTTTCCCACGGAGCGGGCTATCAGCCGTGCTAGTGAGTGCGAAAATATGTTCATGTACAAGTAACTTGTGCCACAGTGCTCGCTGTATAAAGTCTTTGGTTGTGGGATGGAGCTTTGCCCGGGTCCACTTCTCCCATACCCAATTCGGCTGCTGGTTGTGTATGTTGGGTTCCGGGCTCGCAAACCGTAAGAAAAATCCTTTGCCCCAACACGTGGACCACGTGACCGGCACGTCAAACGCATCGTGATGTTTGACTACATTTAATACACGGTGCACTGAGGTATATACCACCGGTTTCCATGTTCGGGGGAGTGTGCGATGATACTGGGCATGGTTTTCTCAAAAAAAATTGGCCCCATGTTACCCCTTGTTTAATCAGGGAGGAACGGTTTTATGTATGGTTATATTCGTTGCGGCAGTATACATTATGCCAGATTGGCAGGTTAACCGTGCTCACTGGCGGTTTGACCAACGGGGCGTGTCGGCGCAATAAGGAGAAGGCTTTTGCCAACCAAGCCATGAAAGAAAGGGGGGCTAAGCTGACCATTCTGAGCTATATGTAGGGGAGGTGCCTGGGTTCGTAAGAGAGCCCTATCTTCATGCATCAAGCCCAAAATCGGTCCCCTATGGGACACTTTCAGCCGTTAGTTCGAATGTTCATGTGTTCCGGGCAATTGCAAATGCAAAGTGTCCCCTTCTTGGTTGGGGTGCTCCACTATCTATGTACATAGCCGAGGTCAGCTTGCGTTGACGACCGTTCAGTGGGCGCCGCCCAGGGCAGGTTAGTTGCTGCATTCAAACCCAATACTCAGCCCGCCAAGAGAATAAAGCGTCGATCAAGGATCGACTGCATTCTACCACTACCCTTGGGCCCCTTGGGGGGGGGGGGCTAGGAGGGGGGGGGGGGGGTTTGGGAGGGGGTGGGGTTCTGGGAGGCGGTGGTTCTGGTAGGGGCGCCGAGGAGGGCGGTTCCCGGGCCATGAGGCAACGGATACTGGGCTCGCATACGCCCCCGTGTCACAGGCGCATGGTCATAACCACATTGTTCAGTGTTTTTCTCGCTGCACTGCAGCGCAGACCAGTTCTGTACCACACCAGGTGGTTGCTGACTGTGCTTTGACTTCGGTCATCTGGACACAGAGGTCAGCTCGCACCCACCACCCTCCCACAGTGCCGGTTAGTCCCTAACCTTTCGGGGCGGTTCCGGGGGGGGGGGGGGGGGTGTCGGGCACCTCCGAACAGTTGGGTATGCGGCCCAGGTGTGATCCGACAGTTCGCACCGCCCCTTCCCACAATAGAGAGTAGGGTATCATCGGCTTGGGTCTTCCCAGCCACACTGGGAACCTCTGGGGGGTGGGCTCCTGAGGCGGCCATGGGATTAGAGTTACACCATGCCACAAGACATACGTACATACACACAAATACATATATATATATATATATATATATATATATATATATATATATATATATATATATATATATATATATATATATATATATATATATATATATATATATATATATATATATATATATATATATATATATATATATATATATATATATATATATATATATATATGGCATAACGCGGCAACGCCCCCCCCCCCCTGCACGGCCCCACCCGGGAGGGTTTGGTGGGGAGCAAGGACCTTCCCCCCCTATTTTGGGGTGGAGAAGTTCAAAAAAATAGGAATATCTATATATAGATATATATATAGATATATATATATATATATATATATATATATATATATATATATATATATATATATATATATATATATATAAATATATATATATATATATATATATATAGATATTATATATATATATATATAAATATATATATATATATATATATTATATATATATATATATATATATATATATATATATATATATATATACATATACATACATACATACATACATATATATATATATATATATGTATATATATATATATATATATATATGGCACAACGCGGCTATATATATGGCATAACGCGGCAACCCCCCCCCCCCCCCCTGCACGGCCCCACCGGGGAGGGTTTGGGGGGGACCAAGGACCTTCCCCCCCTATTTTGGGGTGGAGAAGTTCAAAAAAATAGGAATATATATATATATATATATATATATATATATATATATATATATATATATATATATATATATATATATATATATATATATATATATATCTATATCCTCTAATCTACACCCCTCTCCCATGCCGACGTTGCTATTTGTCTTAGATGCCTCACAAGGAAAGTAGGGGTGTTACTCATGTGTGTGTTGTGGATAAGCGGAGAGGCGGAGCCAAATGTGCCACCTTTGTCGGGCACCTCCGAACGGTTGGCTATGCGGCCCAGGTGTGATCCGACGGTTCGCACCGCCCCTCACCCCAATGCGGGGGAAGGTAGCATCGGCTTGGGTATTCGCAGCCGCACTGCGAACCTCAGGGGGGTGGGCTCTTGAGGTGGGTTAGATTTACAACAGACACCCATATATAGGGGGGGGCGGGGTTGAAAGGCTAGTGCGGACGTGTGGCCATAGAAACTCGGGTCGGTAGCTTTGGACCACACCGTGATGAAGGTGTAGTCCGACGTTTCGCAGCGCCCCTACCCCGGAATAGGATAGGGTGTCATCGGCTTGGGTATGCCCTGATAGTGATATTGGGACCCTTAGGAGGGTTTTGCGGCCGGCGATAATGGGGTGATGGACCACCATGGTGCATACATGTTCTGGAAGGGGCTAAACTCGGTCAAAACGGGCTCAAAACGGGCTAAAAACACTTGTTTGAGCATCCCAAATGGTCTGGGATCACTTTTGGAAAACGCGTTTTTGACCCATTTTTGACCCATTTTTGGTCCCAAAATGGCCCATTTTCAAGGCATTTTGGGATTTTCCATGAGCCCAAACTTGTCGCCACGGGCTCAAAATGGGCTAAAACCACTTGTTTGAGCATCATAAATGGTCCAGGATCACTTTTGGAAAAACGCGTTTTTCACCCATTTTTGACGCATTGTTGGTCCCAAAACGGCCCATTTTCAAGGTATTTTGGGATTTTCCATGGCCCAAAACGCGCCACCACGGGCTCAAAACGGCCTAAAAACACTTGTTTGAGCATCCCAAGTGGTCTAGGAACAACTTTGGAAAAAATCTTTTTTTTTCGCCCCGGGGACCCTGGTGGAGCCACCTTTGGCCCCCACTGTGCGTGGGCTGGCCGGCCCTCCGGCTGCACCAAGTGACCACTGGTACGGGGGTCTACGTGGATCGTTGGGCGATTCTGGGGCTTGGAAACCATAAAAAGTGGGGGGTTGCGGGTGGACTAGGTGCCCTCGGAATTCGTTTTTGAGCCACGTAGCCCAAGATACGGCCCGTTCTTGGTTTCGGGGTGCTGGTGCACATGGCGCAAGTTTTGGGGCTTTTTGGCGCCTTTTTGGGCCGTTTCTCGTACATATCGTGGAGTTAGAGGGTACCAAAGGTCCCTTGGTCACGAGAAAGTCAAGCCGCACGTGGAGTATAGCAGCCGTTTGCCTTCGTTTGGCTGTTTTGAACCCTTACTAGGGCTGTTTTGGGCGAAAAATGGCTGTTTTTGGCCCAAAACTGCGCAGATTTGGGAGGGCACCTCCCGACTTGGCGCCACCGCCCCGGGCCGCCAGTGGTGAGTTTTTGGCTCAAAACTTGGATTTGGCAAGGCCACCAGCTAGGCTCCAAGATAGCTACATGGGCAAATGATCCGAAGCGTTGGGACGGAGCAATGGCCAAAACGGCAAGGAGACGTGTTGTTGTTGCTTGTTTCTTGTTGTTGTTGTTGCTTGTTGTTAGTTAAATTTAAGGGGAGAGGGGTGTAGTAATATATATATATATATATATATATATATATATATGTATATATATGTTTTGTTTTGTTTTGTTTTGTGAAAAACGCTTTGGCCAGGGTCGTACTGGTCCCCTCCCGGAGATTACCCATCTTCTCTTCGGTGGTGTGCTTCCCTTACCTTTGTATTACCCGTGCTCCCGAAAATTTTCACGTCTTCTCGAACTTGTACTGCCAAAGAAAACAAAACAACCTGCCACTGGCTTGTACCGGCAGGTACCTTTTCTGGTTTTTCTCATGTCTTTCTGAAAGATGTTGTTTTTGCTGTGGATTGATTGTTGCACCTGTTTTTGTGTGATCCTGACTCTTCTTTCCCCTGCCTACCCCCTGCACTGGACACGCACTGCACCATTTGCTCATGTGATGTCTCTGCTGCTGCACTGTTTCTCTGGGGCCTTTGCGCCAGGGCCTGCTGCGTTGTGGCAGTGCCCTGTGCAAAGAGGCTTTGTCTGTCTGTGATGTTACAACGTCCCACTGCCACATGGTGGTCCTGTGGTGTGCTGCCCGTGCTCGGGAATGCCCTGCTGCACTGTGGCTGCTTCTGGTATCTGGAGTACCTGATCTGAACCTGTGCACGACGTTTGACTGACTGGACATACATACGGCTGCTCCCTTCTGTTGGGACTTGACCGTTGACAGGACTTTTTACATACGTCAACTGGGCTTCTGAGTCCGTTGCTGGACATTTCATATACTGCACCTGGGCATCCATGCCTGTTGCTGGCTGCAGTTAATGGTCCGACGTTGCTCATCGTCTCGTGTATGGCTGCTGCCATTGTTTGGGGTACCCCTTGGTACCTCCTTTTGGGCCTCTGTCTCCTTTGGCCCACGTTGCGCTGCGAGCGTACCTCATGGCAGAGCCTTTGCCTCCTTTTCCTTTGACTTCGTGATGTCCTGTAGAAGAGTCACAGCGTTCCTGCACACGTCTGGCCGCACTCCCTTCACTGTATCTCGGTCCCTGATCACCCACTTGACGAACTGCTCGTTTATCTCCAGACACCACAGCTGCATGCCACTATCCATTCTGCACCCTGTCCATTCCCACGCACTGCCAACCAGACACCACTACACCCCTCTCCCCTGTGATCCTCTGCTTTGCGCTTCTCGTATAACCTGACCCTTGTCCCCTCCATCTTCTCCTACCCACACATCCGGTACTCTCCTGGTCCATTCTGCTGCTCCTATGCCCCCTGGGGATTGCACCAGTAGTGCCACGACTGTATCTGTTCGCGGCCTTGTTGCTGAGATGAGGGTCCACCATGTGTGGAGGGCCATGGGTTTGACTGCTCTTTTTCGTTTTTTCACTTGACCTACTGCTATTCTGCAGTTGGTTCCTGCTTGCCAGTCTGCCGGTAGTCTGTTGTGCTGGTCCGTCTTCATCTCTGATTCCTCCGCTGCATACACTATGGCATATGCTGCTTCTAGGGTTCTGAACACCACTGATTTGGGGTGCTGTACCCCCACTCTCGCTAGTGGCACTGTGATTCCTTGCACTGGACCTATGCCCAGCCACACTGGCCACACTGTTCTGTTTGAGTGTTTCTGTGGTTGCAGTGCACTCGCTCTGGAGGGATGAGACCATACTATGTCTACTTGCTGCTTCCCTTGTATCCGAACCCCCCCCCCATGTCGGGGTGATACGTCCTGGCTGTACTCCTTCACTGATGAGTATCTGGCACACCTCCTGCACCCATAGGTATATCCTCGTTTTCGTCACGATGCATTCATGCAGTTGATGGTGCCTGACACTCTCGCACCACAGCCCACATTTTTCACAGTGTTGTTGCTTTCCATCCCCTTCCCACTCTGCTGCCTCTGCATACAGACTCCATGTTCTGATTTCCCCCCAGTCTCTTATGCTCAGCGGTTGCAGTCTTTGCCATGCTTTCTGTGCCTCCTTTGCCTCCGGGAACACTCTGGTCCATGTACGCTGCTGTGGTGCTGGTGTCCTGTCGCTCTCTTCACTGCGCAGTGCTGACGTCGTGTGCTGCAGGAGGTATTTTTTTATGTCGATGATGACCTCGTCATTCACTAATGGCAGAACCACTGTTCCGTCTGTCCACACTTTTGGCAGGCGCAGTGGTGTGCCTCTGCCTTTGGCCCCTTCTTTGGCCTCCTTGTCCATTTCCTGGTTCGCCTGTGATATCCAGTCTTGCTGTTGACTGTCATGCTGTGCCTGTACCCATCCCCACTCCAGGGGGTACTGTTGTTTCTTGTCCCGTGGCTATTATTCTGTCCATGATGGATGCTGGTCGTTGTTGCAACTGCCCTGACGCCAGAGACTGGATTGCTTCCAGGCTGTCCGACCATGCCCACACCTTCTGGACTGTCACTTCTGATTTCCTGATGGCTTGGAGCACTGCCTCCAGTGCCATCACTATCATGGTGGCCTCTACCAGCTTTGTACTGAGTCCCTGCGCCTTTATAGTCACCCGTTTCTTCAACCACACATTGCCTTCTTCATCCACCACCATTGCTGCTCCCCCCCACTGTTCTATGTTGCTGGCGTCGCCGAATATGTATAAGACCCTGACCGCTGCGTTTTCCTCTTGCCTCCGTAGGGTCCATACCTCTCCTTGTTGTGATTCCACCCTGATGAATTTGATGCCCATGCTGTGGACTCTTGCCCTTAGTCTCCTCACATCCTTGTCCCACCTGTGGAGATCTTCTGACTGCCAGTGTACCCAGGTTGTTTCATTCAGCACCTGACTGGGGCTGTTCATCGCCTTGTGATACTCCACTATGGCTGTGACCCACATCAGTGTGTCCGGGCCTGGTCTCCCTATGATGTCATACACACATTCTCTGGGTGTTCTCCTGGGTATGCCAAACGCTCCTCTGTATGCTCTGGTCACCATGCCTGTCAGTTCACTGATCTGTCCCTCTGCTGGAATATTTACCACGCATTTGTACACCATGCGGTTCTCCACCAGTCCCTCGATGACTGCGATGGTGACTCCTGCTGACACTGGCCACCTGGCCAATTGCCCTATCACTCTGTTGGTCCATGTCTTGATGACCTTCCTTATGGCTGCATATCCTCCTGTGATGTTGACATTACCTCCCAGTAGTTTTACATGTGCATGCCTGTTTTCTGTGGTGACTTTGTCTGCTCCCCATTTGACCTTGAACTTATGCACTGCTATGTTGTCGTTCTCCACCTTGAACCCCAGCACCTTCATTTTCCCACTGTGGTTTCTTTGCCCCAGTGTATGGATTGCACTCCTCAGTGTGTCTGCCAGGTGCTGGGTAATCTCTGCTACTTCTTTTGCTGGTGCAGCTGCTGCTGCTGCCGTGTCATCCACATACCCCATGGAGCCTACTGTTTCCTCTCCGAGAATGACCCGTAGTCTCACTCCTACTCCTGCTTCCCGTACTGCCAGGTGCAGGAGGTGCATGGGGATGATGTACAGTAGGGGGTCCAGCCCCCCCCCCCTGCAGTACTCCGTCTATCTGTTTGTACCACTCGCTGAGCCCATAGGATGTGACGACGTATGTTCTCAGATGTTCATACAGTTTCAGCACTCCGTTCACTGTTTCCCTGACGTCGGGTGTGCCTTGCTGTGCCATGACTGTGACTGACTGTCTCATGACTTCATCGAATGCCCCCACTATGTCCAGCAGTAACACTCCCACTGCCCCCTTGGTGGCTAGTGCCTGTGTGATGAGCATGTGCATGAGCCTCCTCATACCATGCACTGAGCTGCCTTTGTATCCCGCAAACTGTCTGCCTGCCGACCACCTCGGTCTGGTCATGGTTTGTACCAGAGGAGCCAATAGTCTTGCCTGTATGCGTAGTAGTGCGGACAGGATTTTTATGGGCCTTGTGTTCTTGTTGACATTGCACCCCTCTGACTTGTGTGATGTCATGTGCAGTACTTCTTTCACTTCTTCCGGCCACTATTCGTACCCCATCTTGAGTATCTGGATGAACTGGTGTGCTGCTTGTATTCCAAACAGTTTTACAAATGCTGGGGTGAACCCATCCACTCCTGCTGTTTTGTTTACCATCTCTCCTTTTCTGTGGACCAGAGCACTTATTGAGACTGGTCCTGCCCCTTTGCGGATGGTGAGCTCTGCCGCTCTCTCCACTCGTTGTGGTCGGTCATCCGTCACGTGTTTTCCCATTAGATCCTCCACCCATTCCACTGGTACTCTCGTAGTGTGTACTGGGTACTTTTTGAGACACTCCTTGCTGACCACTGTGAGAATTTCTTTCCCTTCCACTGTGCACTGGCGATCCGTGTCCTCCACCTGATGCAGTATTTTGGAGGGATTTGCTGCCTTTAATCTGAGAACTTTCAATGTTCTCCCTGCCATCCCTGGTTGTGATACTTGACGCCACTGTTGCACTGTGGTCTCCCAGTACTTTGCTGTAAGCGACTGCTGCACCCTGTCTCTTACTTTCCAGCCTTTGCCCTGGACCACTCTCTTGAGCTGCCGGATTGTTTCCCTGTCATCCTTTGTCTCCTCCTCCTGTTGGTTCCTGAACTCCCTGTTCACGATGACCACTGTTTCTCGTATCATTTGCATCCATTGCTGTGGTGTTGTCCTTCTCCCACTGAATGCCTCCACTAAGTCTGAGAACATCACATTGTGGTGTTTGTCCCATTGCAGGGGTGTGACCGGCTTGGCGTCTGATTGTGCTGCTCTTGCTGCCAGCTGTACTTCCCCTTTGACCCATACCACTGGGTGGTCCCCTACTGGAGATAGCCATACCCCTCTCTGTTGCTGATTTATTCCGTTTATGACGAAGAAGTCCTTTGGCAGGTGTTGGCGACCTGTCATGTACGCTACGGTCCTGCCCTTGGTGAGAAGCGTGGCTATGGTTTCTCTGTGGAACCGTAAGTCTCGATTCCAGTCTCCACCTACTGCCTCCCAATCATGTGGAGTCTTGTCCAGTGTCTCCAGTATTTCCACCATCTGCCCCTTATACTCATGGGGTTCGTTCTTCTGGGCCATGTGTACTGATCCTACTATTCCCAGACCCATGGCATTGCGTACCAATACCATGAGTGCACTGGGTATATCCAGCAGGACTGCTTGTTTTCGTGCCCAGGTAAGTCGCACCCACACTTCATTGGCCTGTCCCACTTTCGTGTGCTGTGACGGTTGCATCCAGTATCCTGCTATGCTTCTTTGTCTCTCCTTCTTCTGCGCCCCCCACATTTCTTGACACGCCAGCACGTCCGCCTGGGTTTCCACTACCACTGTGGTCACCTCATCCCATTTCCTCGTGGGTGTTTCCTTCTCTCTGTTGATGCCTTGGCAGTTCACTGATACCAGACTGTATCTCATTTTCACCTGTTGACTGTTCTCTGGTACCATCATTGCCTTCCACGCTTGCTGTTCGTATTGCTGTCGTCCCCAGTGTGGCGCACTCCAGTTGATTCTTATCACCCCTCTGCCATGCCCCTCTGTGTATTTTACCAGTTCGCCCCTCCAGTGGCGCTCCTGAGGATCCCATTTCGTGATGTTGCATATTTGTGCCCACCATGACCCCATGTCTGTTTCTTCTTTTCGTCTGCGTCTGTTGATTCCTGTCTCTTTCACCAGTACTTGGTGCTGTCTCCCATGGCTCCATATCTGCACTACTATCCAGAGTTTGACTGTGACCTCTGCATTGCACTCTTGTGCCACGGGGAAATTCAGTATTCCCACTCTCTCAAGCGCTGCTCCTTCTGTCCACAGTGCGAATTTAGTCTCCCCACACTGCAGTATTCCCGAGTGCAGCTGCTCTGTGCCACAAATGGCTGGTCTTCCCGGTAGTTTGACTACCCTGTGTGCCATCATCTCATGCGGTGTCCCACTCCCAGTCCATTTGGGACCCAAGATTCTGGTTACTGCGACCCTCTGGTCCCCTTGACGTAGGACTTCACTGTGTCCTCCTGTTCGTCTCTTTGGCAGCTGTACTCTTTCCCCTGCCAGGGTTAGTGTGCCACTGTCCTCAGTAGGGCATGCCATTGTTTGCACTGGGTGGTAGCCCCCTGTTTTGTGTTTTTTATTCTGCTTGTGGAGCCCTTTGTACGCCTTGGACTGAGTCAGCTGTTGCAGTACCCACGGCGGTGCATCCTGCATCCCATGTCCTCTGCTTCTGACGACCACCTCAAACTGATCTGCTGCTTTGTCCCACTCACTCTCTGCGGAGTTTAATGAGTGCCTTTCGTTCTGTGATCCTTCTGGTCTCTTTTGAAAACTTTTCTGAATACCCCATATGCCATGTCTCTCTGCTATTTCTTCTATGTCCCGTTGGGCATCTTCCATGCCTGCTGTGAACGTCACTGTTCCTCCCATTTCTGTGCATTGTCCAAATCCCCACAGGGATATGAATGCATGTTGTGGACTATACGGGGGCATGAGACACCGCACTGTTTGATCTGTGAGTGCATCCACAACCACACCTGTCGCTGCCACTTCCACTGCCGCTTCCGGCTTGATTTGCTGTGGTGAAGGGATCCTTGCCGCAATCTTTTTCAGGCCGTCCAGCATGGATAGCTCCTTGATTTCTATTTCGTCTGACCGCTGCATGGGGTCTCTCGCCGCAGAGACTCGAAATGAGTCCCTATACGCCCCTGATAGGGCCGTGTCCAGCTGTTCCCCTGGGACAAACATGACTACTTCATTGTACTGTCTCTACATGTCTCTGAATGTCCTGAAGTCCGGCGACAACATCCCAAACACTTCTTCTGCTGCCGAGTACGAGTCCATTGCATTTGTGTATTGGAACCCTGTCAGGAGCACTGGTCGAAGTCGTTTGGCTCCTCTCGTGAGTCTCTGGACTACCACTTTGTTGACTCCTTCACCCGTTCTCCACACTCCTGTCGGGGTATCGGCTGCTGCACTGCCATGGGACGTGTCCTCCTTTGCCGGGGGCCTCTGGTTGTCCTGGACCTCTACTGCCTGATCCTCTACATCCTCATCGCCATCTGTCTTGTTAGTGTCATCTGGCAGTATTACCCTTTGGGCTGCGCCTTGATTGTTCTTGGCGTACTTCCTGCTCCTTTCCGTCGGCGTTGATGACTTTTTGGGTGACCACTTTCTGGCTTGTGCTTTGTCTCGATCCTGTTGTTTGGCGTGCTCCGCCTCCTTTGCCCTCTGGGCTCTGGCCTTATCCTCTTCCTCTACTCGGTCTCTTCTGACGTATCTCACATATTTGACCAGCACTTTGGCCCACCACTTGACTTCTGATTGCGTCGCCTCTGTGATTCTTTTCCGCACTGCTGAGTATATGCCCGTCGCTGGCAGCAGTAGTATGGCCATGTCAATCTCATCCTCGTATTCTTCTGCCACCAGGGCTTGCAGTCTGTCCTCTTCCGGGATGTTGAGGTCGTGCAGTGATTCCAGTAGGGCCAGTACTTTTTTCATTTCCGTCTGATCGATGTCTCCTCTGGGTCTCTCCTCCTGCTGATTTGCTGTCGAGGGGGGGTCTCCATCATCCCCTGGTTCTGACCTGGCATCCAGATCTCTATACATCTTGGGCCATGCCATATTCCACATCGCCCTGGCTTCTGCGTCCTTCATGATGATGCTCGCTGACCATGTGGTCAGCAGTCCTTTGTCGGCGACTCGTCTTACCACTTCTACTGTGGCATCTAGTAGTGAGTACTTGCTGCGGATCCCCATCAGTCGTGCTCCTGCCTTCGGGGCTATGTCTTGTACTACATCTTTTTCCTCATCGGATTGCAGCTTCAGCATCATTGTGTTCCAGGTCGCCGTCTCCACATCTGGTTTGAGCTTGGTGATCTCTGTTATCACCGCTTGTTCTACATCTCCACAGAGGAGGTGCATTGTCATGAGCCTGGCTCTATGACTGCCTGGTTGCAGCCATAGTCCCAGGGTCTCCGTCACCGCGTCTCCATTCTCTGGCTCCCATCGTATTTTCTTGGGATCGCCTTGTACTGCTCGGACTTTGCCCCACGATGTTTGTATGGCTGGCGGCATCGTGTTCCTGTATAATATCAAGAGAACTAGTGTTCGCAGTGCTCTTTGTCCTGCTGTCGGCAGCCATCGTAGCTTACTATCGACGCCTACTTTGCTGTTGTGCAGTCTGGCACCCGTGTCCAGCTGCTGGTGCTGTGCTTGCCGGTTTCTCTCTAATGGGGCTCTCGTGACCCTCTTCTCAGATTTATTCTTGCTCTTCTCTGCTCTGTGCAGCCATTGACTCGCCTTTTTACCCCAGTACTCGGGTACTTGTGTCCCTTGTGGCTGTCTGTCTGTGCACCGGCTCTCGCGGCCTGCTTGTACCCTGTTTGATTGTCGTTCTCCTGCTTCATGTTTCTGGGTACTCGTGACCCTTATGCACTGTCACCTTGTTTATCTCTTCGGGCCATCGTGGCCAGCCCACTTTCGTAGTGGTCTCTTTTCACGTTACCTTGTGTTTTCTGCACAGACCATGTCATCTGTGTCTGCCTGCTGTTCGCTCCGTGGAGTCCATGCTCCGTTATGCACTGCAAGCACACACACGGCACAGATTGATGTGATTCTGGGCAACTGCCCTGTTTGTACATGGTTGCACAGTCCTGACGTTTCATGTCTTCTGGAGTAGCCAGTGATGCGGTCTGTTGTTCCAGGCATCTAGCTCTCTCCCTGTCTTGGACAGGTGGAGTCTAGGCATCCAGCTCCGTGCTTGCCGCACTCTTGAGTCTGGGTCTCATCACCGGTCGTTCCGCTCGGTGACATCTAGCTCCCTGCTCTTTGCGGTTGGAGTCTAGGCATCCAGCTCCGTGCCTGTGGCACTCGAAGTCTAGGTATCTGGTGATATCCTCTTTTCTCAGACCTCTTCTTCTGGACTATTGTGCGGTTGCTCCTTTTTGTCCAGGCATCCAGCTCTCTGCTCGTAGCAGTTGGAGTCTGGGCATCCAGCTCCGTGTATCCCACACTTGGAGTCTGGGCATCTGGCCCTGTACATTGCTGTGACTGGGTCCAGGCATCCTCGCTGGTGTGCTTCTGCACAACTCAGCTGGGCATCTTGGTCACCATTCCTGTTTTTTGCTCTCGCCCTTTTGTCTTCCGGACCGTCGGTGCTTTCCACCCGTCCTGACTTCTTGTCCTTCACCCTACCGCTTAGCAGCAGCAGGCAAGTAAGCAGGCAGTACCGGGGGTCATAACCCCGGGGTAAGAGTATCTGGGACTCAACGTGAGTCCTCTTAACCAGGAACAACCCCAAACTCCGCCGGGGCTTAACTCCCGAACGTAACGGTGTTTGGGGCCCCCGTGGGCCTTATGAGCCCACGGAGTGTACTGAGGCGTGGCTACCAGCTGGACTGTGGCCTGCCATACCCATTTCTGGGCTCGCCTCAGTACGGCCGGTCGAGTCCGGCTCTGGGGGTTGCGCACTAAACTGGCCCCGGGGGGGGGCCATTTACCCTGTTAAGCATTAGTTACGGCAGTAGGCACTATTCATTACGTTAGGGAATTACTCAGCGCATTTGCTTACCCCGCAGACATGCCCCTTCCAGTGGTGCACTCACCTTTGGGGCTGCCTTTGGGGGATCGGGGGTTGTTACCCCTCCCGGACGCCCTCCCTGGTGTTGGCGCCGGGGTGGTGGCCGGGGGGCCTTATACCGTACCTAAAGGATGTTGGATACCGATACCAGGGTGTCCAACCGGACGTGGACAGGGACTGTGTCTCCGGGCTTACAATCGACTGACCCACATTCAACGGCTGTTGGTATTGCAGCCTGCTCCCTAATTACCACAAACCAATATCAAGCCTGACAGGCACCTGCCACTCTGTGGCTAGGCCCCAGGTCGCCTGTCCGGGTTTTGGAAGGGAGACGGTGTGTTACACCATGTACCCTGGTTGATATCGACGTTCGTGATTTTGCTTTCGCTGTCTTTCTCCACTCTCTTGTCACTGATCACTTACTCCATTCACTCGTACTGTATCTGACGTCTCGCGTTTCAGAGCCTATAAGAGAAAAACAGGCATACCTCCCCTAGCCTTCCCTGTTTGCAACCACCTTCGCAGAAGAGGGCCCGGTTAAGGCTATATGTATATATATATATATATATATATATATATATGTATATATATATATATGTATATATATATATATATATATATATATATATATATATATATATATATATATATATATATATATATATATATATATATATATATATATATATATATATATATATATATATATATATATATATATATATATATATATATATATATATATATATATATATATATATATATATATATATATATATATATATATATATATATATATATATATATATATATATGTATATATCTATCTATGTATATATATATATATATATATATATCTATATATATATATATATATATATATATATATATATATATATATATATATATATTATATATATATATATATCTATGTATATATATATATATATATATATCTATGTATATATATATATATATATATATATCCTCCAATCTACACCCCTCTCCCAACTCTAGGTGGCTCCACCACACGGCTCTAAGGTACGTGCGAAGGGCACAAAGTGGTGCATACATGTGGTGGAAGGGGCTACACTCGGTCAAAACGGGCTCAAAACGGGCTACAAACACTTGTTTGAGCATCCCAGGTGGTCCGGGTTCACTTTTGGAAAAACGCGTTTTTGACCCATTTTTGACCCATTTTTGGTCACAAAATGGCCCGCTTTCAAGGCATTTTGGGATGTTCCATGAGCGAAAACCCATCGCTACGGGCTCAAAATGGGGTTAAACCACTTGTTTGAGCATCACAAATGGTCCAGGATGATTTTTGTGAAAACACGTTTTTGACCCGTTTTTGACGCATTGTTGGTCCCAAAACGGCCCATTTTCAAGGCATTTTGGGATTTTCCATGGCCCAAAACGGGTCACCACGGGCTCAAAACGGCCTAAAAACACATGTTTGAGCATCCCAAGTGGTCTAGGAACAACTTTGGAAAAAATGATTTTTTTCGCCCCGGGGACCCTGGTGGACCCACCGTTGGCCCCCGCCGTGCGCGGGCCGGGCTGCCCACCGGCTCCACCAAGTGACCACTGGTTCGGGGGTCTAGGCGTCTCGTTGGGCGATTCTGAGGCGTGGAAACCACAAAAAGTGGGGGGTTGCGGGTGGACTAGGTGCCCTCGGAATCGGATTTTGAGCCACGTAGCCCAAGATACGGCCCGTGCTTGGTTTCGGGGGGTTGGTGCACATTGCGCAGATTTTGGGGCTTTTTGGCGCCTTTTTGGGCCGTTTCTCGGACATATTGTGGAGTTGAAGGGCACTAGAGAGCTCTTTGACACGGTGAAGTCAAGCCGCACGTGTAGTGTACTCACCGTATCCCTTCGTTTGGGCGTTTCGCCCGGGTTTGGGGGCTGTTTTGGGCGAAAAATGGCTGTTTTTGGCCCAAAACTGCGCAGATTTGGGAGAGCACCTCCCGACTTGGCGCCACCGCCCCGGGCCGCCACCGGTGAGTTTTTGGCTCAAAACTTGGATTTGGCAAGGGCACCACCTAGGCTGCAAGATGGCTAGAGTAGAGTAGAGCCCGGAGCGATGAGGTGGAGCAATGGCCAAAACGGTGAGGAGAAGTGCTTGCTTGTTGTTGCTTGCTTGTTGTTGCTTGCTTGTTGTTGCTTGCTTGTTGCTTGTTAGCTAGATTTAAGGGGAGAGGGGTGTAGTAATATATATATATATATATATATATATATATATATATATATATATATATATATATATATATATATATATATATATATATATATATATATATATATATATATCCTCTAATCTACACCCCTCTCCCAACTCTAGGTGGCTCCACCACACGGCTCTAAGGTACGTGCGAAGGGCACAAAGTGGTGCATACATGTGGTGGAAGGGGCTACACTCGGTCAAAACGGGCTCAAAACGGGCTACAAACACTTGTCTGAGCATCCCAAATGGTCCGGGATCGCTTTTGGAAAAGCGCTTTTTTCACCCATTTTTGACCCATTTTTGGTCCCAAAATGGCCCATTTTCAAGGCATTTTGGGAGTTTCCAGGAGCCAAAACCCGTCCCCACGGGCTCAAAATGGGCTAAAACCACTTGTTTGAGCATCATAAATGGTCCAGGATCATTTTTGGAAAAACACGTTTTTGACCCATTTTTGACGCATTGTTGGTCCCAAAACGGCCCATTTTCAAGGCATTTTGGGATTTTCCATGGCCCAAAACGCGCCACCACGGGCTCAAAATGGCCCAAAAACACTTGTTGGAGCATCCCAAGTGGTCTAGGAACAACTTTGGAAAAAATCTTTTTTTTCGCCCTGGGGACCCTGGTGGACCCACCTTTGGCCCCCACTGTGCGTGGGCTGGCCGGCCCTCCGGCTGCACCAAATGACCACTAGTACGGGGGTCTACGTGGATCGTTGGGCGATTCTGGGGCTTGGAAACCATAAAAAGTGGGGGGTTGCGGGTGGACTAGGTGCCCTCGGAATTCGTTTTTGAGCCACGTAGCCCAAGATACGGCCCGTTCTTGGTTTCGGGGTGCTGGTGCACATTGCGCAGTTTTTGGGACTTTTTGGCGCCTTTTTGGGCCATTTCTGGGACATATCGTGGAGTTAGAGGGCACCAAAGGTCCCTTGGTCGCGAGAAAGTCAATCGGCACGTGAAGTGTAGCAGCCGTTTGCCTTCGTTTGGCTGTTTTGAACCCTTACTAGGGCTGTTTTGTGCGAAAAATGGCTGTTTTTGGCCCAAAACTGCGCAGATTTGGGAGGGCACCTCCCAACTTGGCGCCCACGCCCCGGGCCGCTACCGGTGAGTTTCTGGCTCAAAACTTGGATTTGGCATGGCCACCACCTAGGCTCGAAGATGGCTACATGGGCAAACGATCCGAAGCGTTGGGACGGAGCAATGGCCAAAACGGCAAGGAGACGTGTTGTTGTTGTTGTTGTTGCTTGTTGCTTGTTGTTAGCTAAATTTAAGGGGAGAGGGGTGTAGTAATATATATATATATATATATATATATATATATATATATATATATATATATATATATATATATATATATATATATATATATATATATATATATATATATATATATATATATATATATATATATATATATATATATATATATGGCATATCCGAGGCAGTGTACCTACCAGGGTGTAGGGTAGAAGGAGGGGTTGGGTGGGGGTGTAGGGGACCCCCCCCCCCCTATTTTGAGGGTGGGGAATCCGTTTTTGAGGGTTAGAGAGGGATTTGGGACACTCTTCTCCTGTTTTTTGCAGCTCATGAACACTCTTTCTGCACAATATCCAGACCCTGTGATTCGCGCTGCTGTTATTGAGTCTGCTCGCATCAGCTGGCATTGTCACGACGTTGAACCTGTGTTGAGCACCGGTCACCGCGTGGTTTCTCCTTGCTTGCAGTGCGATTTGGGGGTCCCCTTCTCTTGTGGCCACGCTTACTGCCTCCCTCAGCAGCTGGAATTTGCCAATTGGGACCGCCGCTCTTGGACTGGTCCTAGGTTGGTGCCGCTTCTCAAGGAATTCCAGTGGCGCCAAAATCTGCAGCATCGTGACCCGTTCATCACTCTATGCGAGCATGTTCGGGACGGATATTTTCCGTTTTGACGAGGTAAACCACTCCCAAATCCTTCTCTAACCCTCAAAAACGGATTCCCCACCCTCAAAAGAGGGGGGGGGGGTCCCCTACACCCCCACCCGACCCCTCCTTCTACCCTACACCCTGGTAGGTACACTGCCTCGGATATGCCATATATATATATATATATATATATATATATATATATATATATATATATATATATATATATATATATATATATATATATATATATATATATATATATATATATATATATATATATATATATATATATATATGTATGTGTGTATATATATATATATATATATATATATATATATATATATATATATCCTCCAATCTACACCCCTCTCCCCAACTCTAGGTGGCTCCACCATACGGCTCTAAGGTACGTGCGAAGGGTACAGCTTGGTGCATACACGTGGAGACAGGGGCTAAACTCGGTCAAAACGGGCTCAAAATGGGCTCAGAACACTTGTTTGTGCACCCCCAATGGTCCAGGGTCACTTTTGGAAAAACGCGGTTTTGACCCATTTTTCACCCATTTTGGGTCCCAAAACGGCCCCTTTTCAAGGCATTTTGGGATTTTCCATGGGCCAAAACGCGTGATCTCGGGCTCAAAATGGGCTAAAAACACTTGTCTAAGCATCCAAGTTGGTCCAGGGTCACTTTTGGAAAAACGCGTTTTTGACCCATTTTTCACCCATTTTTGGTCCCAAAACGGCCCCTTTTCAAGGCATTTTGGGATTTTCCATGGGCCAAAACGTGTCACCACGGGCTCAAAATGGGCTAAAAACACTTGTTTGAGCATCCCAAATGGTCGAGGATCACTTTTGGAAAAATGCGGTTTTGACCCATTTTTGACGCATTTTTGGTCCCAAAACGGCCCATTTTCAAGGCATTTTGGGATTTTCCATAGCCCAAAACGCGCCACCACGGGCTCAAAACGGCCTAAAAACACTTGTTTGAGCATCCCAAGTGGTCTAGGAACAACTTTGGGAAAAACAATTTTTTTCGCCCCGGGGACCCTGGTGGACCCACCGTTGGCCCCCGCCGTGCGCAGGCTGGGCTGCCCTTCGGCTGCACCAAGTGACCACTGGTACGGGGGTCTAGGTGGCTCGTTGGGCGATTCTGAGGCTTGGAAACCACAAAATGTGGGGGGTTGCGGGTGGATTAGGTGCCCTCGGAATTCGGATTTGAGCCACGTAGCCCAAGATACGGTCCGTTCTTGGTTTCGGGGTGCTGGTGCACATGGCGCAGATTTTGGGGCTTTTTGGCGCCTTTTTGGGCCGTTTCTCGGACATATCGTGGAGTTAGGGGGCAACAAAGAGCTCTTGGTCACAGTGAAGTCAAGCCGCACGTGCAGTGTAGCAGCCGTTTGCCTTCGTTTGGCCGTTATGACTGGGTTTCGGGGCCGTTTTGGGCCAAAAAAGGCTGTCTTGGGGCACAAAATGCGCAGTTTTGGGAGGGCACCCCCCGACTTGGGGCCTTCGCCCCGGGGCGCCACCGGTGAGTTTTTGGCTGAAAACTTGGATTTCGCAAGGGCACCACCTAGGCTCTAGGATGGCTAGAGTAGAGTAGAGCCCGGAGCGATGAGGCTGAGCAATGGCCAAAACGGAAAGGAGAAGTGCTTGTTGCTTGTTGCTTGCTTGCTTGTTGCTTGTTAGCTAGATTTAAGGGGAGAGGGGTGTAGTAATATATATATATATATATATATTACTACACCCCTCTCCCCTTAAATTTAGCTAACAAGCAACAACAACAACAACAAGCAAGCACGTCACCATTCCGTTTTGGCCATTGGCCCTTCCCATCGCCTCGGGCTTGACTCTACTTTGGCCATCCTAGAGCCTAGGTGGTGCCCTTGCCAAATCCAAGTTTTGAGCCAGAAACTCACCGGTGGCGGCCCGGGGCGTGGGCGCCAAGTTGGGAGGTGCCCTCCCAAATCTGCGCAGTTTTGGGCCTAAAACAGCCATTTTTCGCCCAAAATAGCCCCCCAACCCGGGCGAAACGCACAAACGAAGGGAAACGGTGGCTACACTACATGTCAGGCTTGACCTCACCGTGACCAAGGGACCTTTGGTGCCCTTCAACTCCACGATATGCTCCAGAAACGACCCAAAAAGGCACCAAAAAGCCCCAAAATCTGCGCAATGTGCACCAACACCCCGAAACCAAGCACGGGCCGTATCTTGGGCTACGTGGCTCAATTCTAAATTCCGAGGGCACCTAGTCCACCCGCAACCCCCCACTTTTTGTGGTTTCCACCCCTCGGAATTGCCCAACAAGCTACCTAGACCCCCGTATCAGTGGTCACTTGGTGGAGCCGGAGGGCAGCCCGGCCCGGGGACGGTTCGGGCCAACGGTGGGTCCGCCAGGGTCCCCGGGGCGAAAAAAATACATTTTTCCAAAGTTGTTCCTAGACCACTTGGGATGCTCAAACAAGTGTTTTTAGGCCGTTTTGAGCCCGTGGTGACGTGTTTTGGGCCATAGAAAAACCCAAAATGCTTTAAAAATGGGCCGCTTTGGGACCTAAAATGAGTCCAAAATGTGTCAAAAACGCGTTTTTCCAAAAGTGATCCCGGACCATTTTGGATGCTCAAACAAATGTTTTTAGTGCATTTTAGGCCGGTGGTAACGCATTTTGACCCGCGGAAAATCCCAAAATGCCTTGAAAGCAAGCACACCGCCATTTCTTTTTTGCCCCTTCCCATTGCCTTGGGCTCGACTCTACTTTGGCCATCCTGTGTGCGCCAGATTCCGCAAGACGAGGCGCTATACAAAAGTTGTTTGTTGCGTGCTGAAGCTGTGCACAAGGTTCTTTCATCAAACCGTCCATGGTCATCAAGCCGTTCATGCTGTGAGCGCCAGATTCCGCAAGACGAGGCGCTATACAAAAGTCGTTTGTTGCGTGCTGATGATGCACTCTCACACCCGTGTTGGACTTGCAATTATTGGAAAATGCCTTGAAAATGAAGTGTCCATGCTCCGAGCGCCAGATTCCGCAAGACGAGGCGCTAGACAAGACAAGTCGTTTGTTGCGTGCTGAAGTTGTGCACTAGGTTCTTTCATCAAAGCGTCCATGGTGATCAAACCGTCCATGCTGTGAGCGCCAGGTTCCGCAAGGCGAGGCGCTATACAAAAGTCGTTTGTTGCGTGCTGATGATCCATGCACTCTCACACCCGTGTTGGACCTGCAATTATTGGAAATTGCCTTGAAAATGAAGTGTCCATACTATGAGCGCCAGATTCCGCAAGACGAGGCGCTATACAAAAGTCGTTTGTTGCGTGTTGAACTTGTGCACAAGGTTCTTTCATCAAACCGTCCATGGTCAACAAGCCGTTCATGCTGTGAGTGCCAGATTCCGCAAGACGAGGCGCTATACAAAAGTCGTTTGTTGCGTGCTTAAGCTATGCACAAGGTTCTTTCATCAAACTGTCCATGGTCATCAAGCCGTTCATGCTGTGAGCGCCAGATTCCGCAAGACGAGCCGCTATACAAAAGTCGTTTGTTGCGTGCTGAACTTGTGCACTAGGTTCTTTCATCAAACCGTCCATGGTGATCAAACCGTCAATGCTGTGAGCGCCGGATTCCGCAAGACGAGGCGCTATACAAAAGTCGTTTGTTGCGTGCTGAACTTGTGCACTAGGTTCTTTCATCAAACCCGCCATGGTGATCAAACCGTCCATGCTATGAGCGCCAGATTCCGCAAGACGAGGCGCTATAAGAAAGTCGTTTGTTGCGTGCTGAACTTGTGCACTAGGTTCTTTCATCAAACCGTCCATGGTCATCAAACCGTCCATGCTATGAGCGCCAGATTCCCCAAGACGAGGCGCTATACAAAAGTCGTTTGTTGCGTGCTGATGATCCACTCTCACACCCGTGTTGGACCTGCAATTATTGGAACCTGCCTTGAAAATGAAGTGTCCATACTATGAGCGCCAGATTCAGCAAGACGAGGCGCTATACAAAAGTCGTTTGTTGCGTGTTGAACTTGTGCACAAGGTTCTTTCATCAAACCGTCCATGGTGATCAAACCGTCCATGCTGTGAGCGCCGGATTCCGCAAGACGAGGCGCTATACAAAAGTCGTTTGTTGCGTGCTGATGATCCACTCTCACACCCGTGTTGGACCTGCAATTATTGGAACCTGCCTTGAAAATGAAGTGTCCATACTATGAGCGCCAGATTCAGCAAGACGAGGCGCTATACAAAAGTCGTTTGTTGCGTGTTGAACTTGTGCACAAGGTTCTTTCATCAAACCGTCCATGGTGATCAAACCGTCCATGCTGTGAGCGCCGGATTCCGCAAGACGAGGCGCTATACAAAAGTCGTTTGTTGCGTGCTGAACTTGTGCACTAGGTTTTTTCATCAAACCGGCCATGGTGATCATACCGTCCATGCTATGAGCGCCAGATTCCGCAAGACGAGCCGCTATATAAAAGTCGTTTGTTGCGTGCTGAACTTGTGCACTAGGTTCTTTCATCCCGTACCCCTTTTTGCATTGTGTTTTGTGTTCTTTGCGATTGCATTGGGAATATACGTGTACTCTTAACCCAGTTGCGTTCATACCATCGATATCTGACTCCTGGGAACAAGAGTTGCGACAATGCTGCCCACACGCATATTTTGTGCTCGTATTTTCATGTTAAGTAGCCTAGATAATGAACGGACGTGTTGCATAGTATCACGCACGTGTTGCACATGACCATGGTAGGTAATGGTTTTGGGATCATGGGATCGTGGGTTATGGCACCGGGTACCATAGTAGGTAATAATTGTGGGATCATGGGATCACGGGATCTTGCCAGGCGTGAGGCGTGCAATGTAGCAGGCGTGCAATGTAGCAATGTTTCTGCGTCTTCCTGTATTCCTTCCTCTCCAGGTCCCTTTTCCCCATTGTGTGCTCTGTTCTTTGCGGTTGGATTTGGAATATACGTGTACTCTTAACCGAGTTACGTTCATATCATCCATGTCTGACTGCTGGGAACAAGAGTTGCAACAATGCCTGGAGGCCGACCTTGACTTCGCCCCTGGGGACTTCATTGCGCGGCATCCCGAAGTTGCGCCGCGCACCATTCGCCGTCGCCATGCCAGTCTACGCAACAAACTGAGGAACCGGCTCAAAAAGCGGGTGGAGCGTGGTGTTCAATCGTCATCCATGGCAAATCTCAACACGCCACAAGCACAAGCCGCCAAGGGATCTACCGGGGGTTTAAGGAACACACCACAAGCACAAGCCGCCAAGGGATCTACAGGGGGTGTGAGGAACACGCCACAAGCACAAGCCGCTAAGGGTGCCAAGAACACACCACAAGCACAAGCCGCTAAGGGTGCCAAGAACACACCACAAGCACAAGCCGCTAAGGGTGCCAGGAACACACCGCAAGCACAAGCCGCTAAGGGTGCCAAGAACACGCCACAAGCACAAGCTGCTAAGGGTGCCAGGAACACGCCACAAGCACAAGCCGCCAAGGGCTATATCGGGGGTGCAAGGAACACGCCCCAGGCGCAACGCGATAAAGGTATTGTTGGTGGACACGGCAATACGCCTGAAAAGCAACATTCCAAAGCCTCACATGCCCGATCGCCGGGGGTTGTTGGTGCCGCTAAGAAAGAGCTTTTCCGCGGGAAGCACAAGCTGCCGTCTCGCATTTCTTTGAAATCCGTCCGAGAGTATTGGCTTGATGGCTTGGATGTTTTGTACTCGCCGCTGTTCGATGCCCTTTGCCATCGATGTGGTCAACTGCTTTGGGGCCCGGTTGGTGCGCACAAGTTTCTTGTTTCCCGAGATGATAGTGCAGTCCGTACCACCAACCTCTTTGGGGTGCCAACCACAGATGTGATTACTAGTGCGATCTTCGAGTTCCGAAATGACTTGTTTGCAAACTATGTACAATACAAAGAACCACCTTTTCGCGTTCCGCCTCGGTTGCATCCCACGAGTATTGGCCCCTTTAAAGTGTATGATACGCCGGTGTGGCATTCGCCACATCGTATGTATGCATGCCTTGTTTGCAGCAAGTATCGTGCCAAGTACGATCCTATAAATTATGGGTACGAACTGGATGGCACGACACATTACAGGGTCCCAACCAAACTTGCGAATCTCACTGAATATCAAAAACGGCAAATCGCGTTGGGTGCTTTGTATTCAAATACCCTTAAGCACGTGGATCTGCGTCATCGACAGTGGCACCATGCTATTGGGACCGTTGGTGTGGGCCGCAAGCCTAGCCAGCATTATAATGCACTATATGGGTTTATGACCATGAAAGAAGATGTGCTGCGCGATTATCAAAAGCCGAAGGATAGTGCCCAAAACACGCGGCAAATGAACCAAGCATTGCTGTTGCTGAAGAAAATTCACCCCTTTTATTCCCGGTTTTTGGCGCATTATGAAACATTGTACCGCTACTTGCAAAATGCAGCTTCTACAATGGGGACGTTGACACAACGTTTTTTTGAGGATAAGTACGGGAAACGCCTTGAGTACCATCTACAAGACGAGTATGTGGCTTGGGCAGTGGAGTGTGATGCACCGCGGAACATTATTCCCGATTTTGCCCCTCACCAAGACAGAGTGGGATTCATGCATCGAGCACCATTTCAACGTGCAGGGGGGACCGTTACCGCTGCAGCACAATCATTGGCGAACGACACGTATTTGCATTTCAACGATCCCAAATTGGAACCGTGCGTTTGGCCGGATTTGTATCCTGGTGGAGTTGGTGGATACAAGGTTGGGTGTGGAATCGGATGTGCAGCGTATTACCGTAGCCGGTATCTTGCATTTGATGAGCGCTGGCGCCGTGACCGATGGTGGTCCTTCTTCCAAGTGAGTAAAGAGATGAAGAATCAACTTATTTGGAACCAGCAAAATTTCAAAGCGCAACGTGGTGATCGCGCAGAGGATATCACTGCGGAACATTTGCGTGCTGCTAAAAGCTCTGCAGGACCCAAGCCCCCTCCAAAGCGACACTCATCACATCACGCACAATCTTCTTGGCAGTCCACTCAATCACCTGGTCAGCCGAGCCAGTCAACTCCATGTCCAGGTGCCGAATCATCCACACAGTCCCCGAGCCAACCAAGCCAATCATCAGCACGCCCCGCACACGAACATAAGAAGGCCCGTGCTTCGTACCACGATGGTGTTGATTCCATGAATCGGAATTTGGAAGGCGAAGGGGTTGATCAAGGTACTGCGGAACTCAACCCATACTATCGATATGGAACTTATGTCCCATCCAAGCTAGTTGGGACACGATCCTATTGGGCCTCACGGCATCTTGACCTCACTGCAATGAGCCGCGAGCTTGGAAAAGCAGACCTATTCATTACCTGGACAATGAATGACAATTGGGCTGATTTGCAAGCCGCAGTGCAGAAGGGATGTCGCGCAGGTGCGGTGTGGCCCGGACGATATCCCGAGGGCACAAGGCCCACCAAGCCAATTCAAGACGGGTACGATATGGAGGCATGTGTCGCATTTCACAAGCGGGTCGAGATCTTCAAGCGTGAGTTCTTAGCCATTGGCAAGAGAGGTCCATTTGGAGCGGTTCGCGATTATTGGTTCCGCTTTGAATACCAAGAGCGTGGCCGAGTGCACTTGCATGGTGTTGTTTGGTGCCAACCCGATTCAATCCCGGATGATGTCATTTGCGCTACAATGCCCCGCGAAAGTGATGGCTATGATCCGGAATTCACTTCATATCTACGGAGTTTATACAAGGAGTGCAATATGGTGCACCAGTGTTACCCAGACAAATGTTTCAACATTGGCCAAGGGCGCGTATCTACCGAGTGCAAGTCAGGGTATCCGTTTACGGTTCCCCAACATAAGGAGGAGTTGGACAGTAAAGGTGTACGCCTATTGTACCGCCGACAGGAACAAGAAGATGCTTGTGTGGTACCTCACAATCGTCGTCTTCTAGTACGTTTGCAATGCCACAACAATGCGCAACGGATCACATCTTTGGGGTGGGAGTTGTACCTTGCGAAATATCTCACCAAAGCTGCAAAATCATTGACTGTTCCAATGAACCTGTCACCAAATGCCACTGACGTTGAGCGCTTGCTGAAGCTACGTTCTTTGGGACGCATGGAGAATGGAATGATGCTCCTCGGCATTCATCAATGTAGGGGTAGTAGAGAGGTTGTATGGATTCCAACGGATCCATGGCCTAAGTTGGGGCGCTTGAAGCGCCGCAAACACCTACCGGAGGATGATGCGTCTACGGATGTTTGGTACCTAGATAGGTACGATTTCTATTTGGAGCTTCCGGACGGTTTGCAACTGAAGTACCCTGACTTCTACCGCTATTACCGTCGTACACAGCGCAATCCCTCAGAGGCCAGCGCCTTGGCAAGCAATCCGGCAGAGGATATGGCCAACGAATCTCCGTCTAGTGATTCGGACGACGCAGTAGACGGTGATCGGTATAAAGCCGATCCTCCTGACAATGGCAAGGAGCGCCCGTACTGGTGGCCATCCCCTCCAGAGCGCATGGAGCGGGAAATTAGAGACAACATGGGCAATAAGTGGAGATTGTGCCGGCGCACTGCCATTCCAAGGTGGAATTTCTACCTTCCCTACGGTGAGGACGCCGAAAAGTACTTCTTACAAAAGATTCTCCTCTCCCAGCCCTTCACGAAAGAAGACCACGAACAGCGATTCTTTTCGAAGGACAATGTGTCGAAGACCTACATGGAGGAGTGTATCCTGCGTGGGCTATTCCGAGGATATGAGGAAGAAGCACGAGAAACACTGAACAACGCCCAGGCTCGAGGTTACTCAGTTGAGCGGTTGCGTCTTCTTGCAGAAGTCCTTCGCGCTGAGGACATAGTCGATGCAACCTTCTTCAACAATTATATGTCCGATTTGGATGAGCTTGACAAGCATCGGGCCGGTGACGATGAACCAATGGTTGCTGATGAGGCGGAAATGGATCCCCAATTGGCTGAGGAGTTGAAGGCGTTTATGAATGCCGATGACCCCGGAGCTGCCGAAACCTTGGTCAATGCTCTAAATCATTGGCAACGCATGGTTTTTGAAATCTTTGTGGCACACTTTCAACAACAACAACCGAAGGATGTACCAGATATATCAACGCATTGTCGGGCTAGCATTGCTGGTAGCCGACCTCAGTTGTGTGCCATTCTCACAGGAGTTGCAGGAACAGGGAAGTCTCATGTTGTACGTTTATTGATTGCCAAGCTGCGCGCATGTGGATTTTCAGTTCTCGTGTGCGGTTCTAGTGGCGTGGCAGCGCTCAACGTTGGTGGCCGAACCATCCACAGCTTGTTTTCTTTGTCCTTGGACCTTGATTGGCAAATCAAGGAGGGAACAATTCTTTGGTGGATGATTCGTAATGCCGACATGATTATTGTGGATGAGTTCTCACTTTTGTCGAACAAGCTCCTCCACACGTTGAATGACATACTACACAAGGTGCGCCGGGACAAGCGCAATCCTTTCGGAGGAATTACTATGCTTCTTGTTGGCGACCCATTGCAGCTTCCTGCTGTTGATCTCGACATCTTCGATAGTGCCCTCTTCCGGAACGATTTTGTGCCGTTTGTGTTGACAGAGGTCATGCGCCAAGACGATGAACAATTCATTGACTTGCTCAATCGTGTGCGCATTGGGGAGGAAACAGATGATGATCATCTCACTCTACAGCAACGCATCGCTCCAAACAATGATGTTTCGCTTCAAGACCTCGAAGATGCCCCCATGCTAGTGGGACGCAGGAATGCCATGCATCGGTGGAACGAGCACTTCATGGCACAATTGGGATCTAATATTGTGACCTTCAACGCCACCTATGTGGACATGGGTGGTGCTCCCACTAATCAAGCTATGTGCGACTACATCAATTCTCGCAATCGCCGCGTGCTCCCACAACAGGTTTTCGTGGCCGCCGGTATGCGAGCCCGGCTCATTCGCAACGTTAGTATTCAAAATCGTTTGGTGAACTCAACAATGGTTGTTATCAAGCGATGGTCCAATGATGTTATCGTTGTGTGCCCCATTGGTCGCACAAGGGAGTACCCTATTTGTCGCTTCCAACAAATAATCCCCGTGTACGGGCCATCCGTGCAGGTCAAAATACTACAATTTCCGATGCTCGCAGGATATGCATGTACTGTTCACGGATCGCAAGGCTGCTCGTACCGGATTGTGTGGATTGATATGGCAACCTTCTTTGCAGCGGCACATGCCTATGTTGCATTGTCACGGGCACGTTCTCTTCAAGGTCTATTTATCCTCAACTATCGCCGTGAAGCATTCCTTGTGGACCCCTACTACGTGCAGCTGTGGAATTGGTTTGTGGCAACAAATGTTTTGGCACCCAAGCCCGCTCAGCACATTCCTCCTTACCCACGTATAACCTTCACATCCACTCTGATTGCCGGGATCATGTGTGTATGCCGCTCATGGCACACCAAATCTCATTTTCCCCAAAATTTGGATGCCCGCATCTTAAAAGTGAACATGTTGCTCATCTTGCAGTATGTGTCATTTCCATGGTGGTCTTATATTGATAGACAATTGCAAGGAGACAGGTTGTCATTAGACATTGACGACCTCAATGAGGACGGAACGGAGCAGCCACGTACGCGCGGACGGCCTCATGGCACATCTCAGCAACCAAATGTTGGGGTGCAGATGTTGGATGGCAACAACAAGCCACATGTCTTTAGTGCCGATGTCTTGGGCCAAATGTCCGTTGTTCAGTTACGGACCTTGTGTGCGGCTCATGGACTATCAACTTGTGGTACAAAGGCTACTTTCCGGGAGCGCATTCTTCGAAAGCAAGACCACATTGAGGGTCCACCAAAACAGTACCCGACTAAATCGCATGTGTCTCCGCCTCCGTCCTCCATTGGTGACCACCCCCATTTGGATGCACGTATTTGCCACTTCGACTTTGAATATTGGCCGGATGAGAAGAATGATTCCATTGAGCACAATGTCCATCTTGCAGATTGTGCGTGGCTGTCCACTTCGGCAGTCCAATGCCTCCTTGAGGTTCTCTTGCCCCCAGGCACCACCTCGGTGAAACCTGTTATCATCGACATGCAGTTGGCCCAACTCATGCGGCATTTTCCTACACTAAGCCTCATTTGTACACAAAAATGCGCGCTACCATTATTGCTAACATCCCGAAATTCCACGATAGGGGTCCACTACGTGTTGGTCACAGATCTCCAAGTGGATTACAAGAGCCTAGTCGTTCACGATTCCAAAGACGCCTCGTCAGAATGTGGGGCCCTGTTTCGAGTCATGTTGAAGAAAATTGGCTGGTCCTTCCTGTGGCACCATTACGGAACCCAACCTGATTCCGATACTTGTGGGTTCCGCGTCGTGATGCTCGCCATGCAATGGTGCACTGCCAAAACATTGACGGGACAGCTCCCACGATGGTTCTTGGCATATTGTGCAAGCATCCTGCAGATGTTTGCACTGGATTCCACGACGTTGCGATCCACAGTGCATACATTCCAAGACGCCACATACGAGGATGCCTTGACCATGTATGATGAACCCGTCATTTGGGCAATGACGGAGTGTGGGGCCCTACCCGACATCACCGATGCTGAATTGGATGCTGAAACAAGCGAACACCATTGGACCTGCCCTCCACAAGCCACCAACCGTGGACCATCACACCCAACGGTAGGCAACAACGAGGCTCATTCATATCCATCACAAACGCGCCAGGCCCAACGCTCCAAAAAATCGGAGTCAAAAGGAGGTGCCAGCAGAAAGCCTACCCCAAACACACCACAAAAGCCTAGACGCCCAAGTCCACCAACACCAACAGCAAAACCTTCAAGGAGAGTTCCTAAGTCCAAAAGAACTACTATGCCAGCACGACATCAACCCCCAAGCCAAGCACCATATCGTTCGCAACCACATCCACCCCAAGGAGGTCGTGGAGAGGACAACCCCTCATCAAGAAAAAGGACATCCCAACAAAACAACGGGCCACATTCCAAGAGACAACGTGCAACGGGCAACGAGCAACGGGGTGGTCGCAAACGCCCTCAACCACACCAAGATCCAACAACACCATCAGGCGAACCCCCCCGGTCACGTCCTCGAGCGGAGCGTACCCCGGTGGATCATTTGGCTTTAACGAAGAGAGAAATCACCGAGTGGTGTACCCGGATCACAGATGAGAACACTAGTCTTCGCCGACGAAAGGCACATGCCTTGCACTTCTTGGGTGCCCAAGATGCTACCGCAGTAAAGGGGCAATACCGCGTTTTATCTCTACTTCTTCATCCCGACAAGAACAGGGCCGACCCAATGGCGACGGAGAGATTCAAAGTGTTGGGTGCGGCAAAAGATTTGTTTGACTAGCCCATTCATCGGATTGCCACACTTAATGCATCACATGGTGCTCCACGAATGGACTTGGAAAACAGGTGTACTCTTAACCGAGTTACCTTCGTTTCCTCTCCAAGTCCAATTCTTGGTTGGCAAGGAGTTCCTCCGTGTAAGGATTTTTGCCAACAAACTGCCAATGATTACATGCTTTTAGCACCACCACTTCCAATTGCCCTGATTAAATGAAAGCGCAACCGTAATGTGTACCATTGGCCCCATGGTGGTCCCTAACCCCGTTATCGCCGCTCGAGCAACTCCCCTAAGGTTCCCAATATCCCTATCTGGGAATACCCAAGCCGATGACACTCAATCCTATTCCGGGTTAGGGGCGGTGCGAAACGTCGGACTACACCTGGGCCGCATACCTGACAGTTCGGAGGTGCGTAGAAAGTGTCCCAAGTAGCCACTCTTCGTCTTAGGCACGTCCCTACAAAATCGACCTTGTGTGTCCCTGTCCCTTCCTTCCCCTCCGTTGCTCGCATCATTCTTTGGGGAGGGAGAAGGGTTGTGCAAGTGGGGTGTAAGCGAGGAGGGGTGATGTACCTTCATGGCGGTGTGGTCCGAAGCCACCGCCCCGAGTTGCTATGGCCACACGTCCGCACTTGCCTTTCGACCCCCTCCTATATATGTGTGTCTATTGTAAAGATAACTCCTTGCCCGCCTCAGGAGCCTACCCCCCTGAGGTTCGCAATACGACTGCGAATACCCAAGCCGATGCTACCCTCCCCACTATTGGGGTGAGGGCGGTGCGAACCGTCGGATCACACCTGGGCCGCATAGCAAACCGTTCGGAGGTGCCCGACAAAGGTGGTGGACATGGTAGGCAACACACTTGCGTTTCTTATGGAGCACGTCAAGCAAATAGCCACTTCAGCTTGGGAGAGGGGTGTAGATTAGAGGATATATATATATATATATATATATATATATATATATATATATATATATATATATATATGTATATATATATATATATGTATATATATATATATACCAAGGCTTCCATTCGAATCATGCTCAAACTGCGAGGTTCAACATTCCTACTCTCCTACATCGCTGCAATAACCATGAGTTCGTAGTTCATGCGTGGGCCTTGGGTATATATATATATATACATATATATATAGGGGTTGGAATGCAGCTGCAAAAGTGTGGTCATAGCAACTCGGGGCGGTGGCCTCGGACCACACCGCCATGATGGTACATCACCCCTCCCCGCTTACACCACACTTGCACCAGCCTTCTCCCCAAACGTTTCGAGGAATGAAAAAGAAGGGCCTGAGACCAAGATTGATTCCTTGGAACACTTTCTACGGATCAACCTAAGGAGGGAGGGGCCTAAGACCAAGAGTGGCTCCTTGGAACACTTTCTGCGCATCGACCTAACAGAGGGAGGGGCCTAAGACCAAGAGTGGCTCCTTGGAACACTTTCTACGCATCGACCTAACAGGCGCCCCCAGAATCAGAATTGGCCCACTTGTGGGCAAAGTGGCTACGTCACCCTTACCGTCTCGGGGATCCCCACCGCTACAGAGCGGGGGGGCAGAATCAGAATTGGCCCACTTGTGGGCAAGGTGGCTACATAACCCCTGCCGCCTAGGGGATCCCCACCGCCTCAGAGCGGGGGGCAGAATCAGAAAAAGGCCCACAAGTGGGCAAGGTGGCTACATAACCCCATTGGGCGCCTTCGGCGCCCGTTGGCTCCTTGGGCTCATACCTTTGACAACTAACTGTCGGCCGGAGGCCCCTTGGGGGGGGGGTGGGGGGCCATGAGGCAACGGATACTGGGCTCGCATACGCCCCCGTGTCACAGGCGCATGGTCATAACCACATTGTTCAGTGTGGTTCTCGCTGCACTGCAGCGCAGACCAGTTTTGTACCACACCAGGTGGTTGCTGACTGTGCTTTGGCTTTGGTCATCTGGACACTGAGGTCAGTTCGCACCCACCACCCTCCCACAGTGCCGGTTAGTCTCTAACCCTTGCCCTGCAGGTCGTGCTCATGCTGCCCCTGTCTTGCAGTTGCTCTCTGGCACGTGAGGACGTGTCGTACCCGAACTTCGGAGGCGCAAAGGCGCCTGTGGTGGCGCAAAGGTGTCTCCACGTTGCAACAAAAGTTTCGGCGGCCGGACACCTCAACAGGTATTGCTGTACTGTGTGTGGCGCATACCTTTTCAGCACCACACCATGCGTGCACTGGCCGCACACATTTCCATGTCTACTCGCTCCCAATACCCTCACATGGGCCGCATTCTCGCTGCCCCTGTCATGCTCGAGTTTTCCGACACGTAACAACGTGTCGCGCCCGTGCTCCAGGGGCGTAATGGCGCCCCGTTGTTTCACCATTATACTGCTCTTTGCTGCCATGGCGTCCCATACAACCTGGTCAGCTCGAACCCACCACCCTCCCTTAGCGCCGGTTAGCCCCCGACTCTTGCTCTGTGGGTCTGTCTCCCACTCTCTTCCTCTCTCTCTCTCTCCTGCCCTCTCTCTCTCTCTCTCTCCTTCTCTCCTTTCCTCTCCCATAGCGTCCCACTCTCTCTCTCTCTCTCCTCTCCGTTCCTCTCCCACTGCGTCCCACTCTCTCTCTCTCTCTCTCTCTCTCGCATAAAAGGGGTTTTCGGGGCGTTCGTTGGTTCTCTATCCCCCCCGGGGTTCGAACCCTCCTCTACAGGACAGAAGAGGTGCGGTATATCCACTGGGCTACGACGAGTTGTTGTCTGCATCACTTGCTCCGATCTGTCCTGCTCCCCCCTGCGTGTCATCCCCTGGCATGCATATCGCCTTTCGCATGGGGGTGTGCTCAGCAGCGTGTAGAGGAACCGCACAGCGTCCCCGGGTACCGGGTCCGCCTGCCTGAAGAGCGTTCTCTGGAACAGCCTCAAGAGGTCAACTCGGCCCGCTAGCCACACATGCATGCAGTCTCCAGTTCTGCTCACTGAGGAGGGCACCGCTCTGTGTCCCTCTGCCGTCGGACAGTGGAGGATCGCCTCCCACTGGAATGGGTGCCACTTGCCTGCACTTTTGGCTCGCCACTGGACCTGCATGTTCGCCAGAGCCTGAGTCTTCAGGGTCCAGTTGATTTGGACCATCACCGAGTAGAGCTCCTGATTGCTCATCAGCAATGGTTCCCCATGATTGTCCACAATCTCACAGTGCATCCTAGTGCTGTGTGGTTGGTCCGATCGGAGCCAGATCTGCTGATTGCGGGCCCAGGCCATTGTGGTCAGCTCTGCTTCGACTGCCCTCGGTCCTTCATTTGCAATGGCGTCCAGTTGGCTCAGTGCTTGCACCTTGAAACGCTGGCGTTCTTGCTGACGCTTGACCTTCTTTGGGGCCGGCTGGATGTGTGTGTAAGGGCCATGCCGTTGCTGACGTGGTCCCTGCTCCTTCCATGTCCTTCCCGGCGGCATTACGACCGGAAGCTCTTCCGCAACAGGACGGGGGGGGGTGTGCCGGAGTTTAGCCGCTTTGTTGTCGCTACTGTGTGCTGCTGCTCGCCGCAACAGGACGCGGCTCTTGTGACGAAAAGCTCTACGTCAGAACGCAGGTTTCAGACATGCAGGCATTGTTGGACTTGAAACCTGTGAGATATCCGCACCAGAATGCAGAGGCCACAGGTTCTGTCATTATCGACCCTGTCCTGGGTTCCTGCTTTTCCTGAGATTTCGCCTCTTGCCCTGCCGCCTGGTGTCGCTCACTTCTGTGCTGAAGGACAATGTTTCCGCTGCAGATAGTTCATTCAACAAACCTCCCTGGTGTGTGTGTCCTGCCCTTATGTCCTCGCTTTCTGAACTGCTTGAGGTGTATGGACCCATTCCACGTGGCGCTGGTTCCCCGGATGCTTCCCCTGTCAGCTCATCACTATCCATGGGTACCATACCCAAGGATGACCAGAGTGCTTTGGTGCCCTCGGAATCTGATCCCGACCCTCCGCTCAACCCTACCGTGGATTCCGACCTTGATGATGACAGTTGTGCAACATGCTGAGACCACAGCGGGCTCGAGCACATGCCTTCCATAGCCAATCCATTTGCCACCTCATTCCCCTGCACGTTGACATGAGCTGGGACATGCTCCCACCTGACTTCTCTTCCTGGCGTCGCCCTTTCGTGGAGCAGCATTTCCGAGACGGGAACGTGGACCTGCAGCTTACCAGACGTGGTTGTCCATCCCTTTGACTTCCACTGCTGGGCGCTGCCAGTCGCTCCCAGCTGCAGGTATTGTGAGTCGGTGAGGATTGCCAGTTTTGGCACCAAGAACCCCTGTAGGGCTTCCAGGGCTGCCCAAAGCTCCGCTCCGTTGTTGGTTTGCCTGTGGCGCGTTGGTACGTAGCCGCAGAAAACGCACCTCTGGTCCTTGCTCATCTTCCGCTGCGAATACGCCAAAGCCCCCGGCCCTGCGCATGTCCTTGTGGCTCAGTCGTTTTGATGACCCGTCCGTGTACACAATCCTGTAACCCTTTGCAACCAATTCTGCAATCACATCTTGCACTCCTTGTAGCACTCCAAGGCCTGCCTGCCTCGGGCGTTTCGGGCGTGATTCCGTTTCCCTATGCCAAATGTGTTTGTCCGTTGTGCACTCTTGCGTGAAGCACTCCGTGTGTGTTTGCCACCATGCACTCAATCCCCCATGTGCTTGTACTTCCCCTTGTCGCGGCTGCACTCCGGTATCTCGAAGTTGCTCCAGTGACTGCTGGAAACCTCTCCAGTGCTCCCTACGCTCTCCTGAGTAAAACCCCACCCATTCACACAGCTCCCTAAGCTAGGTTGTTAGGTACAATGTGAACACCGGTGAAGCTCCTGCTTTGACTTTGCATCGGTATCAGCAGTGGGCACTTCTTGCCGACCACATTGCCCAGCCTTGATTCGTGTTCAGCAACCACTCCTGGTGGTCGGACTCCATCATGTCTCGGACTGCAGACTTCCCGTTCCCAGTTTCCACCGGGCCATAGTAGTGCGGTATCACCGCCGCCGCCGCTTTAAACATGGGACACTCGACCATCGCGTGCTTGACCGTCTCCTTTTGAGAGCACACCGGGCACTTGTCCGTGCCCGACCTCTTGTAGAATCTTGCATGCACGGTCAGTTTGTGCCACGGCACTTTTTGCGCAAAGTCCCGAACCCTCGGCGGTAGCTGTGCTTGTGCCCATTGCTCCCATACCTCCGGTGTTTGTGGGTCGCGGACCCCCGGCTGAGAGGCGTAGAACTGAAGCAGCCATGCCCTAGTCCAGTTTTGGGCGTGGACTGCGGGGGTATCAAACCCCCCTTGTGATGGGACTTTATTGAGGAGTCGTCCGCCATGATTGTATAGCCCCTTTCCATGTTCGAGGGAGTGCATTCAATAGCCTCACGTCGTCCAAGCATTGCAATTGACCCCACGTCAGCACCCCCTGCCGGATCATTTTCGTGTTGTAGTAGGAGCAGTTGAACTCATTTCAGAAGTACACAGAGTGCCACAGTGGCAGCTGGTCACGATATGCCGGGGGGGCCACCTGTGGGGCCACCCGTTGGATATATGAGTGTGCCTTTGCCGACCATCCCAAGAACGTCAGCTCCGCCGTCCGGACCATGCCCAGCTAGATATATGGGAGGTTATCTTTGGATGGTGTGAACCCGATGGTTGCCGCCCATGCATAGAAGGTCTCCACTGCCTTGTCGGGATACTTGTGAGGCTCCCCCAAGAGGCTGACGAACGGAGCCGCTGCCTCGTGCATGAGAAACAGCTCTGGCTCCGGCACTGCCAATCCCCCTTGCGTTCTTGGCCGTGAGAGGATTGGCAGAGTGATTCCCCAAATGTTGGTGCCCATGGTCACGTGGTACACCAGCTTCATCTGCCTGATCACTGAGATTGGGGCATAGTATGCCTTGGATACCCATGCCACAACTGGCAGGATCCATGATGTCAGCATGAGAGCACGTTCGTCCATCGACAACTGCAGCGTGGATACCACCCGTGCGCGACGAAAGGCCTCTTGCAGGGCTGGTGCAAAAGCCTGCTCTATTGTCAGCCCCCATCCCTGGTCATCCTGTTGGTGCCGTATATTCCCCAAGCGCACACCCAGATACTTGACGAAGTTTTTGACGTCCACCCCAATGTCCCGAAAGCACCTCGCCCACTCCATTCCCCCACAGTTGCGAACTACCGCCGCCGTTTTTTTTCAGGTTTAACCTTCAGTCCAGAAAGCTGTCCAAAGCAAGACACCACTTCCCATACCATCCCCAGCAGCTGTGGGTTGGCCCGTCCGTCCAAGAAAATGATGAGGTCATCCGCATATATCATGATAGTCAGCCCTGGACCCACGTCTTGTAGCGGGAAAATCACAAAGGATGCCACCAGGGAGAACAGTACCGGGGAGAGTGGGTCTCCCTGGCGCGTGCCTGCATGCGGGTGGTGATAGACACCTGGAACATATCCCTTACAAACTGAGTACAAATACGGTGCACGTAGAAGATGCAGTATAAGTCGGATGTACAGGAACGGTATGCACATTAGACCCAATGCTGCCGATACCATCTCCTGAGACATCGTGGGGAACGCATTTCTGAAGTCCACTGACAACGCCGCTCCTTCACGTAAGCCATCCCAGAGAGCCCGTGATCCATAGACATGCTGGAGGATACTTCTGTGACGAAGGAAACCCGTTTAGTGTGACGGGATGCAGTGGAGAAGTACATCCTCCAACTGGATCAGGAGAATGTTGGTGAGCCACTTCTGCCGTGTGGTTTGCAGCCCAATTGGTCGGAGAGAATCTGGCGTTTGCATTGCCTTTGTCTTGGGGATCATTGTCACCACTCCCGACGTCCATGTCTCCGGCATGGTACCCGCGTCGAGGAAGCGTTTCAGTGACTCATACATTTGCGGCTTGAAAATTTCCGAGAACCTCTTGAAGAATTTTGCCGAGAAGCCGTCCAGTCCAGGGGAGCTGTTGCTGTTCAGCCTCTTGAGGCCTTCATGTACTATGTCGAGGGAAAGCTGCTTGAACAGGAGTCGACCTGCCTTGCGCAGCCGTTGTTCCACTCCTAACGCCTTCAGATAGGCCACACATTCTTCCTCCGTGGCTCCCGTTGGGGTGGACACTTGATCCCAATGTTCCACCAGCTCTTTGGCCACCGCCTTTGCACCGCGTATTGCTGTGCCTGCCCGGGACACCAGCTGCTGAAGTTTCTTTCGCTCTTGCAGCTCCCGCATTAGCCGGTACAACTGGTTTCTTCGCGTTCTCAGATCCCCTGACGTTTCCCCCAACGTGATCACCCCCTTGAGCTTGGAGAGTGTTTCCATGCCCATTCTGTCACGCTGCGCCTTTTCATATACCCCAACCAGGAGGGTGTAGGCCGTTGCCGCTTCTGTCGCTGCAATTCCCAGTGACGAAAGAAATTGATAGACCGCCGGTGTGACGGAGTCCCTTGTGGAGCCACGTAGGAGCCGTAGGGCTTGTAGTTCAACCGATTGCTTTTTGTTTTTGTGTTCCCTTTGGTAGCTGACCGCCTTCTTTTGGATGCAGCCCAGTGCATCTTCCCACCATTGATCACCCGTCGAGGTGATAGACTTGAGAGAGGTCTCCAGATCTTCCATTGCCTCGGAGTCTTGGAGGATGGTCTCTGGGCAGTAGAATCTAGGAACTGTGTCCACTGTTTCGAAGGATGGGGGTGTGAATTCAGCCAGGATTGCCTTGTGGTCCGAGTTGGCAGCAAACATGGGGTACACGCTGGTCGCCAAGTTTCAACAAGTCAGGCATCGTGTGTATGCGGTCAATTCGGCGTAATCTCTGTGGAACGAGCCGCTCTCCTTCTCCAGGGTAGCCGTATGTGAAGCCCGTTGGGCACAATGATTCTTTGTCCTTGATATCCGTCAGAGTTGGACAATGGATGTCCACCCAAACTTCCTGCAGACCCGCTCTCGCCAAGGCTGTAACCTCCTGTTCTCTGGCACGTAAAGACGTGTCATGCTCAAACTCTGGGGGCGCAAAGGCGTCCCTGTGTTTCACCACTAGACTATTGTGATCAGCAAATAAAATCAGGTTCGGTCCATGCAACTCCTTGGCGATCTCCTTCCATTGTGACTGTCGTCGCGTGTGCTTGTGATGGAAGTGGGCCACCACTAAAGTGATCTCCAGTGGACCACTCGACAGTGAGGCTTTCAGCGCCCTGGGAGACAAGAACTTCATTGATTGTAACGTCCACTTGGATGTTTTCCACGCCAATGCCACTCCTCGCCGTCCTTCTTCATGAAGTGGTCCCTCCAAGCCACACCCGTACTTTGATAAGCATTGCATGCCCGCTTGACGATCCTCCACCGTGACGAAGTGGGGCTCTTGGATGGCGAAGAAATCCACCTCTAGGGACCGAAGCAGTGACCCTAGGGCCACTATGCGGGTTTGCTTACGCTTTCTCATGGTTATTTTCGTTTGAAATCCATTGATATTTTGGGACAATACTATGAGCGTGCTGCTCAGAGGGATGCTTGATGCAGACGTCATCATGCTACTCCATTGGACGACGAAGCCTCATCCTCCTTCAAGTCCCGCTTGCGTTTGAGTGAGCTGATGACCTTGTCGACTTGGTCGCCCAACTCCATGGCCTTGGCCATTTCACCTGCCGTGATGAGGCCTTGCCTGTGTGTCTTTGTGTCATCTGTGTTCCTGGGCCGGTCCGTCATACGCTTTTTTCGCGCTTCATTGTCCGCCTCGGAGATCACAAACATGGGAGGCTTTCCAGAGTCCGACAAGTAGACTTTCCCAATCAGCTGTGACACACTTTCCCCGGTCAGCCGCCATGTGGCCGTGCGCATCTCCCCAACACTCCACCTGACACGGTCCGCAATATACCGGCACCGTACCGAAGGAGCAAGAGCCTCAGTCAGATCCGAGAGATACCACCAAGGTGCCACATCCAAGATGTACATTGTGCCTACCAGCTCCTTCTTCCATGTCGAGGGGACCGTGGGCTTGGAGATGATGTCTCTGTCTAGGAACTGTCCTGTCTTCAGGTCCTTGAAGAGAGCCCCGATGGCAGCCACCAGTTCACGGTACCTTGTCTTCAACAGCGAGTGCCCGGTTTCTGTGAGACCCAGCAGTAGTTTACTGGGGCCCAACACATGGATTTTCACTGGCGACTGCGCCTGCAACACGCCCGGGATCGTCCAAAACATTGCGAGAACTCAGGCATACAGCATGGGCAACCATGTTTCCTTGTGTGTCTTCTTTATCCAGACCTCATGGACAGCACACATGTTTGTCAAGTAGGCCCCACGATACCATTCCACTGGCTGGATCTGGAACCTTGGCTTAGATCCGAATTGTGATACCACGGTATTCACTTGCTCCTCATTCAATTCTGTGAAGAACAGCTTCGAGTTCCGTGGGTCTGTTCCCGGAAGGAGATGGACTTCATCAGAGTTCAAACCAATAGACCCCAACAGCCCGTTGATCGGGTCATTGTGGACTTGTATGGCGTACTGATTATCCCGCGCATCTGGTTCATGGAACACCACCTTGTCAACCTCTGCCCCAGGTGTCATAAGCCGCAGGAGCTTGTACGTTGGGGGCGGCGACAGGTTCCTAGAGTCCCTTGTGCTGCTCGCGATCGAGACATCAAATCGACCATGTGTGCGTATGTGCATGAGGGACCTGTCCGCCACTTGCAGCTTGTCGCACTCGAATGGCAAGATGGAGTTGAGGGCGAGTGCCCGATTGAGAAACGATGGCTTGTCAACCTCGTCGCTGACAGGTTCAAGCAGGATGGCAACAAAGCGGCCCAGCATGGGCAGATCAGCAAGCAGCCTCTTAATTGCATTTTGAATTTTTTCATCCTCAGTCATTTCCCCAACGAGCACAACGTTGGGGCGACTGCCGTAAAGGACGGCAGCTAGTTTTTCGGACGAGTCGCAGTCCTTGAAGAGGTCGTACGACGGGGAGGCAGCCTCTGGAACTCCACTCTTCAGCACCACTTCGTCTTGGATGATGTAATCCGCATCATCGATGGCTGCCAAACACGCCAATTGACCGGCGTCGGCAGGGACGATGACCTCCTCGCCTGGCGTGGCCAGACGGGCCTGGGTGTCCCGGACACTCATGCGGTCAGGGGACAAGGAGGTGACGTCGGCGGTAGTTTGTCAAGGCCCAACAGCCCGGGCAAGCATGGACAAAAAGGGGGGGGGGGGTATGGATGGATGGATGGATATCTTGAGCTTTGCGGGGGGCTGATCCCAAGGACCCAGGCACGTGGCTATGGCTGCTCAACGTCCCAACCTGCTGCATGTGCAGACTTGGTGATATAGGACAGCCACCGCCCCTCCCCCCCCCCCTCGGTGGCCTCTCACGAGGGTTGATCATGGCACGGGCACGGGCACGAACACAGGCACGGGAGCTGCACGTTCTCGCTTATTCATCCCCCTCATCGGAGTCTGAGCTGCAGGACAGGGCAGCCAGCTCGTCTGCTATGTGCGCTGGTCCTCTGCTTTTGGAGCGTGTCTGCGGCGGCCTGTCTGGGGTCCCAGCTGTCGCGGGTCAGAGAGAGGAGGGAGTCCCCGAGAGCAGGACAGAACACAAACGCAGGGTAGGTTAGGGCGAGGGACGGGGACACTGTAACGTGCACCCAGTCTGGGGGGGCCAGGAGCACATCTGGATTGGGCTTGAACCAGACCCCCGCCCATCCAGGGGGGGGTGCCTCCGTCGCCAGGCGCACATCGAAGCGCCACTGGGGAGGGTGTACGTCGGGAGGGGGGTGAGGAGTGGCCGAACGGCACTGAGTCTTTGGGGCAGCAGGCTGGAGCCCCTACGTGGGCAAACGCCGAGGCGACGGCGACCGCCGCCCAAGGAAACGGGGCAGGCCAGAGGGGGGGGTCAGGTGCTTCGCAGATGGCTTCCCGGCGCGACAGAGGATCAAGAACCTCCCACTGAGCTATGGTAGACAGACATGTACGCACAGCCGCGTCACGGGACTCCGCTGGCAGTGGCGCCCCTGGGCGCACAGCGATCGCGCCTGACCAGGACAGTGCCACATCTGTCAGCGGGTCAGACTCAGGGGCTGCTGCCGGATGCACCTGAGTCCATTGCAGGGCGCCGCCGTCTACAGACACCCTGATGCGGTCGACTGCGAGCCACTGGACGGGGGACTCTAGCTGCAGTGACAAGGCCAGAGTCTTGAAGCCATGCAGACATGCAAGCGCTGTGGACATGCAGTCTGAGTACACATGCTGGCCCCAAGAGTGACACGGGGCGCGGCAGAGGTAGCAGTGCAGCTCTGCTTTGGGGGATACATGGGTGTGGGGGGCCATGCGGAGCCAACATGCAAACTTCAGTGCTCTGTTAAGGAGGAGGGAGGACAGCAGGCACCGCTCCCAGCATGCAGTGTCATAGCCTTCAGGGGAGGGGGCACGCGCTTGACAAGTCTACATGTACAGGGCATCCAGGGTGGAGACCACATTGCACACTAGACGGCCCTCACAGTACAGGAGGTGGAGGTCCGCTAGCAGGGAATGGAGGGGAATCACACGCGCCCGGGCGAGACGGAGGCGAGCTTTCGCCAGCCGGTCTGCTTCTGCCTGCCAGCCTGCAACCAGGTCCAGGCGGCGCGTGTCATGTTGCGCAGGCACGTAGAATTCTTTTATGGGGCCATCCGCCAAATGGCTGGCGTATTGGCGACGGATGGCGTCCACCCACACGCAGTGCGAGGGGGAACCACCAGTGGTGCCAAAGGACGCGGCCAGGTTATCGGCAATGATGCCGCACACATCCCTGGGCGTGATGTCAAGGGTTTGCAGAAGCCAGAGGGCAAGGCCCTTGGCGCACCATTCAGCCGCCCAGGAGGAACCGCACCACAAGAGGGCCCCTCAGTGTGCATTGGCCACTATGCCTACCGAGTCTATTAGTACCACCGCCCACCCATGGGCCTGTTCGTCCTGTGATCCGTCCGTAACTACTATGACTGGACCCTGCACCTGCCGTAGGACAGTTGTCTGGACTGGGGTCGGGGAAAGGAGGGGGCTGGCCGCAGGCACAATCTGCAACCCATACTCATGCAGCCACTCCCTGGCAGAGTCCCAGTCGCCTTGCATAGGCCGCGGGAGGTCGGTATGCGAGACGTGGCGGGTCATTCCGCGCGCTAAAGCACCGCGACTATTGATACAGCCGTATATACCTTTGATGTATCCGAGCTTGCTCCGTTCATACAGCAGAGGAGTGAAGAAGCCGAGGGTGCCCGCACCCCCATAGAGGACCTTTAGGGGTAGGGACTGACGGATGCCCAAGGACGTGAGAATAATGCGGTGAACCAACACTTGCGCTGAGGCTAGCCATTGCTCTCGGGGGGGCATAGCCTCAAACACAAAGTCTATGATAGAGACGGCATACACGAGAAGGAGGCGGAGGGTAAGGAGGAAGGAGGGCTGGTGGCGAAGCACACTGCGATGAAGACCACGGAGTGCTGCCAGAAACTTCTGCAGGGGTTCAGCCGGGGCGTCACCCACCACTAGGGGTACGCCGGTCATGGTAAACCCTGACGTGGTGAATTCGGAACACCCAATAAAACAGGGCCAAAAACCGGATCGGTACTGCGGGCCCGTGGGGGAGTACGTGAGGTGAAAACCCTTGATTTTGAGGCCCTGAGGGGCCCCTCCTCCACTCCAGCTACTCTGACAGTTGGCCTCTAGGATGTAGTTGAGGCCAGCCAGGCTCTTAGCAAACAGCGACCCGTCGTCGCTAAACACAACTTCTGGCACCATCTCGTGCGGCAACCAGGGCAAGGAGGCGAAGAGTGCAGCCGAAGGGGGGTGACTGGGGCCCAGGGTGGAGGGGGAGAGGCCGGCGGAAATCACCCCGCGGTTGAACCTGGTGCGGATGACCCCTGCCGCACTGTACGTACCCACACCCATGCTGTCCCCTTGCGCCCCCCGTGGGTGACCGTATACGGCCCTGCCAGTCCCCAGGGTGACACCACAAACACAGACAACGACCCACACATGGTGCTGGGACGAAAAGCATAGAAGGTAAAAAATGGTAGGAAAATGCTGAGCATATTGCTCAGGATATTTGGGGATGCTCAGCATTCATGCTCAGCAAATGGGACTCATATTGCAGTCCCAGCCAAAATTTCTTCCGAGCTCCCCCGGCACGGTCGGCTTGGGAGGCCCATGGAACATTCCTACCGATATCGGTTGCGTTTTGGAACCCGATCTGGCTGCCAAAACTTCCGAGCATCTTTCCGAGGGAGTTTCAAAAACTTCCAGGCGTTTTCCATCGGTTTTTTGTACGATGAACTACGCCGTTCTTGGTTCCCCAATCCCACACCTCAGCAAAGAAACACACAAAAAGACAAGCATGACCGTTCACTTACGCTTGAAATGTGAATGCTCAGTGGCTTGCCTGTTCATTTCAGCTTGAACTGTGAATGCTGTACTCTCCTTCGCTGAGCATCTGCACAGGACAGCCATCGCTTGACATGGCATCCACATCCACCACCACACGGCGATACTTCTTGGGTTGAGGTTGGGGTTCAGGGTTGTCACTGGATGATGAGGAAGAATCTGAGGCACTTACTGTGGAGGCACCAGATAGGTGCACAGCATCATCATCCGAATCATTATCCTCAGGACTGCTACTGCTCCCACTATCACTGTTGTTGCTGCTGCTGCTGCTGCTGCTGCTGCTGCTGCTGCTGTTGCTACTGTTACTGCTGCTACTGCCACTGCCACGAGGGCACACAAGTTGCTGCTCAATGTCGCTATCAACAATGGGTACACGTGCCAACTTCGTACGTCTCATGGGTTGAACACGCTGCTGCTCGTTCAAACCCGTAGGACCTTGAAATGAAGCAGCCCTGTCCTCGCCCTCCGAAGGGGGTACAATATCAACTGTCGCAGGGTTAGAAACTCGGCTTTGAGGGATGGGCCCCACACGTCCCTTACCCTTTCCCTTGTCCTTCAGCGCCTTACGGCGTGCAGCACAGGACTTAAATGTGGCACGGCTCTTCAAACCCAGTTTGGGCCACTTGCAGATAGCTTCCCTGTCCAGTGGTACCCACTGACGGACACCACGCTTTGAGCCAAAGGTCCCACACACACATACCACATCACTCTCGGGATTTGCACCTGGAAAGGCGCATTTCACCGAACGGGTGTCTGGGGGCATATATAGGGAGCAACCACCTCCATCCTGGAAATGCAGCAAATGCTCTAAGAGGCGTTGGAAGACCACATGCCACACGGCGTTGGCAGCAACCATGCACGCCTCCAGAACAACGTTTCGTTGCACATGCGCCCAAATTTTGGCACAGGGGATCTTCTTTTTTTTCTGCACGAACTTTTGATACAGCTCATGCTTCAAACTTTCACCAATACTGGCATCTTGCCTGGTACTAGTGACGGGGGCATATCTCTTGGCCACCCTGAGATCCCGCTCGCCGGCCTCATCGAAATACAGCATGAATGTCCGTGGATTAAACCATGTGTGGGACCACCCATGCATATATAGGGTTGCAGTGCAACCTTCTTCAGCAAACTCGGGGATGATGTGCACAATATATGTGTACAACATCCCCATAGCTTGCCATGTGACAGTTGCCAGGTTATTACAACCATAGCATAGATGCACCATGTGGCAAAATGCCACCACCAAGGAATGGAAAGGCAGGGGGAGCACCATACCCCCTGCTAGTCTGCCCATGACTGTGCGGGCCTCGCGACCTGTGAGGCTAATGCCTGCCTGGAATCTACCTCGTACGTGACGCATGTGCTGCCTGCTATCAGGTGGCAAAGATCCAGGATCATACCTCCTTGCCACATGTGCTATGACCTGGATCAGGTCATGGTTGTAGGGCGCTGGTAGTGTTCGACCTATGACACCCACGATCCTGGAGGCTGCTCCTTTGGTGTTGTGCAATACAAGTTGCACAATATATACCTCTTCAAGGTTAGAAACCCCCTGAAACTTATGGGACCCACGCACACCATTGAGACATCCCCCTTTGTGCAAAAAGAGTTCTCCCGCCCCATCCTTATTCACCCAGGGACACGCCACACGGCCCTTTTGCCGGCACTCAGACCACAAATGGTGGTGATCGGCAGTGATTGCCCCGAGCCTTATCTGCAGGGTGGTGTTGTACACTGCACCAGCATACTTCATACGTTGCTTAAATTTACAAGAAGGCGGCGCTTGTAAGGCCTCTGCACGTTTGTGTAGCCACTGGCAATCACTGACCTTGGGAAGCTCTTGCCAGGTCAACATGTCTGTGCACCTAGGCACATTGCCAGACATTGGGAACCAGTGTCCCTGGAAATCAATTATACTGATTTTTGTGTTAATATTTGGACGGCCCCGGGGCTGGTAACCGTCTGCATAGAGGCCTAAGGTCAGGGTGGCATGGGGTGGTGGGGGTTTCTGCCGGCCTTGGGCAGCCAATGAGCCACACTTCTGTAGAAGTAGGTGGCACAGCTGTGGTAACAACTTCCTTTTGTCCGAGGAGTAGTCCACTGCAGGAAGATGCAGGTCCTCCTGTTGCCTTAAAGCAACCATTGACCAACCAACCCCTTGTTGGAGATGGTCTAAGGTGCGCAAGACAGCGGCTGGCACCACATGCTCATGGCGAAGGCGAAGTGCAGCAGCCTGGCACTCTGGTGCTTGGGTGACTGATGTGGCCTGTGCGGTAGGCAAAGGGCCAAGGGACCTACGCACAACTGTGAAGGTGCCACTTGGGGGGCGCTGTAGCTGGTCTAGGTCCTTGGCCTGCAAGGGGGTGGCCGTGGGGAAGTTCATGGCAAAGGCTGACACCATGAATTGATCAGCTGGAATAGGGCATATGCTGGCAAATGCCTCCAGCGAGGAGATCTCCCCCTTCACCCATATAGGGTGGTTGTTCACAACAAATTCATGGTGAAACATGGTGCCTGGGAAACAGAAGATTGCAGTAGGCCAGTGTTTTGGTTGGTTTCGAAGGAACCATGTATGGAAAGCCCCAACCAGTACCTTTCACAAGAACCTTCTTTTGCCAGGATTGCTCCAACCAGTTTCGAGATCCAAGGGTCCAAAGTGTGCTCGATTATCCGCCCCCTCACTCTGCGCCACTGTTTTGGTTGGTCTCAAAGGAACCATGTATGGAAAGCCCCAACCAGTACCTTTCACCAGAACCTTGAATTGCCAGGATTGCTCCAACCAGTTTCGAGATCAAAGGGTCCAAAGTGTGCTAGACTATCCGCCCCCTCCCTCTGCGCTACTGTTTTGGTTGGTTTCAAAGAAACCATGTATGGAAAGCCCCAACTAGTACCTTTCACCAGAACCTTGAATTGCCAGTATTGCTCCAACCAGTTTCGAGAACCAAGGGTCCAAAATGTGCTCGACTATCCGCCCCCTCCCTTTGCGCCACTGTTTTGGTTGGTTTCAAAGAAACCATGTATGGAAAGCCCCAACCAGTACCTTTCACCAGAACCTTGAATTGCCAGGATTGCTCCAACCAGTTTCGAGATCCAAGGGTCCAAAGTGTGCTCGACTATCCGCCCCCTCCCTCTGCGCCACTGTTTTGGTTGGTTTCAAAGAAACCATGTATGGAAAGCCCCAACCAGTACCTTCCACCAGAACCTTGAATTGCCAGGATTGCTCCAACCAGGTTCGAGATCCAAGGGTCCAAAGTGTGCTCGACTATCCGCCCCCTCCCTCTGCGCCACTCTTTTGGTTGGTTTCAAAGAAACCATGTATGGAAAGCCCCAACCAGTACCTTCCACCAGAACCTTGAATTGCCAGGATTGCTCCAACCAGTTTCGAGATCCAAGGGTCCAAAGTGTGCTCGACTATCCGCCCCTTGCCACAGGCACAACAAGCACAAGCTGGGCTGGAAGCATGAATGGATGCCAACAGGCAGTTCAGGTGCAGCTGCAGTTCATTTCAGTGCCTCGAATGGGAATATATACTTCCCTCTCAGTCCTCCCCCTCAGACTCAGGCTCAGGCTGAGGCTGTGCCTTGTGAGAGGCCTTGGCCTTGGTCTCAGGGGGCACAATGAGGAGAATCAACTCCCCTGGCCCAGAATCACCCCCGTGGATGAGGGGGAAGGACCTCATCCAATTGCAAGGTCGGTGGCCAGACCCCTTCACATACTCAAGGACAGTCCTGACCTGAGTGACTATGCGAAGGGGCAGTGACCCCTGGTCCCCTGACGCCTGCCCTGTGCCACTCCAGCCTACATATGGGCTGCGGCTGGTCTTCTTCCTCCTCTTACCTGCAGGGGCCCCAGAGTCAGGGGCCGCCCGCCCTCTCTTCACGCCTGTGGAGGAAACAGGCACCTGGGAACCTGAGTCAGATGACTCAGGGGCCACCTGCCCTCTCCTCACCCCTGTCGAGGAAATAGGCACGTCTGAGGCAGATGACTCAGGGGCCACCTGCCCTCTCCTCACCCCTGTCGAGGAAATAGGCACGTCTGAGTCAGATGACTCAGAGTCTGAAACCACCACCACCGCCTTCCCCTTCCCCTTCCCCTTCCCCTTACCCTTACCCTTCTCCTTCCCCTTCCCCTTACCCACTGCAATCTCTGGGGCAGAGTCTGAAGAGTCTAAATCACCCCCCCCCTTCACCCCCCCCCTTCCCCTTCCCCTTACCCTTACCCTTCTCCGTCCCCTTCCCCTTACCCACTGCAATCTCTGGGGCAGAGTCTGAGGAGTCTCAATCACCCCCCCCCCTTCACCCCCCCCTTCCCCTTCCCCTTCCCCTTCCCTTTCCCCTTACCCACACCAGGGATAGCAGGGCCAGAATGAGGGTTCGCGATGCAAAAAAGTACCACAATGGGCACCATGTTGCCGGAGAGGGGGGCAAAGGGGACAGGCCCTTTGCCCCCCCCAACTGGGGCCAACTGCCCGGAGACTTCTTTCATCTCCTTCAGGGCCTCAGGGCCCCAGCCAGTGCGGCAGCACCTCCAGTTCCCTTTCACCTTGGCCCATGCCAGAGTTTTGTCCAGCAACTCCCGGCACTGGCGCCCCCACATGGCAAAATGGCTGCGGGCGGGGGGGGTGTCCCAAACACTCACAGGGTGGCTCATGTGCCACAAAATTATCTTAAGCGCCACATACATGCAGTTGTGGCGGTTGCAAGAGTCGGGGGCGGTGTGCATCCTCACCGAAACCCCCGTGTCCCTCAGCTTCTGGGTGCACGACCTTGAAACAGCCGTAGCTGCAAGGTCGTACACCTCCCAACCCCCAGGATGCCCTGCAAAAACCACCCCATGCAGGAGCTCCTCCTGGTGTCCCCCTGTCACCTCCCATTTCCCAAAGGGGGGGAGGGTGCTGGTGGGCATCTTGGGGAGGGGGGCCTTAAGGAGGCGGCGTTTCTTTGCCTCCTCCCAAGCCCGCCGCATCTGCCCCAGCAGATCCTCTGCCCTTCCCTGCTGGGCAGTAGCTGCCGCCCGCAGCTTTCCCTCCCTGCTCTACGACCCCTGCCCCCCTTGCCCCTTCCCCCCCACCCCCTCCCGGACAGCCTCACATGGTGCTGGGACGCACAGCATAGAAGGTAAAAAATGGTAGGAAAATGCTGAGCATATTGCTCAGGATATTTGGGGATGCTCAGCATTCATGCCCAGCAAATGGGACTCATATTGCAGGGTTGATCTCGGAAGTCCGAGCCAAAATTTCTTCCGAGCTCTGCCGGCACGGTCGGCTTGGGAGGCCCATGGAACATTCCTACCGATATCTGTGGCGTTTTGGAACCCGATCTGGCTGCCAAAACTTCCGAGCATCTTTCCGAGGGATTCAAAACCTTCTAGGCGTTTTTCCATCGGTTTTTTGTACAATGACCTACACCGTTCTTGGTTCCCAAATCCCACACCTCAGCAAAGAAACACACAAAAAGACAAGCATGACCGTCCACTTACGCTTGAAATGTGAATGCTCAGTGGCTTGCCTGTTCATTTCAGCTTGAACTGTGAATGCTGTACTCTCCTTCGCTGAGCATCTGCACAGGACAGCCATCGCTTGACATGGCATCCGCATCCACCACCACACGGCGATACTTCTTGGGTTGAGGTTGGGGTTCAGGGTTGTCACTGGATGATGAGGAAGAATCTGAGGCACTTACTGTGGAGGCACCAGATAGGTGCACAGCATCATCATCCGAATCATTATCCTGAGGACTGCTACTGCTCCCACTATCACTGCTGCTGCTGCTGCTGCTGCTGCTGCTGCTGCTGCTGCTGCTGTTACTGCTGCTACTGCCACTGCCACGAGGGCACACAAGTTGCTGCTCAATGTCGCTATCAACAATGGGTACACGTGCCAACTTCGTACGTCTCATGGGTTGAACACGCTGCTGCTCGTTCAAACCCGTAGGACCTTGAAATGAAGCAGCACTGTCCTCGCCCTCCGAAGGGGGTACAATAGCAACTGCCGCAGGGTTAGAAACTCGGCTTTGAGGGATGGGCCCCACACGTCCCTTACCCTTTCCCTTGTCCTTTAGCGCCTTACGGCGTGCAGCACAGGACTTAAATGTGGCACGGCTCTTCAAACCCAGTTTGGGCCACTTGCAGATAGCTTCCCTGTCCAGTGGTACCCATTGACGGACACCACGCTTTGAGCCACAAGTCCCACACACACATACCACATCACTCTCGGGATTTGCACCTGGAAAGGCGCATTTCACCGAACGGGTGTCTGGGTGCATATATAGGGAGCAACCACCTTCATCCTGGAAATGCAGCAAATGCTCTAAGAGGCGTTGGAAGACCACATGCCACACGGCATTGGCAGCAACCATGAACGCCTCCAGAACAACGTTTCGTTGCACGGGCGCCCAAATTTTGGCTCAGGGGATCTTCTTTTTTTTCTGCACGAACTTCTGATACAGCTCATGCTTCAAACTTTCACTAATACTGGCATCTTGCCTGGTACTAGCCCTTTTGCCGGCACTCAGACCACAAATGGTGGTGATCGGCAGTGATCGCCCCGAGCCTTATCTGCAGGGTGGTGTTGTACACTGCACCAGCATACTTCATACGTTGCTTAAATTTACAAGAAGGCAGGGCTTGTAAGGCCTCTGCACGTATGGGTAGCCACTGGCAATCACTGACCTTGGGAAGCTCTTGCCAGGTCGACATGTCTGTGCACCTAGGCACATTGCCAGACATTGGGAACCAGTGTCCCTGGAAATCAATTATACTGATTTTTGTGTTAATATTTGGACGGCCCCGGGGCTGGTAACCGTCTGCGTAGAGGCCTAAGGTCAGGGTGGCATGGGGTGGTGGGGGTTTCTGCCGGCCTTGGGCAGCCAATGAGCCACACTTCTGTAGAAGTAGGTGGCACGGCTGTGGTAACAACTTCCTGTTGTCCGAGGAGTAGTCCACTGCAGGAAGATGCAGGTCCTCCTGTTGCCTTAAAGCAGCCATTGACCAACCAACCCCTGGTTGGAGATGGTCTAAGGTGCGCAAGACGGCGGCTGGCACCACATGCTCATGGCAAAGGCGAAGTGCAGCAGCCTGGCACTCTGGTGCTTGGGTGACTGATGTGGCCTGTGTGGTAGGCAAAGAACCAAAGGACCTACGCACAACTGTGAAGGTGCCACTTAGGGGGCGCGGTAGCTGGTCTAGGTCCTTGGCCTGCAAGGGGGTGGCCGTGGGGAAGTTCATGGCAAAGGCTGACACCATGAATTGATCAGCTGGAATAGGGCATATGCTGGCAAATGCCTCCAGCTTGGAGATCTCCCCCTTCACCCATATAGCATGGTTGTTCACAACAAATTCATGGTGAAACATGGTGCCTGGGAAACAGAAGATTGCAGTAGGCCACTGTTTTGATTGGTTTCAATAGAACCATGTATGGAAAGCCCCAACCAATACCTTTCACCAGAACCTTTTTTTGCCAGTATTGCTCCAACCAGTTTCGAGATCCAAGGGTCCAAAGTGTGCTCGACTATCCGCCCCCTCACTCTGCGCCACTGTTTTGGTTGGTTTCAAGGAAACCATGTATGGAAAGCCCCAACCGGTACCTTTCACCAGAACCTTCTTTTGCCAGGATTGCTCCAACCAGTTTCGAGATCCAAGGGTCCAAAGTGTGCTCGACTATCCGCCCCCTCACTCTGCGCCACTGTTTTGGTTGGTTTCAGTGAAACCATGTAGGGAAAGCCCCAACCACTACCTTTCACCAGAACCTTCATTTGCCAGGATTGCTCCAACCAGTTCCGAGATCCAAGGGTCCAAAGTGTGCTCGACTATCCGCCCCCTCCCTCTGCGCCACTGTTTTGGTTGGTTTTGAGGAAACCATGTATGGAAAGCCCCAACCAATACCTTTCACCAGAACCTTCTTTTGCCAGGATTGCTCCAACCAGTTTCGAGATCCAAGTGTCCAAAGTGTGCTCGACTATCCGCCCCCTCACCATGCGCCACTGTTTTGGTTGGTTTCAAGGAAACCATGTATGGAAAGCCCCAACCGGTACCTTTCACCAGAACCTTCTTTTGCCAGGATTGCTCCAACCAGTTTCGAGATCCAAGGGTCCAAAGTGTGCTCGACTATCCGCCCCCTCACTCTGCGCCACTGTTTTGGTTGGTTTCAAGGAAACCATGTATGGAAAGCTCCAACCAATACCTTTCACCAGAACCTTCTTTTGCCATGATTGCTCCAACCAGTTTCGAGAACCAAGGGTCCAAAGTGTGCTCGACTATCCGCCCCCTCACTCTGCGCCAGTGTTTTGGTTGGTTTCAAGGAACCCATGTATGGAAAGCCCCAACCACTACCTTTCACCAGAACCTTTTTTTGCCAGGATTGCTCCAACCAGTTTCGAGATCCAAGGGTCCAAAGTGTGCTCACCCATCCGCCCCCTCCCTCTGCGCCACTGTTTTGGTTGGGTTCAAGGAAACCATGTATGGAAAGCCCCAACCAGTACCTTTCACCAGAACCTTTTTTTGCCAGGATTGCTCCAACCAGTTTCGAGATCCAAGGGTCCAAAGTGTGCTCGACTATCCGCCCCCTCACTCTGCGCCACCGTTTTGGTTGGTTTCAAGGAAACCATGTATGGAAAGCCCCAACCAGTACCTTTCACCAGAACCTTTTTTTGCCAAGGTTGCTCCAACCAATTTCGAGATCTAAGGGTCCAAAATGTGCTCGACCATCCGCCCCCTCCCTCTGCGCCACTGTTTTGGTTGGTTTCAAGAAAACCATGTATGGAAAGCCCCAACCAGTACCTTTCACCAGAACCTTCTTTTGCCAGGATTGCTCCAACCAGTTTCTAGATCCAAGGGTCCAAAGTGTGCTCAACCATCCGCCCCCTCACTCTGCGCCACTGTTTTGGTTGGTTTCAAAGAAACCATGTATGGAAAGCCCCAACCAGTACCTTTCACCAGAACCTTTTTGTTGCCAGGATTGCTCCAACCAGTTTCGAGATCTAAGGGTCCAAAGTGTGCTCGACTATCCGCCCCCTCCCTCTGCGCCACTGTTTTGGTTGGGTTCAAGGAAACCATGTATGGAAAGCCCCAACCGGTACCTTTCACCGGAACCTTCTTTTGCCAGGATTGCTCCAACCAGTTTCGAGATCCAAGGGTCCAAAGTGTGCTCCACTATCCGCCCCCTCACTCTGCGCCACTGTTTTGGTTGGTTTCAAGGAAACCATGTATGGAAAGCTCCAACCAATACCTTTCACCAGAACCTTCTTTTGCCATGATTGCTCCAACCAGTTTCGAGATCCAAGGGTCCAAAGTGTGCTCGACTATCCGCCCCCTCACTCTGCGCCAGTGTTTTGGTTGGTTTCAAGGAACCCATGTATGGAAAGCCCCAACCACTACCTTTCACCAGAACCTTTTTTTGCCAGGATTGCTCCAACCAGTTTCGAGATCCAAGGGTCCAAAGTGTGCTCGACTATCCGCCCCCTCCCTCTGCGCCACTGTTTTGGTTGGTTTCAAGAAAACCATGTATGGAAAGCCCCAACCAGTACGTTTCACCAGAACCTTCTTTTGCCAGGATTGCTCCAACCAGTTTCGAGATCCAAGGGTCCAAAGTGTGCTCAACCATCCGCCCCCTCACTCTGCGCCACTGTTTTGGTTGGTTTCAAGGAAACCATGTATGGAAAGCCCCAACCAGTACCTTTCACCAGAACCTTTTTTTGCCAAGGTTGCTCCAACCAGTTTCGAGATCTAAGGGTCCAAAGTGTGCTCGACTATCCGCCCCCTCCCTCTGCGCCACTGTTTTGGTTGGTTTCAAGAAAACCATGTATGGAAAGCCCCAACCAGTACGTTTCACCAGAACCTTCTTTTGCCAGGATTGCTCCAACCAGTTTCGAGATCCAAGGGTCCAAAGTGTGCTCAACCATCCGCCCCCTCACTCTGCGCCACTGTTTTGGTTGGTTTCAAAGAAACCATGTATGGAAAGCCCCAACCAGTACCTTTCACCAGAACCTTCTTTTGCCAGGATTGCTCCAACCAGTTTCGAGATCCAAGGGTCCAAAGTGTGCTCGACTATCCGCCCCCTGCCACAGGCACAACAAGCAAAAAGCTGGGCTGGAAGCATGAATGGATGCCAACAGGCAGTTCAGGTGCAGCTGCAGTTCATTTCAGTGCCTCGAATGGGAATATATACCTCCCTCTTAGTCCTCCCCCTCAGACTCAGGCTCAGGCCGAGGCTGTGCCTTGTGAGAGGCCTTGGCCTTGGTCTCGGGGGGCACAATGAGGAGAATCAACTCCCCTGTCCCGGAAGACATCAGAGCGAAAAAGAGGGCTGATGAAGACCCAACACAGTGCATCCCCAGCTTAGGCAGGGGGGGGGGCTTTTGCGGTCCCAACCTGGCCCTGGACCTCACCCTTGGCCTGCAACCATGCACCTAAGATGGTAAGTCGCTGCCGCTTTGGTGCGCCCTCGGAAGAAGGTTTGGGGGCTGGGGCCAAAAGAAACTCAATGCCCCACAAGACACCGTGCGCATGGTACGTGGGTTGCTGGTCTGTTCTGAAAACCTCACCGTCGGGGGGGGTAACCACCTTTTCCCACGTGCCTGAGGGGGCTTGGTCCCACACCCGCCAGCCGTCCTTTTCCCCGAAAACCTCTACCACATGTGCACCTGTGATGGTGGCTCTGAGGGCGCTGTGAATCGTTGCATGTGGGGACTCGCAGAAGGCATCGTTTATGATAACCCTCAAAACCTCGAACGAAACATGAATAAATGACAGGGGGAGGAACTGCACGTTGCAGGTAACTACTTTTTTGGACCGCTTCTTGATCTTGGCCTCTTTGAACCAAGTAACTACATCGCTCGGGGTCCACTTTAACTCGCGAATGGTACTGTCCCGGTGTGTGGACAGTATTGATTTCAAGTACATGTAATGTACACGCAGCCTCTCTTCAGATTCCTCTGCAAAGGTCCGGTCCGTGTTGTATTTCGGATCCGGACCAACAATGCAGAGGTTTCTGTATTGTACACCGTACGAAGTCTCATGTTTGCTGGGGCTTGTCTTGCCCACAGCCTCCCGTGTCGTCAAGACAGGGATTGAAAAATGCTTATGCATAAGCACAGCCAGCAAGGTATCCTTCGGCTGGATGCGGTATGCATCAGGGACGACCCTGTCTAAAAAAACCCTTAGCATTCTGGGTTCAATGGTCTCTGGCGGCTTATGCCGCAGGCACGGTGCTGCTAGGGCGTGTTGGAGGCGCGATTGTGTATCACCCGGTTCGGGAACTTCGGTATTGGCTGTGTCCGCGTCAATGAGCTTGCCCTCAAGCTCCAAATCTGGTTCCGGGGGCTGCTGAACGGGCTGGGGGGGCTGAGCGGACGAAGACGAGGCACTAGCGGCACTGCCTTGACTACCAGACATGTCTCTTGCAGGTGACAAAAAGTGTTCTGAGCACAAAAAGGGAATACATTAGTGAGTCTACTCAAAGGGGCCTAGGTGAGAAAGCGACACAAATGCAAAAAGAAAACCACAAAAGCAGGCACAAAGCATCACAAGGCACAAAGGGCAAACATTCATAAGCTTGAGTAAAGTGTTCTCGATGCAAGTTTGTAGGCAAAGCAGCCACCAAGGATCAAACTGGCGTTGCACATGTCAAAAGCAAAAGTCCGAATTCACAAAGGAGCACAAAGGGGAAGCAATCATAAGCTTGAGCACAGTGTTCTCCATGCAGTTTTGTAGGCAAAGCAGACAAAGGGTAGACAAACATTAGCTTCAACGTGCTGTTCTCCATGGCATCTTGCAGGCAAGGTAGGCACCAAGCATCCAACCAAAATTCCACTGGGTTCGGGCTGAAAAATGTCTTCCGAGCTCCCCCGGCACGGTCGGCTGGGAAGCCCATGGAACATTCCTACCGATATTGGTTGCGTTTTGGGACCCGATCTGGCTGCCAAAACTTCCGAGCATCTTTCCAAGGGTTTTCGAAAACTTCCAAGCGACAGACCGAAGCATATCGCATGCACGTCGGTACAAATTTCCTAAAATTGCCACCGGTAACCGGACAATATTGGTCTCTCTTCCAATGTTCTATGCTCGGCACCGGTGGTACATGTGTGCTCAGCCTTCTTGAAGGAGTGGCTAGCCTGCTCAAACTGCCCTTTCAACTGGGAGTACCGATCAGCTGGTGATCGGTACTCCTTGAGCACCAGTTTCCTCAACTGGTCCGGAACCCCCAGCTCCCCAGACACTGCCACGGTCCGATCAAAAATGGCCAGGTCCACAACCACCTTGGCCAGGTTTGGGGGCATCTGCCCAATTGGAGCACGATGCTCCACTTGCCTGCGGGGGGTCACGGCCCCCCGAGTGACCCACACCACCACCCCTCCCCCTCTGGCCCGTAGCGTGCCCCGGCCGCGAACCAGGACACTGTCTTCTTACTCAGCTGTGCAAGCACCATCTGGACTTGCACAGCTGCAACAGCCGCCAACAAAGCTGCGCACATGGCCTTGGGGTCCTCCGCATCTTCTGCTGCGGCGGCGGGCCCTGCTGCTGCTGCTCCTGCTACTCCTCCGACCGCTGGCGCCTCCCACAAAGCGGGGGTGGCTGGCGAAGGGTTGCTGGCACCGGCACTGCTACCGGCGCTGGGGTTCCCACTCCCAAGTTCGGCCAGTCGACCCGAGGAGATGGGGACGGCGGCAGGAGCTGGTGGCTGGGCGCGGGCAGCCAGGGCAGCAGAGATGGAAGACATCAGAGCGAAAAAGAGGGCTGATGAAGACCCAACACAGTGCATCCCCAGCTTAGGCAGGGGGGGGGCTTCTGCGGTCTCAACCTGGCCCTGGACCTCACCCTTGGCCTGCAACCATGCACCTAAGATGGTAAGTCGCTGCCGCTTTGGTGCGCCCTCGGAAGAAGGTTTGGGGGCTGGGGCCAAAAGAAACTCAATGCCCCACAAGACACCGTGGGCATGGTACGTGGGTTGCTGGTCTGTTCTAAAAACCTCACCGTCGGGGGGGGGTAACCACCTTTTCCCACGTGCCTGAGGGGGCTTGGTCCCACACCCGCCAGCCGTCCTTTTCCCCGAAAACCTCTACCACATGTGCACCTGTGATGGTGGCTCTGAGGGCGCTGTGAATCGTTGCATGTGGGGACTCGCAGAAGGCATCGTTTATGATAACCCTCAAAACCTCGAACGGAACATGAATAAATGAGAGGGGCAGGAACTGCACGTTGCAGGTAACTACTTTTTTGGACCGCTTCTTGATCTTGGCCTCTTTGAACCAAGTAACTACATCGCTCTGGGTCCACTTTAACTCGCGAATGGTACTGTCCCGGTGTGTGGACAGTATTGATTTCAAGTACATGTAATGTACACGCAGCCTCTCTTCAGATTCCTCTACAAAGGTCCGGTCCGTGTTGTATTTCGGATCCGGACCAACAATGCAGAGGTTTCTGTATTGTACACCGTACGAAGTCTCATGTTTGCTGGGGCTTGTCTTGCCCACAGCCTCCCGTGTCGTCAAGACAGGGATTGAAAAATGCTTATGCATAAGCACAGCCAGCAAGGTATCCTTCGGCTGGATGCGGTATGCATCAGGGACGACCCTGTCCAAAAAAACCCTTAGCATTCTGGGTTCAATGGTCTCTGACGGCTTATGCCGCAGGCACGGTGCTGCTAGGGCGTGTTGGAGGCGCGATTGTGTATCACCCGGTTCGGGCACTTCGGTATTGGCTGTGTCCGCGTCAATGAGCTCGCCCTCAAGCTCCAAATCTGGTTCCGGGAGCTGCTGAACGGGCTGGGGGGGCTGAGCGGACGAAGACGAGGCACTAGCGGCACTGCCTTGACTACTAGACATGTCTCTTGCAGGTGACAAAAAGTGTTCTGAGCACAAAAATGGAATACATTAGTGAGTCTACTCAAAGGGGCCTAGGTGATAAAGCGACACAAATGCAAAAAGAAAACCACAAAAGCAGGCACAAAGCATCACAAGGCAAAAAGGGCAAACATTCATCGGCTTGAGTACAATGTTCTCGATGCAAGTTTAGGGGCAAAGCAGCCACCAAGGATCAAACTGGCGTGGCACATGTCAAAAGCAAAAGTCCGAATTCACAAAGGAGCACAAAGGGGAAGCAATCATAAGCTTTAGCACAGTGTTCTCCATGCAGTTTTGTAGGCAAAGCAGACAAAGGGTAGACAAACATTAGCTTCAACGTGCTGTTCTCCATGGCATCTTGCAGGCAAGGTAGGCACCAAGCATCCAACCAAAATTCCACTGGGTTCCGGCTAAAAATTTCTTCCGAGCTCCCCCGGCACGGTCGGCTGGGAAGCCCATGGAACATTCCTACCGATATCGGTTGCGTTTTGGGACCCCATCTGGCTGCCAAAACTTCTGAGCATCTTTCCAAGGGTTTTCGAAAACTTCCAAGCGACGGACCGAAGCATATCGCATGCACGTCAGTACAGATTTCCTGAAATTGCCACCGGTAACCGGACAATATTGGTCTCTCTTCCAATGTTCTATGCTGGGCACCGGTGGTACATGTGATAGAACGCAGCGCACCAGCGCTCGATGCCCAGTTGGCTGAAGGGGGCGGTGAGCATATCGAGTCCTGGTCTCAGGACATTACAGAAAGCGCTGCTCTCTCTCCCAGTCACCCGCATACAGGGCCCCATAGGCACACACCCAGAACGCGACAGCCCAGCGGCAGAAGAGAGGGCAAACCTGGGGGCTCATCTGGCGCCGATAGGCAAAATGGCAGGCAGGCACGTATCGCTGCTGCTCTGCTCTAAGGGAGAATCGTCTAAATACATTGCCGGAGTCAAGCCGGCGCAGAAAAGGTTCCAATAAGATGGGGCGGCTGTTCCCTACCAGATACGCTGGCTGTTTCTTTTTGAGGCAAAGATGGATGACTGTAGACAGCCACCAGCAGGTCTGCCCCGAGTGGAGGGCTTGCAGGACAGAGCACAGTAGACTCACGCCAAACCCATCCAGCGACTTCACTAGGGAGGCTGAGAATTCATCTAGAGAGGTGGCCTCGGAGGCACACCTGCGGGCACCAGCATGAAACTCGGGGAAGGTGGGTGGAGATCCTGCTTCTCCGGGGGGTATGCCGCCGCACATGCGTTCCCGTTGGGTATCCATATGGGAGCGGAAGTCCAGATCGTCATGCAGGGCAGGGGTGCTCCTGGACACGCCTGCCAGCAAATGGTGTAGGGCTGGCTGTTGGCCTGCTCTACTGTTGTGGAGCTCGGCTGCCTGCCGGACCAGCTCTGCCTCGAAGGCATCTTTCGTATCCGGGAATGTTTCCCCATCTGGACTGACCTGTGTGAGGGGTGCAAAAGTTTTGTGTTTGAGGGACAGCGTGCGGGACGTCGCAGAGGTGATGGCCACTCCCTGCAGACGGGTAAAAGACAGACCGACTTTGTGGAGAACCGCTTTGTCACGTTTGCGCGTCCACCAGGCGTCCAGTGCCTGTGTGTCTTTCTGCACTACTGCCTGCCATACTTGTGCCAAACAATCCGCAGAGTCGCGGATAAGTATTGAGGGGGAGCGCCGGGTGGGGGAGGATTGGTGCATGACATTATGATACAGGCTCATGCAGACATCTGGGGCGCAGGAGCCAGTTGCCGCCCACGAGAACAGCAGGGATAGGGGAGCGCCGATGTGGGCTTTGGTGGCAGCTGGAATGCCTTTCAGGTCAAAAGCCCTGCCCACCGGGTCTTGCGGGCGGACATGCGTGCTATCGAACACACCCTTGGTGCGCGTCTCAAACCCAATGTTGTTCCGGCCAAATTGTTCCAATGTTCTAGGCTATTTGGCCGGAACAAAAAAAGTTCAAAATTTATTTACCCCCCAACCAAGCCTACCCGTACATGGTGGCAAAATATGTTGTTTGCTAGCCTTGGGGGTCCCCGCTGGTATGCTCATATTTGTTGCCCGGCGCGTTGCCACGTGAAAAAAACTTGTTTTCAAAAACAGTTTTTGTTAGAACACCATTGGAACACCGCTGGAACAAGTTATTGGAACGTCGCCGGAACAAGCACTCTACAACAAGAGCAAAGCACAAGGAAGGGTAAAATGGTAACATACATTGTTGTGTAGGGTGCCCCCGGGGGCCCATCGGGTTAGTCTCTTGTTCTCACCTAAAAGTCCTGCGTGGTCGGGGGCCCGGCGGGCGCCCCCGAACTCTTGTCACCCGCCCCACTATCCCCCCCATCTCCCTCACCGACCACCACCCCTTCACCCACCACCCCTTCACCCTCCACCCCTTCACCCACCACCCCTTCACCCTCCACCCCTTCACCCTCCACCCCTTCTCCCACCACCCCTTCACCCTCCACCCCTTCGACCTCCATCCTTTCTCCCTCCACCCCTTCGACCTCTTCCCCGACGCCCCCATCCCGGTTAGCCCCGGTAGCACCCAAACCTGCCCCCGGTCCATCCCCTTCGTCTCCCGCGTCCCCGTCCCCGTCGTTGCTCTCGTCCCCCTCCTCATCCGCGTCCGCGTCGTCCTCCTTGTCCTCCTCCTCGGCCGCCATCATCTTGGCGAGGAACTTCTTCGCCTGCGTCTTGGTTTTCCAAACCGACGCACTCGGGATGGCGAAGAGTTCGGGGTCTTTGGGGAAGGCGATCCACGTCTCCCCAACCCCGGGGGGGCCACCCGCGGCAAGGGCCTCTTTGCCCTGCTCGATCCCCCACTGCCCATTGTCCCGAAAAACTACATACACTTGCTCCCCCGCTTTGTATTTGCACCCCCCCCCCCCTCTTGCCTTTGGCTTGGCCTTGGGTTGGGGTTGGGGGGGCTGGGCCTTGGGTTGGGGGGGCGCGGCTCTCTTGGGAGCCTTGCGAGGGGGTTTGGTGGGCTCCTTGGCCGGGGGGCGGGGCTGGGGCTCCTCGAACGCCGAGGAGTCCGTGGTGGACCCCGAGGAGGAGTCCGTTGAGGAGTCGCTAGACGACTCCTCGCTGGAGGACTCCCCCGGGAGCCACTTCCTTTTTTGGGGGGCTGGTTTGGGGGCGCTCTTGGGTTCCCGCTTGGGGGGGCGTTGGGGTTTGGGTTTGGGTTTGGGTGCTGTTTGGGGGGCTGGGTGGGGGTTCCGGGGTTGGGGTTGCACGGGCGGTGCACACGCGGGCGGGGCGGGGGCCTCTGCGGCCACTTGTTGGCAGTGCGGCGGCGCTGGGGACATGTCGCCAATGCTGCCCCACCCCTCGATGCGCGTCGCGAGAACGCTGCCGCGGGCTGCCACGTAGTCCATCATGGCCGTGAGGAACTCGAGCACGGCGACGGGCTGCAAGTGCAACTGCTGAAGCAACGTACCCAAATAGATGGGCCGGGGATCGCTTCCTGGCCAACGAAGGATCACCCGAACAGCGCGCGGGTCCGAAGGGTTGACCTGGATGTCCTCCACCTACATGGAGGATAGCCGGGATGAGTGTTCCAGCGACGTTCCAATAAGCTGTTCCGGCGACGTTCAAAAGACTTTTCAAACGTTTTTTGGTGACAGATTGGAACGTCGCCAGAACAAACTGTTTGGAACGTCGCCGGAACAATGCACCGGCACGCCAACCATGTGCATTTTTGGGCCCTATTGGCCATGTGGACATGCTTGCGGGTGGGCATACCCGCACGCGCGTGTCCACGTTCTCATTGATCGCCGCCAACGCTTGCCGCAATTGCGAGGTCGGCGTGCGCTCACGTTCCGCTAGCACTGCCCGAACGGCAGATTTGTTGGTGCCGCTGCGCGTCGTCCTCGCACTTGACGCGTAGGGCGCCAGGGCGCGACAGCGTTTGGCCAACGACGAAGCCATGGTATTTGCCTTCGTCCTCGACCACATAGATGCCGTCGCGGAGGATTCGGGTCCAATTGGCCCGAAAGAGGACGGTGTCCTTGCGGGGAGTCGCCCTCACCTCGCCAAGGCCGTGGTCGGCCCAACGCTCAAAAATGAGGTGCCAATGGCAACTCCCCGCACTGACAGAGCCCGCGGTTAGAAATTTGCCCCCCTGCGCCTTGCTGGGGAGCCAGTCGTTGGGGAGGGGTGCCGTGCGCCCTGTCCCCGGCCCGGTCACCCAGGACACCGGGACCCCCCCTGGCGCGGACCCCTCCTCCCGGCGCCAGCGGCAATCACGCTGCTCCTTGCAGTGCAGTTGCTTGTGCAGGAAGCGCTGCAGCAGCCAACGGAGCGTGTAAATGGTGGGGTGGGGGGCTCGTAGGACACAGGCGTCCAGGGGGGGGGGTTGGGGCCTACCATCTCCCTTGTCCAGGGAAAATTGGCAGCTTTTGCTGCCAGAGATGAGCCAAGTCGGTTGCGCATCCAATCCGTAATGCGCACGACGCCGCCGGCGTCATCCCCCTCCCCCTCCCCATCCCCATCCCCCTCCCAATCCCCATCCCCCTCCCCCCCCCCCTCTTCTTCCTTTCTCTTAACCCCCGGGTTAGCCCTCCGCTCTTCATCCTTCTCATCCACCACCACCTCACCCAGCTCCACAATGTCATCGTCGTTGTCACCCCCTTCTTGTTTCACCTGCACCCCCCCACCCATGCCCTGCAACTCCCTTTCAAGCACCTCCACCGCCTTCTGCGCCTCCCTTACCCGCCGGTTCCCCTCGAGAACCCTCTCGCCCGCGTGCCCCCCCCCCCCGGTGATGTCCCAACGCCGCCGGCACTCCGCCAATTTCGCAGACCATTTTTTCACCCGGCGGCGCAAGCTTTCAACATTGCCCCTCGCCTCATGCAACTCCCCCAGAACCACGGCGTGCTCCCGAACCCCCCCCCGTTACTCATTGAGCTCCCAGTCGAGGGCTCGGGCAACTGGGGGCGATGCGCTTGGAGAGGCGCAACTGGCGCGGCCCCTTGTGGGGCAGGCCGTGGCGGCTCCGATGGCCGGTGAGCGGGGGTTGCCCACGGAGGATGTTTGGGAGCGCCCTAAGGTGGGGGAGGGGCTGGCGAAGCCAGCGCAGAGCTGCTGCGTGGCTCGGAGCGCGTGGCCCCCTGTGCCCCCAGTGGGGCTGGCGGGGGTGGTGCAGCCAGTGCTGCCCCCAGGGCCTCGGTCTCGGTCATCCCGTCCTGCAGACAAGGATGCCGCAGAGAGGCCAACCCTACCCAGACACCTTGTTCCGGCGACGTTCCAACAACCTGTTCCGGCGACGTTCTGGCGACGTTCCAGTGGCCGCTGGAACGTCGCCAGAACGTCGCCGGAACAGTGGAAAATAGGCACAGTTCGGCGCGCGCACAGGGCGCACTGCGTGCACTACGGCCCCGTGGGGGGGGGGGGGGACATCCACTACAAAGAATCCTAGCCCCTTTATGGGCATGGGGCACAAATAATCACTGGGGGTTCTTGGGTTTTCCCCTTCCCCTGGACAACAAAGATTCCTAGCCCCTTTATGGGCTTGGGGCACAAATAATCACTGGGGGTTCTTGGGTTTTCCCCTTCCCCTGGACAACAAAGATTCCTAGCCCCTTTATGGGCATGGGGCACGAATAATCACTGGGGGTTCTTGGGTTTTCCCCTTCCCCTCAACAACAAAGATTCCTAGCCCCTTTATGGGCATGGGGCACGAATAATCACTGGGGGTTCTTGGGTTTTCCCCTTCCCCTCAACAACAAATCATCAAATTCCTAAAGAGCAAAGAGCAAAAGGGACACAGGGGGGAGCATGGGGAGCAGGGCAGGCAGGGACACACAAACCCAACGCACTGATTTCCACTGCGCGCAAAGAGAGGCAACCAGCTAGTATCCAACCCCTCACGGACAACCTTCAGCGGAATGTAAAACACCCCTTTGTATGGGTGCATATGGTCAATGGGAGGCAACAATGTGAAAGGGGACCCATGCCATGGACTACATGTGAACCCTTCATGCCAACTTCTGCCCTATTCTTCCCCACTTTTCCCCATTTTCCCCCTTGTGTCCCATCAACACTGAAAGCCACCATTTTCCACCTTTTTGGTTTATCACCATTTTTCCACTCAGTTTTCCCAAAATGACACATCTTCACCCATTTGCCTCCATTTTTCCATTTTTTTGTTGCTTCGGAATAGTGCTCCAGCAAGGTTCCAGTAGTGGTAATTTCTGGGCCTTGCATAGGTAATCTGGAAAACAAAAGGGGTTGTGGCTTCCGTGCTGGGCTGATCACATTATGCGCAACACTCCTCTTTGCTTTTGGCGTCCCTTGATGCCATGTTTCTGCCATGTACAACATGCACCTCCTCCCACCGCTATAGGTCATGGCACCGGGTGCCTCAAGTGGCAGTATGCCCATGAGACGTATGCAAGGCTAGTACCCAGATACTACTGGTGTAGTTGAACATTGTAGAATTTTTGAAGGTTGAGCATGATGGGCCCCTGGTGGTTCCTAGCAAATAAAATTGAGCGGAAAAGACTGTGCAATTTGTGTACCTAGCAGGTGATGAAGTCATCACATGATGGGGCATGATGGAGGAAGCTATGCCTAGAGAGGGGGGATGGGGGCGCAGGCCCGGTCGTTGGGCGTGAGCCCCCGCCCAGCCCCCAACCTCCTTGGGTTTCGAGAGATGGTGGTCCCAAGGTCGCAGTGCCAACGGCACGCGATTTTTTTATGCACAGCTAAAGGGGTTATTTTTGGGTGATCTGACATATCTTTGGTCAAAACGCTCTCAATTTAATGCACCACTCAGATATGAAAGAAATTTCTGGGGAAAAAAAGAAATCTTATGCTTTGGGAACCTTGAGAAGGCAAGGGTTATGTAGCCACTGATTCCTCCCCGGTTTGGGGATCCCAAGATGGCAGGTGTTATGGGGCCACTTTGATTTCCTGCCTGCTGCTGGGACCCAGAAGACAGCATGGAGTTGTGCAGTTTGCTTGGTTTGACCCTTTTGCACCGGCAGGCACAACTCAGTCATTCATTAAGCAATAATGTCTTGTTTATCCGTTTAGCTGTCCTACATACCAGAGTTGGAGTTGTGAATGCAGGGGGCCTAAACTGTTGTGCATGTGTGTACACAACAATGGATTTCCTCCGCACTTTGGGGACTCTTGAGACAATAAGGGTCATATGGCCACTTTGATTTCCTCCCACTCTTGGGACCCTTGGGACCACTTTGGTCGCCCCTGGCGGTCTGGGCAGGGGCTGACCTAAGTCCCATTCCCTATCCCTCATAGCACGGACCACTAGAGTCAAACATCACCTTCCACGTCCACTGTCCCCGCTCTTTTTTGCTTTGTTTTTCAGTTTGTCCAGGAACAGCTGAAAGTTAGGGAATGCCTTGAGCCCTAGCTTATAAAATGGCCCACTGCCCCCCATGTTGATCAGTGAATCCATCTTTCATGCTCTGCATAATCGCACCTGCTATGCGGGGATCCACCGCTTCATGGCAGCCTGCTATGCAGAGTGGAAGATTTAGGGAGCCAGGTGCACATGGATGCATCTCCCAATTTTAATGCTGCAAGCTTTCAAAACCTCACCTAGGCTAGTCCTTTGGGTGACTAAGAAAGCACAGTGGGGGATTCGGTGTGCAGCCAAATGGTCTTTGAAAAGCTGTACCTTGCTGAAACGCCTCTCCAACGTTAAATTTTTTGGACATGGCTCCATGTTGATCTGGCACAACAAAAATTCAGGGCTGTGTAACCGCCGCATTTCACAGAAGTGATTCACCATTCATCTTGGAGCTGTAATGAGTTTATAGGGCGCCCACACTTGATGCATCCACCGTTTTGCACACACAAGAAGTAATTATGGAAAGGGCGTTTTCCGTAATACGTGGATGTTCTGATTTGTAACTTCAGAGCAGTTCCATTGCACATGAGCAAAGCAGCAGAGGACTATGTACAACAGGGGGTCAGTATTCGCAGCCAGTGGTATATATATAAGGAGCTTCGGACGCTCCTTATGGAAACCTCCGGAGCACCCATTCTCTGCACTGTGGGCACTGTGGGCACAAGTCACCCCCCTACTGAAGGTAGGCCTGCACTGGGGCAGGGAATGAGGGAAAGCAGCTTTGGGCCCAGGATACGGGTGGACCAATTTCTGCAGGGCTTGCACATATCAAACTGAGTCCACCAGAACACCTGTGCTTCAGTGTTCAGCTGGGTCCAAGGTGTGCACCAAGCCTCTTTGCTCTCCACTGTGAATGTTTTTGGGGCAGAAAACACTGGCCTGCATTAAGCACCACTGGTCAGGGCAACAGAACATGAGGGTCCAGGCACAGGTGCAGAGCAACGCTCATCAAGGTTGATGTTCAGGGGCCTCTAGCCAAAGAGGTTGATTCCTTGGGATAGTCCTCGCACTGTGTGCGCACTGCGAGTCACTTTTGGAACCTACTTCCCCAAATCGCCTCTTAACAGCCCCCCTTTCAAACACTGCCCAAAACCCAGACTTTGAACGGCTCAGCCACACAGTGATGCTCCCTATATTCCCTCATGCCAAGACAACAAATCAAAGGACAACAGAACAGGTTGTTTGTTGACTACATGTGCTAACGTTTACCGTTTGCTCTAAAAATTTTGATGTTTGGATGTATCCCTTGTCTCAGAGCACAATGTTGAGGCTGGGCTTGAGTGCACCTACGTACCAAGATGAGAACCTTTTTCAAGGTCATTACAAACCCCAGGCTAAACTTCGAAGCAGAGGCAAAGCATCTCCCATAGAACTTGCCGTTGCTGAGATATCATTGGTTTGGGAACCCTATTGCAAGCTTGTGTCTTGAAAATATCGGGTGCAAGACCTTAACTTTCTGCTGCAACCTTTTTTTTGGCCCTTGTGGGGAAGCGGAATCATGGCAATGCCATGGTCCACAATGGTCTTACATGCTGGTCTGTCCAGGCCATGTAGGGACATATCCCGGATTCCCAGAAGAGGTATATACAACTATCAGGGTATACCTTCATGGCCACGGCATCTTGAAATAGACACCCATAAATCACTTCAACCAGAACCTCAATCAATCGTCTCCATAGGAGCTACCTCAGGCCCATACGCCCAAAAAAAAGCCAAACATTTGCATTGCACTACGCGCACACTGCTTACACACTGCGCTTAAGGCACACCCCTTGAGAGAGTTAGAGGCTCGTAACACAGGGGCCCAAACATCCCCCAGGCCCACATTCTGTCATAACAAGAAGTAGATACATCCCTCTGTGAAGGCGATATACATGAATGTGAGGGCATCTCACACCTCACTGTCAATGAATCTGGGATTGTATGCACCCCCACACTTACATGACATGTACAGCACCAGGGCACACCTCATAACTGACCCAGATCAACAAGCAAGTTGTACGACAGCCATGCCACTGGACAACGATCGTACTACATGCTCACCAAATTGTCTTTTTGGAACCCAACCCGCTCTGCTTGCATTTTTCTTGCTGATTTCACATGTGTGCTCATGTGTGTTGATTTGCCAATTGCCCTGCTGCAGGGGATGATTTCTGTCTCACTCGGCCTTTGCACAGAAGCGTGTTTCCAGCCTGTCTCTGGTTGCACGTTTCCTAATTCAACCAACATTACCCAATCCTCCAGCCTCTTCGTCCCAAACTCAACTAAGAGGTAGATTGCCCGCAACCTTGCAGACGCCTCCATGCTGGCATCCCCATATACACAACACACACAACACACACAAACTTGTATTTCTTTAGACTATTGAGCAATTTGCGCGAGGCAGAGGCAAGCTGGTGCATGAAACAAAGACAGGGGCACACGGAACCGAAGTGCTAGGCAGCCTTTGGGTAAGGGGCATTCGGTGATATGTACACTTCCAACTTGTCGTCTGATGGTGGTGCTTGCGACCCCCCAGAACGCCCACTGGTTCATGGCCCACAAGCCATGAACCAGGGCACTCCGTGCTATGGGATTATTGGAATCACATGACACAGAGACACACCAACTGCTGAGCAGGCCACCAACAATGTGCCAGGTGACAAAGGGTGAAATCAAACTCCACAAGGGTGAAATCAAACTCCACAAGGGTGAAAACCAAACTCCACAAAGGTGAAACCAAACACCACCTCATTCGACTTTGCCGGAGCGGGAGGAGGGTTGGGGGTTGACGTGTTGCAGATGGTATGTTCCGGGTGCGAGGAATTATAGTATGGCCGATACACAACAACAGGTCCGAGTCGCATCGGCGCATTCGGTTGAATCTGGTAGATCAGAGCATAAACATTGTGGGGAAGGATGATGCGCTTGCCTGCTGCCTGCTGCCTGCTGCCTGCTGCGCCTTGCACACTGCAAAGCAGAGCTCTCTCCACACAAATAGAAGTCAAGTAGCAGGATAGTAACCTACCAAACCCCGCGCCTTGACTGGGCCTACGTACTCCATGAGACCCTACTGGGCGAACTCGTCAACGACGACGTCGAATGGAAAGGGGAGAAATGGACGGAAGAAATAGTATGCGCAGGGGATGCAGCTGGAGCCGTCCTGTGGAGCAACCCCCACTAAACAGAAGTCATGAAAGCGGCAGGGGGGGCGGGGGGTGGCCAGGGCCATGATCACATTAAACGTCTGCTCAACCTGTGAGGTTCTCAACCGGCCAGAAGGGGGTGGGGATATTCAGGAGGGACAAGGGGTAATGAAGGGGTAGGGGTCGGCGAGGCATGTGCACAGGTCAGACCGTAACCATCTCATTGATGCAGAAGCTAGTGTCATTGCTGCAAGCCACCCAGGGGAGGTGGGGGGGGGGGGTCAGAACTGGTCCGGATGCAACCCCCCCAACCACCCACTGCCGTTTCGGGGGACCGTACAGCGGGAAGGTTTCAAAAAAAAGGCGACATAACCCCTGTCCCCAACCGTCAGCGGTGACCAACCGCCAACCACTGCCAACCACTGCCAACCGCAGACTCCCCCACTCCTCCCACCCAAAAAATGGCCACCAATCACCAACCACCAACCGCCGCCAACCACCACCAACCGCCACCATCCGCCAGTCGCCAACCGCCAACCGCCAATCACCACCAACCATGGTTGAACATATGAGCTACACGCAGTCTTTTTGCAAAACTGCTGGTCAAACAACACTTTTTTCTTCCCCTCTTAAGGACCCCCCCTGTGTAAGACTGTGTGATTGTGTGACTGCCTTGACGCACTCGAGTAAATGGGCTTGTGGAAAGTGTGCAAGACATCAACTAGGCGTCTGGTGAACATGTGTCCCAAGGGCCATGGCGAGGTGTTGGATGTAAGGGTGGTGACATTGTAGTTGCCAAGTATGATGGCCTTGTCACTGATTATTCTGCGGAGGAGTGAGATATAGGTGGCACACAAGACTTCAGAGGTATGCTGAGATGTGGGTTTAGAGTGTTGTTTTGTGGATTGACAGAGGTGCAAGGAGGGCAACTCCTCTTGTTCAGTCGGTGCTCGTGTGCAGTACATGGCAACCCCTGCCACATGTAATGTGCTCAAAGTCCATGATATGGGAGGAGGGGTTGGTCAAAGTTCCTATAGGCTAATGAGATATGGTAGTTGGTGAAACCTCCATCGCATGTTGGATAGCCACACGGGGATTACCTCAAGGTATCCAAAAGTTAATATGGCGAAAGACGGACGGTCGGACAAAGGTCGGCGCTTTCTTCCCCGGGTGGATGTTTCTCAGGAACTGGGCGTGGACGGTACCAGGAGTGTGTGGGGTATGGAGTATGTGGGCAAGAAGGTAGTGGCTCCTTTCATTTGAGACAGCAGTCAAGTCAAGTCAAGTCAAGCCTCATGGGCATCCCTTTGGCTAGGGCTCTATCTTTTGGCATGAAAGTGCTTTCATGCCTTATTGGGGCTAGAATTGATCAAGAACGGGCCAACAATACTGTGATGGCAGTAGAATGAGTAGGACATGAGATTCCGTGGTGCAACCACCAACCTCCCCGATGATGCATTGGGTTAGCTAGTAAGGATCTGTAATGCCTGTTCCCACAGACCCACACAAAGACACCACAAACACTGCCGTCGCGCCGCACTTCTAAGTGTTTTTGTGGGCATCCGTTCCCCCAACCCGCTTCTATTCCGTAGGGGTTCATATGTGCTGTAGCATTTCTGTACCACCCTATGCCGTCGAAGACGCAGAGCAATACTTCCCCTGGTGTCCCGAAGAGGGGTCGTTCACCTAGCCGGTCACCGTCAGTGAGCCTGTCGCAAGGCTCTCCCAGCTCGGCTGCTAGTGGCCCCGCACGGTCGCCCAAACGCAGGCGGAAGTCGCCCAAGGCAGTGCCCCCCCCCCCCCCCCCGACCGAGGTCACACAGAAGATCCCGAAGCCCACCATCATCAACCCGGAGGACGTCAAACTGGAGGACTGGCTGGACGAGGTCGTGATCGTGGACCGCAAACAGCTAAATTTCGACCTAACCTGCACGCTGGGCCAGTCTCGGTTCATCGACGACAAGTTGGTCCAGAACATCCGTGAGGACCTGATCCGTGCTCCGTCGCCTCACGACTACTACCATGAGACCATGGTGTACCGTCACGGTCTGTCCAACCTTTCCCTGTTCAATATCACCCCGGCGATTGGACCACTGTCAGAATACTGACAGGGACCACCCCTGTGTAATTGTGCCATTGTCACGCCGTCAACATGTGACTGTCGAAATTCTGAAAGTGACCTTGCTGTGCGTTGCAGGTGGGCAGGAGACTGTTCTCGGCGGACAACATTTGGTGTGGGCGAACGATCTCGACGCAGAAGAGATGGAGATGGCCAACATGAGCCCTTTGCCGCGTCACACCCGTTATCGTGCGTACCGGCTCAAGGACGAGACCCCGCTCGATGTGCGACAGATTCTGGCTGGATGTCACAACGTGATGCAGCATGGCGGACGGACCGCAGAGAAGGTGGAGGAGGCGGCTCACGATGAGACTGCTGCTGAGGAGGCTGAGGACGTTGCTGAAGGAGGTTCCTGTTTTTCGCTGAAATGAGCAACCAAGAGAAAAACAAACTCCCCGCCGACCTCATCCATAGGGCCACGGCAAAGGCCAAAGCTGCGGCCGCACGCCAGACTACCGGGGACCCCCCGATCCCCACACAGTCGACCCAGGCAGCCCGGCAGCACACGGGAAAACCCCCCAGCCGGCACCGGCGCCCACGCACCTCCGGACCGAGGTCCTCATCAACGTCGAACCGGACCCCAAACCAAAACACGACCCCAAACCCAAGCCAGCGCCCAAACAAGCGCACCATCAAGGGCTGTGTGTGGCAATTCCTAGCGAAGGTGTGCGGGTAGCCTTCTGCTGAGAATACAAAAAAAGCCATTTTTCTACAAAGACCCGACTTTCACATCCCTCATCATCTTTCTCCATATCTGCGGCTGATCAATCTGATCCATCACAAGCCAATTCGACAAAAATCGAGAAATCCGAGACGATCCGAATTTCTACTGGCGATTTCGATTCGCGTTTCTGGAATCGACTGCGATGGCAAAAAATAAAGATCGAGCAGCCGTGAAGAGAGGACATGTAAAAGACCGCGTCGAAAGGATTGAGAACAATTACCAAAGCTTCAAAGGTAAAGGCCAAGCCCGACGCAATGAGCAATTAACACAACAAAGACTCGCTCCTCAATCCATGGAAAGTGAAAATCCCGACCAACAAAATGACTCCGAGATCCTTAAAACACCGCAAAAAATTCGAAGAGTCCGCAATCGTCCTACTCCGAGCAAATCTCCTCAAGCTGATGACCAAGAAGAAGAACCCTCATCACAGAGCTCCGAGAAGGAAAAGACCAATTCATCACCAAAACCAAACCGAGATCAACACCAAGAGCCACCATCACCAAAGCCGTCTTCTCCTTCTCCAACCAATAAAATGGATAAAGGATCTCTCTCTTCCTCTTCCCCTCCAATAACTATTCCACCCAAAGATCCCCCACCCACACTTGGAAATTATTCTACTCCATCCCCATCGTTTCCTACACAAAAAACGTCATTACGCAAACTCCTCGACTCAGGCAAAGCGCCCCCAATTTTTGAATTTTCATCTCACGGCAACACCCTCGCCTACTCTTCACGACAAAAATCTTTCCCACCCGACTTAATAGCTCAAGAATGGAACTCCTCGGATGGTTTCGAAGTAGGCATTTTCATGTCCGACACCCAACACATTTTTGGACAAGCCTACACTCCCCTACTCTCAACCGACTCCAAGAGACAACAACAAGCTCTCAAACATGCAAAATATATCTCTTGTGGAGATGGCTTCAACCAAGAAAACCTTTCTCAAGTTCTATCCACTTCCATAACCCGCACTTTCCTCGCCACCCCTCTTTGCACGGACATCTTTGACCAAGATGCCGAACACAACACTTAGGAGCTGCGCCAGCCGGCGGGGGGGGGGGGGGGGTTTCGGCCGGCCGGCCAGCCAGCCACCCAGCCGGCCACCAAGCCAGCCACCCAGCCAGCCACCATTGCTTTGTACATGCATGTTTGCCTCAAGATCTCAAGATGATGTCACCAATCCATGGAGTGTGCGATATGTCTGAACCATCTCCGGAGTATGGCCCCGATTTTTGGGTCAAGGCTTGTGGCGGGAAATACCTCGTTACTGCCAAGATCGGGGTTCATTGAACTCTTGCCGAACTGATATACGACAAATATTGTTGTCCTGGCAAAGTCCCCCGTGAGCACTTGTACTACGTGCTTGCGTGGTTGAAGCAAGCACCTTCGTACCGGTGCATGCAAACCATTTGCCCGTGCAATGTGCAGCGGCAACCGAGTCCAAGCACATTGCGTCGCATTGTTGAGAGCACATTGGAATATTTGTTTGGTGTCATGGTGGAAATTAGTGCTGACCACCTTGATCATCCAAACAATAGTTGTCCTCATTTTCCGGACACGGATGGTGGTTGGGATATTTTCCCAATTTTTGTACTTTCTGGTGCACACTTGTATCAACCGAAGTACAAACACTCGGTTGTGAAGTTCAATGCCATTGTGACCCATCTGGGCCTTTGTGCATATATCTCCGGGCCGCATCCGGGAGCGATGAGCGATACCACAATTGCTCGTAAATACCGCCCCGGTTTGAGTGCAACTCATACATTGCTTGGCAATCTCGCCTACCTTTCCGTGCCCAATTGCCTCACTCCTTTTAAGTGTCCTCCCAACGGTTCTCTAACGCACCTTGAGGATGAGTTTAATCGAGTGCATCAGTTTTACCGCGCACGTACGGAGCATTACTTTGGGGCCTTGCACAAGTGGGGCATCATTGATAAAACTTTCAAGGGCCGAAAGCTTGCAATCTTGAAGCAAGCCGTGTTTGTCTTGTGCAACATTCAAAATATGAGCCGTTGTTTGCATGTGCCATACATGCCGTACACTCCTTGCGTAGAGGAATAGCACTATGGATGCCTCTATGGCGTATGCATGTGCCGCCACCATTGGCGAATTTCGCACGGCGCACCTTGAGCCCATTTTGCGGAAGGCTCTAGAGATGCGCGCGGACAAGCGGCCCATGTGGGCGAAGGATACCGCGGAGGCACTCTTGCCAAATGCGGAGTTTCCGCCCGGTGCAACGGTGGCAAAGGTGCAAGCTGCTGCCTCTACCGTTTGGAAGCGGTACGATCGGCATCGGAAAAAGGCCGGCCCGCCCGCGACGGCTCCGCCTACGGAATGCGACGATCCTTTCGTTGCTAGCCCCGCGAGCCCCGCAAGCCCCGCAAGCCCCGCTACCCCCGCGCGCTCCGCAAGCAGCGCAAGCGCGGCAAGCCCTGCATGCACATGTCCAAAGTGCGGGAGAACTTTCAAGACCGCCCAAGGGCTTGTGGGTCACCTTCCAACATGTAACCCGCCAAGCCCGGATGGTAAGGGAGATGCAAGTGTGAAGTGTCCTCAGTGTGACAAAGTTTTTAAGACCCCCGAAGGCCTTACCGGCCATCTTCCGTCGTGTAACCCCAAAATCCCGGAACCTAAGGGAGATGCGGAGGTGCAGTGTCCGAAGTGTGACAAAGTTTTCAAGACCCCCGAAGGCCTAACCGGACACCCCCCCCACCCTTGCAAACCCATCCCCATACGCACACCATGCGTGAGAAGAGGCGGTTCAATGGTACACTACGTATTTTGAGTGTTTTCCAGGGGCGCGCCAGCCAGCCAGCCAGCCAGGGGGGGGGGGGGAGGGGGGGGGGGTTTCCAAAGCCTCCCAGCCACCCAGCCGCGGCTAGGCGCAGCTCCTTACAACCACACTCTCACTCTCTTTGAATCCATCCACGAACTCCACCAAAAACAAATTTTTCTTCAAGGAAAAATTTTTCTTCCAGTGCTTGATGCAAGTCTCTCCCCCTCCGACACCATCGTATGGGACTACCGACCAATTTTTCAAAAATTCATACGATATCTACACGACATCACCTACATCGACACCTTCAAACCATTCATTTTCGACTCCAACAACAACACTTCTCCCACACCAATCAAGCAAGCTTCTTTTAACAATCCCACGGGCATGATGATAATCACTATTGACTCTTCCAAAATCTACTCCTACCGACCCCCCACCCACTCACCAAGAGACCCTCACACCACACGACTAAGAATCGATGTCTTGAAAAAACACCTCAATGATGGAAGCCGTGAAAGCGCCTACGATTTTATTAACAAATCACTCCAAGGAAAATTGCACGAAGAAGCCTCCATTGCTTCAAACACCGCCGACTTCCAAAGAGCGGCCTTTCACAAACGCCCATCACCCATCTCCAAACACCCCAATGATCAAGACCAAGAATATTTTCGTTTCGACATTGGTTGCCACCCTGAAGAAGTGGAAGAACTTGCCTCTTCACTTCAACAACCCCACCCACTTACATCCCAATGCCCAACTGTATTTGCCTTCCCCTTTGACCTTGCCACCCACCGAGACACCTTTGTTGCATCTTTGCGTAAAGGTTCCCCATCCAAACCCCCACTTGAATTGATGAACCAATTGGTGAGCATTCCAAGAATTGACGAATTTTTGAAATTCGCGATTGTCCGCACCAAATACTCCATTTTATTCCACGTTGACTCCAACCAAATCCCATCACCATCCTCATCCGAGATCAGCCGCCTCCATTGGCTAAATCAGCTACTCTGGGACGCCGGCTTAGTTCTCCTATACCCTAGTGGCAAATATACACCAAACCCACGCATCCAACAAACAAACACCAACCCCAAGAAGCACACTCTCACTTCCACAAAAGCCATCGTCGCCGAAACGCCCGCCGCTACTACACACATCGCACTTGCGAAAGCGGCGGCAATTTTTGGTGAAATTGACAAGATCATCCCGCTTGACTTCTCGTCAATGTCGATCGGCACCAACCTGCAGTATGAAATTACCTACACTCACTCCGACTCCCCCGTTATTGCACACGGACAAGAAGTCACCGGAATTTCATTCTCGCAAGGTCAACAAATTAACCTCCAAAAACAACAAACTCTCATTCAAAATAAACGCGACACCACAAACCAAGAAGAAACACATGAATGGTCAATCATCGAACTGATTGGTTCAGACCTGGGCGCAAAAAGTCACAAAAACCAATCTCTCACGCACAAACCTCCCCATGAAAAATACTCCAAGCGCAAATGACCTTGGTCACAACCACCTCATCCTCACTCCTCATTACTCTTACCCCTACCCACAATGCCTTAACATCAGTGAGTCCAATCATCCAATCTTTATCTCTACCCCTAAAGATCTTATCTTTCTTAATGTCATCCCTTACCCTTCGCGAAGCTCAACGCATATCAGGTTCTCCTTCCCTCTCCTCCCGTATATTCCCCGACTCGACGCATCGCCTATTTCGCTTCGTCCTTACAACACATCATCAATTTCGGTTCGCACACCCATTCGCATCGCTCCTTCACCCTTTCTTTCAGCCAAGTGCTCAACGAGTATGTTTGTTTTTGCAGACAACTACTCTTTGAAAACCCAAATTTCCACCGCCTCCCCCGCCTTCACATCCATCACGTCTCAAAGCTCCACACCACAACAATTCGCCATTAGCGTTGACCGCGCCATTCCACGCTCGCTTTCTAGGCAAGTAAACACCCTCACCCACCTACTGTCCCACTCTCCTCATTCCCTACAGGCCCCGTCAGATTCCATTCAATTTATGTCAAACAACAATGGCCAAGACCCGATCATCTGCAATCGATCTAATGGTTATCTCAAAGATCCAGGTTCTCCTACACTGCACCGCACTTGCACTCACAACACACTTACACTCACTCACACACTCCACTCTTCCACTCACCTTCCCACTACCTTGGAACAGCCTGCTTCACCAAGTCCTACTGCTCGTTTGCCATATCGACTGCCAAATCCTCTCCAAGAATCTAATCAGCAGTCTGATTTCGAGCAACGCAACGCCTGGTTCACGAAGCGTCATAAATTTGATCATGAGAAGCAGCATCAGTCGCCCATTCACGCCTATGATCGTCCTCGCAATGCTCGGTTCACAAAATGCCCACTAAGCCTGAAACATCTCCTTTCTTGCATTACCTCTAGTCCACAACTTCACCCAACTCATCCACATTCACCTCAGTACAACCACCATCCCCACAAAACTCTTCACACACACCCAACACCCTCCACAACCCCACTCAACTCCATCCCCAACACTATCCCTCCCTACGACAAACACACAAAACACAACAACCACCCCCAACCCCACCCTCACAAAAGGCGAGCCCTCCAACCCACCAACAGGTAACAATCACCAAGTCCCCTCACCGCCATCAATACAATTCAACCCTCAACCTCCCTCTTCAACCCCCGAACATCCAATCCTCTCTAAACCTTCCCTCAACATAACAACTCACAACACAGCAAAAAACATCACTAACATTGATGCTACCATCCTTCACCACTTCAACAAAGGGACTGACATTCTCTGCCTGCAAGAAATCCCCTCTGCTATAAAACTAAATTCCAATTTCAACCTCACAATTTTTGACCATTATGCCCCCGACCAAACCAACGGCACAGGCATTGTCGTCCACAACCATCTCGCTCCTTTCTGCACTAAAACTAAACACACCAACGTCCACGGATGCCTCACCACCATAGACATCACCCTCCCAGGCTACTCCCGCTTACGCCTTTTCAATATCTACAAGACTCACATCATTCCTCACCAACAAAGACTCGCTCACATTATCTCTCAACTCCAACAACAAGAACCCTGCCACATTCTTGCCGGCGACATGAACACTCATCTCCAACCCACCCTTGACTGTGACAACATCAAACACCCTAAAACCTGGCCCTGGCTTCACAACCAGCTTTTCCCCACCAACACTGACCACCCTCCTCACCTTCGTGACCTTTTTCGTATACAGCATCCCCACTCCCGCCAATGGACCAGACCTAAAAACAAACGCCTCACTAACTCCCAATCCAGAATTGATCTTATCCTTGCTTCCCCTACTGCCATCTCTATTTTCAACCCCCAAAACACCTTCATTGACACTACCATCACTACCACAGACCACCACCCCGTAACGACCACCATCAACATTCCCACCAACCCCCTCAACATCTACCACATCCCCCGAGCCGAAATTCACTACCGCCCTCTCAACAAATCCGAGCTGAACATCTTCTCTAACCACCTCGCCCCTTTAAACGACTGGGCCAAAACACACTCTGCTAATTTACTTACCACTTCCACTGACACCATCGTCGACATCACCAACAACATTCTCAACTCCCTCGTCAACGCTTACAAGAAAACTTCCAACCAAGGACATACTCACAAACCTACCAAGCCGGAAAAAGATTTTCTCCATCACCTCTCCACCATCCACCCCTCCGGTTCTCTTTCCCCTTCTCAAGCTAACGCCCTCCAACACTCTCTCAATCAATGGACCGATAAGAAAACAAAACAAGCTCAAAAACGACTTCACTTTTCCCTCGTCAAAGGTCACAAAATCAAAAAATCCATCAACAACATCCTCCAGCCCCGCTCCTCTGCTCCTATGGCCCTTTACGATATCAATCACAACCTTACTTCAGACCCTTACTCCCTGTGCGAATCTATGGGCCAATGCCTCACATCTCTGGGTGGGCCCACAGATTTTCAAACTGACCCCCAACTAATCGACTCCCTCATGCAGGACTCCCCTAAAATTCCCTCTAATGCCCCTCAACCTCAATTCACCGAATCCTTCTTCAACACACTTCTTTCCGACTCCAACCCAACCAAAGCACCAGGCTTTGACAACACAAACCTCTACCTTTTCCACATAGCTCCCTCCCACATCAAACACTTACTCTTCCTCGTCTGCAACTACTTCATTACCCACCCCACACCCAGACAGTGGCTCACTGCACGCATCTTCCTCCTCTACAAAAAAGGCGACCCACACGAACCCATAAACTACCGCCCCATCGCCCTCCTCCAAACCATTTATAAAATCCTGGCTTCATACGCCGCTACTTCCCTTACCTTCTACGCCACCCAATACAAACTCCTCCACCATACACAATATGGAGGAATACCCAATCACCGCACCACCGACCATATCTACTCCATGATCTCCAACATCTCACTCCACCCCGACATCTACCACCTCTACCTCGACCTCAACAAAGCCTTTAACTCTGTCCCCCACTCTGCTCTCTGGCAAATTCTGAATATCTATAATTTCCCTACTCACCTCATTACCCTAATACAACACCTTTACTCCCATCCAGCAGACTACCCCTCCATTAACGGCTTCTCTCTCTTCGCAGCCATGACCCTTAGAGGCTTGCGGCAGGGCTGCCCCATGTCCCCCATCCTCTTCCACCTCTTCATCGACCCCATCCTTCGGCAACTTGACTCCATCCTACCCAGACAACCCTTCCGCGCCCTCTTCTCCTTCATCGACGACATTGCTCTCCAAACTACCTCAATCTCTACCATTCACACCGCACTATCCTTCCTCTTCACCATTGGTCCCAAACATGGGCTCTCCTTCAATGCATCTAAATCCGAACTCCACGCCCTCAATAATTCACCCCACCCAAGAGCGAGCAACAACGAACTCCAACGAGCATGTCTACCAAGTGCGTGGTCAAGGGTCTTGGGTTGCTGTTTAAGTAGCGGTATCGGGCCGTGGTCGCACTCTTCAACAAGGGTGTGCAGGTAAAGTAGGAGTTATTTGGAGGGATCTCACGGCATGAAGAGGGGTCTACGGTTGCGGCAATCTTCTTGGTAAAGGGTTGTGCTCGCGTTGGGGGTGGCGGAGCTCCCGGCGCGGGCGTCGCGAGAGGTCACATTAAACCGTGGGAGCCCGTCTACCCATATCTAGGGGCCACGCCAAAGCATGGGAGTCCGTCACCCCTACTCGAGAGGCCCTCTTTTTGTAACCGAAAGGAACACCAACCCACCCTCGTCTGCAAATTGAAATGTCTCTCGTACTCCAATGCCCAAACACGGAGACCACATGAGGGGTAGAAAAGATCATTGAGGAGGAGCAATGAGGAAAGGCAACAACAAGACAAGGCAACACTTTTTTCATGAAACATTCCAACCTTGTGCATTGGCTGGGGGGTGGACTACTGCTTTGCAGATTGGCCCACAAAGAGAATGATATCAATCGTTGCAATGAATGACTACTATTGCGTGACCCAGCATCAAATTGGCCCATGCACTGTGCCGGTGGCCGCCGTCTCCACATTCCTAGGGCACTACCCAAGTTGGGTTGGGGCATGTATGGCTGCGTTGAGTTGTGTGCAGCATGTGCGCGCCACCGTCTGCAGCGAAGAGGGGTGGGTGCCCATGCATGCCATGGGAAACTATGAGGAAGGTACTGGGTACTAAGGCAAGGATCATTAGGAAGATAGCATGCTTGAGGCTCAACAATGCCAAGTAAGAGGGGAGTGATAACAAATGCTACCAACCATTTCCTTTCGCGTACATGTTCCAAGTAGAGCACAATAACACCAACTATTGAACGATTATTCGTCCTGGCAGCACAAAACCAAACAACTTGGCCGCGTGTGCCTTCTAAGCGACTATTTACGAGGGCTCTTCGCTTTGGTATAAAAACAACAAGAAAGGTCTTTTTTTAAGGCCATTACAATCCTTTCAAGTGTTCAGGGCATTGGTGGACCACTGCAACATTTGAAGATGTCCCACCGCATGTTGTTGACCAGTGTTGAATTCTCCAGCGTCGGGGATGGTATTTGGGTTTTGAGGGTCCGGTGCCAATTACTTTTCCACAAGTGTCTCACATGGTATGATGCCCCGTAACCAAAAGATGTGTTTCTTATATGAGCTAACACATTGGTGCACCAATTGTCCATTCATGCAAAATGAGGACATAAATACGATGCACCAATGTGATTTCTACACATTTGAGATCAACCGGTCACAGATAAAGGGTGTCAACACAAGGCACACTCCACATCTAATTGGCCGAGCAAGAGGCCCGGGCAGAGGCGGCCGAGGAGGAGCCTGTAGCAGGGGCGGCAGAGGAGGAGCCTGCGGCGACGGCAGCTGCGGCGATGGTGGCCGAGGAGGAGCCCGCTGCGGAGGCTGCAGAGGAGGAAGGCGCTGCCGAGGAGGCGCTGGAGATGGAAGTGGAGGTGGAGGTGGAGGTGGAGGTGGAGGTGGAGGTGGAGGTGGAGCTGGAGGTGGAGGAGGTGGAGGAGGCGGCTCACGATGAGACTGCTGCTGAGGAGGCTAGGGACGTTGCTGAAAGAGGTTCCTGTTTTTCGCTGAAATGAGCAACCAAGAGAAAAGCACCCAAGAGAGAGCAACAACGAACTCCAACGAGCATGTCTACCAAGTGCATAATGTCTCAAAGGGGGATTATGCAACCCTTCTCTTGCGCGCTCCATATGGCTATATAAGGCACGCCTTCTTGTTGTGTGCAAAGCGGAAAAGGATGAATGTGGCACATAACTATTGCCTTCTCGGGGTGAACAAAGGATGAAGGCATATATGCGGCTATATGAGCCCTTCCTTGTGAGGGCCCATAGAGCAGCCAAGAATGAATGTGGTTGCAAAACACTCGCATTCTCGGGGTCCAAATGGTGGATAGAAACAAATGTGGCTGAAATCCGATTGCCTTCTCAGCCCCCCATTGTAGACTACAACATTTTGGGAAGTAAAGAAAATGGCTACAATACTCCTACCTTCTGGGTGTCCCTAAAGATAGAGGAATTGATATGATTGCATAGTGTCTTCTCAAGGACTCAGCAATGGGCAGCCTTGAAAATGGCTGTGTAAACCCTACCATCTTGTTCTTCCCACAATGGGGAGGAATGAATATGTCAACACAATCCGTACATCCTAGGCCTAGGCCAAAAGCAGAAGTTACCGTGTAGCCCTAGCAGTTTCAGGTTTCCACACATGGGCAAAGTGGCGGCCCAACCCCTGGCTTTGGGGTTGTCCATGACTGGGACAACATCAGAAGTGGACACTTAAACTTTGCCGTTTCGCGGGCCAACACATGGGCACAGTGGTTACATAACGGTTGCATTCGCAAGGCTCCACATCGCGGTACAAAAAAATGAAGTGGCCCCATAACCCCTACTATCTCCCGACAAAGGCAAAATCCACAAATCAGGTACCTTCTAATGGGTTCCCATCAAGGGGACACAATTAGGGGTGGCTCAACGCTAGGATAAATCACATTGGGTGACTTCAAGCCTTCTCAGGGGCCAACTCGATGCGAGGAAAGAATACGGCTGTAGAAATGTTGCCTTCGCAAGTTGTTGGATAGTGAGGAGATTTGAGGATGGTTACATCACACTTGAGTTGCAAGCCTTTGACTTGTCACCGGCACCACGCATTGACATGTGTGGAAGTCGTTGACACGTACCATTGTCTACCATGCTGATTTTGGTCATGGAGCAGAGTTACATGTTCCCCACTATGGACATTGCGAGGACCCTATGCTATGTGTTGTAGCTTGTAGCCTGTATTGTTGGCCTCTCCTTGACGCCGAGCTGACACCTCTTTTCAATAATCCCGACGCCTGTGAACCCCAAGTGTGCTGGGCCGTAGAGGCTTGGGCTTGGGGTGTGGCATCATCTGGCCCGGATACCTAAGCGGATCTTGACGCCATCCGGTGTGTGTGCCATCAGAGCAGAGAGAAGAGACGGTTGAAGATGCATGCGCATGCCCTTGTGCTACATCTTTGGTCCCCTTGGGTGCTGCAAAAGAGTGCATCCCACTGCACGAGGATATCACCAATGCTATACTGCATTGCAAAGCATTGTATGTAAAGGTGCCAGTATACCTTCAACGGAAGCACCCTCGGCCTATGCCTTGGTCTTGCTTGAGACTTCACATGCCTCGACCATCCTAGACACTTCAGACAATTGTGCTTCCATTCAAACGACACAAGCGAGGTGGGCACTTGGGTTGCAGACCGTGTATGCGGCACAAGGATGTGTGTTCCCATTCGAGCTACGTTGTGATGATGATGATGATGATGATGTTTAGGCCATCCTAGCACGTACAACCCTGAACCCAGAAAGGGACCTACTTTCACGAGGGACGAAATGTTATAGAACTTATTGCCACAGAAAGGAGTACGCGGGGTACGTCCCATTCATGTTAAGTGCAAAAGCAAAGTGTCCACATGCGTGCAGGCCTAGAATCGCTTGGAAGCACAACAGCCCAAAGTTCAACAAGACGCGCACAAAAGAGGAGCTCACAAATTGGCGGAGGCGATGGTGAAATATCCCCTTGCGGTTCAAGACAGATGGTTGCAGATTGCCGAGTATCTCACAAGAATAGCTAATCGACGCATACTCCCTTGGAGCGAGTATTTGGCGGACCCAACCGAGGAAGAAGCTGAGTTGGATGATGAGAAGGTACCAACGTTCGTGACCGCAAGACCCAAAGGAGATAGGAATGTATTAGATTGTATGGTGGTGAGAGGGCGCATAATCGAGCCCGATGCGCAAGGCCTAACGAACTTATGCCCAATTCTTTGCGACCATAAGTAAGCAAGATATCCACGCACTTTAGAAGTCCCAACCATCCCGGCAACTTGCAAGGGCTTGATTGCCCCCTTTGAATGTCACTTGGGAACCTATAACTGAAAGTCCAAACATGTGGTGCCTATTTGTGTTTGCTTGTGCCATCCCTTTTGCAAAATGGCTAGGAACTATTCGCATTCAAATTCAAAAAATGGGAATTTAGACACTCCTTGAATCACTTTTGAACAACTTTTCTCAAAATTCAAATACGACCCCCCCCCCCAAAAGTAAAAATGGCCCATAGCAGCCGAGAACACACAAATGCAGGAAGGCATGATTAGTAACAAAGAACTCAAAAAAAATTGACAACGGTTTTCAAAAAAGACAAAAAGAACGCCCTTTGAAGTAATTGCAACCTTGTGAGGTATTTGGGGAACTGGTGGACCACTACACAACTTAAATGTGTGCCACCGGATGTGGTTGCCCATTGTTCATCTGTCAAGCGTTGGGGATGCTTATTGGTTGTTGAGAGTTCAAGATTACATTTCGTTTTCCACAAGGTTTGCACACGGTACCATCCCACAATACCATAAGATGTACCCGCTTTCGGGACTCCGGCAAGAAAGGGGCCATGGAGCCATGTTGATTTGTCCTTAGAGGCGGTCTTCCATTGAGGCAAGAAGGCACACATCATTTTTGAGGAGCACTCCATGCCATGCCCTCTTTGGAGTGTACTCGCTTCCACACGGGAAATCACAAATATATGTGCATGGTAATAGGTAAACAATTCGATGTCATGACATTACAAGCCGGAATGTGTCGAAGTCACGACGTGAGCTTGTTTGGTGAGCTCCAAATGTTTGACCAACTACTTCTTGACCTTAGGGGCCCTGGCGATGCACCATGCCTTCCCGAGATGTACCAAGAGGGAGTCATATCGGCAGGCATTTTCTGTCATCATCTCTTTTCCTGCATCCCATTCGTATCAACGAGTGATGGTCAATGTGAAATTGCCTGAGCTATGGAGACGCTTCCACATGCCCACCATTTTGAGTCACGATGCAATTGAGCAGTTCAAGAAGAACAAGGTTCCTTTCTAGCTCCCACTTGGTGGCATTGAGATGGTTTGGGGCATCAAGGTGACCGGAGCACTGTGGATTTTTTAGATGGCCAAGTTGCTGAAGATGGATCTTAGGGATCCTAAGGCGGAAGCCTAGACCCAGAATTCGTCCGTATTGAAGTTCAGCTCCCAGTCCCTTATCTTGAAAGAAAGGCATCTGAAAGCCCTCCAATCCTTGAAAAATGGTTGGACCAGATGCGCCCGTATGTGTGTAATTACCCTCAAAAGTGGCAACTTGCCTTTGCTGAGATAGACAAAGCTCCGGTGCAGTATAAATTCGAGCCGCCACCTGGATCCGGAGTGGTGTGCAACAAGACACTGACACGTGTACCATGCACTTGTTGCACTGTTGCCCACTTTGGACAGGAACTCTTCGAGGGGATGCGATTCTCTAAAAGACAGCTTATCACTTTCGTTTATGCATCAAATAAAAACATAGACATTCCGGTCACCGATCACCCTGTCCCTTCATCTTCATTTGCGCTTCTTGTACTACCAGGCAGCACCGATGAGGCATGCAAGCAGTCTACTATGCCTTCATCCGAGGCTGTGGCACCACCTGTCTCGACTGCAAATTCGTCCTTGCGGGCAACGTCTTCCACTATGCCTTCATTCGAGCGCACGGCACCATCTGTGACGGCACCATCAATGAAAAGCACTGAGGGACCAATGAAGGGCACTAAGGGACCAATGAAAAGCATTGAGGAACCAATGAAAAGCACTTAGGGAGACAATGAAAAGCACAGAGGGACCAAAGAAAACCACTCAGGGACCAATGACAGCCACAGCAACAACCACACTCAAAGGCTTCATGAATTGCGCTTGCATGGGATGTGCATTGTGCGCTTTTAAACTTGCCGCATTTTTGAGGCCTTGTTCCTCTTCCCACGTGCACTCGTAATAGCCCAAGCCTTGCCATTTCACAAAGTAAATTGGCCGTCCATGTATGGGGGATCCCCGAGCCATGACCACCCTTTCCACCACTGTGTAATCAGAGTTGAAGTTGTGTCCTTCTAGGAGGTCATCATCCTGCATAATTGGGCATCTAAATTCACACAGTATTTGTTGTTGTTAGAAGTACCATGGCAAGTGGAATTAAGATCAAAGAGAGATCCCCATATTCATCGCTACTTTGGGTCCTTGTGTATTTTTTTTTGTTCCGACACTGGTGAGTTCGGCCATCAAGGCAGACGGTGTACTTAGGCAGCAATGGCCTAGAGGTATGTACAGTAAAGTCAGCTTAACCAATGGGTGCGATGCGGGTAAGGCAGTTCTCCACAAAGGGAGAGCCCAATGGGGGCGCAGGACCTGTATGTACTGTACACTCCATGCAGGTGGTGGGGCCTGCCACGACCACAGAGGGTCAACACCTAGAAAATTGTGGAGTTGCGACTAGATCAAAAAACTAAGATCAAAGAGCGACTAACAGTCAGGAACTATAGGGTGCCCCTAGTGCAGACTCGAAAAACTCATACACTGGGGTGGAAAGTGGTTGTAGGGGTGTATCCCTCAATGCAGAGCCGATACATTGGGGCGGTATCAGAAGTGGATCTCCCGAATAGGGGACCCAGTGAGTTGAGTGAAGGGGAGGTCAACGCCGTCTCTGTTGGGTGACCCCGTAAGCTGGACAGCAGCCGGACTGGGGGGGTGCAAGCACCGCCGTTTACAGACACGGACATCGGGGGGCAGCGGGCGCCGACACTTCAACTGTAGAACGCGCAGGGCCGCCAACTTGCTCTCCAGATACTGGCCCTTCTCTCGCCAGGCTAGTATCTGGAGAGCTTTGGGTCCTTGTGTATTGCATAGATATCGCATCGAGGCATAGCATAGCTCAGCTCGGCACATCACAACACATCACAACACATGTGCAACAACACAGGGCTGCACAACATAGCGCTATAATTGTAGAACGAGACCCGTAGACCCGTAGCTTTTTCTGTCGAGTACCATACACAACCCCGGATGAGAGGCTGGAGCAGGGTTTGTGGTTTTGGAGATAGCTTGCAATTTTGTTACCGTCTTCACCACCTCCTTGAGCAACTTAGTTTGTTTTGTTTTGTGCAGTTGGGCAAATGGTACACTTGTGTCATACTAGACACCCATTGCACACAGCAGCGCATGCCTAAGTATTGTTTGGGCTGATAAGGAGAATATAAAACCCTTGTTTGTGCTCAAAGAATTGTTTGCCTCTTCTTTTTGAGGCAATCTTCTGTCTGAGTCTGAGTTACATCTCTGATGTTGGTTGGTGCAGTGTGTTCCTTCACCCTTTGGTAGACATGAATGTTTTGTGTTTGATCATGCTAGATGGTGATTGGATAAACAAGTTCACAAAGTTTGAGACTTGTATTCCCGCTTTAGAACAGTAAACATCCCTAACGAAGGGTCCACAAGTGGTCAATTTTGGGTAGGTTTGACCCAAAAGAAGCTGGCAAGCGGGGTTGCCTCATCAAGAAGTGAAGATTCCACCTCGAATCGCTGCCCATGGCAGCCAAGTAGTTGCTAGTTTTGCACACGGATGAAGTGTCGCCAACACAATGCCCTCAAGGCAGGGGGGTCTTTTCAGGACCGGGGGGGGGGGGGGGGACACAGTGCACAGACTTTGGGGTTTGGCTATCCCCTAAAGGCACCTTTTAGGATGACTTGTCAAACATGTGTACCTATTGTGTGAAGTACAAACCCCGAACGACACCCTCCAACATCTAGTCCCCCAACAGTAGCACTAGGAATGCGGCAACCACGGCGAGACAATAGAGGCACACTACAATGGCCCATTTCATGGCGGGTCGCACAATATTAGGCGTTGAGTTCAACGATTGGCACCATTGGCTTTGTGGCCAATCTACAAAACAAGTATTGCACCTCCAAGCTCATTCGCAACGTTGGATTGTTGCATGAGATGTGAGGCAAAATGCCAAGGAGACATATTCCTTGCTGCACATTAGAACATTAGAGCACGTTTTCATTGGAAACCCCTCCAAAATAGAAATGGATTTTGTTGTTGTCTGGTGGTTGCCTATTCGCGATGCTGCTCTTCGATCATCTTTTCGACCCCTCCTCCGCTCTGCATGTTGGTGTGGTGGACCACCAAACACGTGTCAATTCCGAAAGGAATCATTAAAGACGAGGGCAGCAGGTTTCTTCCAAGATCTCCTGGGGCTGTCATTCCTTCCGTCATTATGAAAACGCCCATTAGGATGTGCTCCGTGCCTTGTGTTGTACCCCCCTTTGTTGTTGACCCGCTGATCTCAAATTGGACTTACTGAGAGATCACATTGGTGCATTGCAGTTGTTTCATCATTTTTCATAACTAGAGTATGGTTGTACCAATGTGTCCCCTCATACAATAGGGGATAAAACAATCGGTCCTATAACCCGAGGCCAAGAAACCCCATTCCGAAAAAATTAGATATGGCTTCATGAATACCGCCTTCTTGTTGTGGGCAAAGTAGGAAGGAAGGAATATGGCACATAAGCATTGCCCCTCGCAGTGCCCAAAAGATGCATGAATGTGTGGCTACATCAACCCTTCCTTTTCCGTGTCCGTAGAGGGAGAAGGAATGAATGTGGTTGTAGAACACTAGCATTCTCCAACTCGAAATACCGCGGAGAAATAAATGCAGCTAAATGCCCCTTGCTTTCTTGGTTCAACGATTGTAGACTAATTGCGGCATCGTGGGAAGTAACCAACATGGCTGCATTACGCCTACCTTGTCGGAGTCCCTACAGATAGAGTAACTGTAATTGACATGATTGCATAGTGTCTTCCCAGGGTCTCCGTTGTGGGCAGCCTTGAAATGGCTTCGTAACCCTTGCCTTCTTGGGCTCCTAACAGTTGGGAGGATTGGATATCTCTCCACCAACGCTATCTCCTAGGGCTAGGCCAAAAGCAGAAGTGGCAGTGCGATCTAAGCGGCCAACAAATGGGCACAATGGTGACATAATCATTGCGTTCGCGAGGGTCCACATCGCAGCAGAAAAGTAAGAAGTGGCACCGGAACGCCTTTTGTCTCAAGGGCCCACATATGGGGATGGTGCCTACAAAATCCGTACCTTCTAGTGGGTTCCTATCAAGGGGACACAATCACAATTGGCGGAGCTCTAAGATAAAGCAAAATAGGTGCCTAGGCTCCTCATGAACAATCCGGCGCCTTTGGCACCTTGGGGGACGTAAAGCGAATGCCTTTGGCATACTAACTCTCCGCCAACGGAGCACCTCGGGGCCGTGAGCAACGGATACTGAGCTCACATATACCCCCGTGACACAGGCATATGGTCATAGCCACCACTTTCGGTTCATTGTTTTGCCTTGCTGCATTGTAGCACAAACCAGACCAGTCCCGAATGTTGCCTGCGGAGCACCTCGTGGGGTGGGGGTGGGGGTGGGTGGTCCTCAGACGGAAACAAAATCCCGCTACTCTTGAGGTGGAGAGCAATTAGTATGGGTGCATAACCGCTCTTCTAGTGGTCCCCACATCAAGGGGGCAAGATTGCGGCGGCCTTGGGGTCCCCATGGTGGACACAAAATTGAATATGGCTAGACAAACCTTGCCTTTTTGGGGCCCGTATTGGTGGGCAATCATAAACAAAGCTACTTAAGATGGCTATTTTGGGGACCCTTTGTGGTCCGACTTCAATGGGACCGCATAACCACTGCGTTCATATGTCGACAAAGTGCGAAGAAAGCGATATGGCTATGTAATACATGCCTTCTAGGGGGGCCATTAGATGGGACGAAAGAATATGGTTGCATGAACGTTGCTTTCTCTATTTTTCGCATGGTGAGGAGATTTGAAGATGGCTGCACGACACTTGAGTCGCAAGCCTGGCGCCTGCCATTGGCACCGTGCATTGACATGAGTGCAAATGTCGAGTCACGAGGCCGAGGAGGTTCCCCTCCTCTTCTCAAGACTCCCTTGAACCTCATGCCGGCCACAAACACGGCTGCATTGTGGCAGGTGAGGGATGCCAACCCAGGAAGAGGTACAGACACTTCCTTTTGTCGCCGCCAATGGCCAGCCACTTGCTTGCATGGAGACAAACACCGTTTACCCCCAAATTAGAGCACTACCTTATCTTGCTGCCACCACCCGCTTGCCCGCCCTTGTTGTTGAATGTCATATGCGTGTGTGTATGGTGGGTGTAGAGCTGCTAGAGGGTGTTGCCGGGAAAGTCAAGTGTGGGAGGTTTGGCACATGGTGTTTGATGGCCTAAGCACCCGGTTTCCCCTGCTTGTGGATGCTCTTCTTTTTCGGAGACACGACAAGGGATGGGGCATACGCCCCACGGCAACCGCGCTTGTCCGCTCCGGGAGGACTCTTGACGGGGCAGCCACACATTTTCGCCGCCCACCCCTCATTGGCATCCCTAGGGGGCGGCTTGTTGTTCTTGTTGCTTGCGGAGGGACACACTAGAGCTTCCCGCAACTCGTGTAAAAAGTGTGTGGGAGCCGTGCATGCATCGAAAAGAAATTGCAGGGCTGTGGGCGCGGTGGCCGAAGGGATGAGTTGAAGTTCCGGTGAAACAAACGAAAAAGATAGGAGGCGCACATGGCTTCGCTAGACTTACCCTTGGACAAGAATCTAGCGCATAGCCCAATGGACGCAACAAATACACAGCAAGGGGGGGTAATACTAGGTGAATCACTCAAAACATTCAAAAATGCACATGTCTGTATGGATGGCCACAATGCAGACCTTTGCATATACTACATGGGAGATCACCACAGATGGAAATTTTTGAATTTCCGTGTTTTTCCTTCAACCACCGCATAAGATTAAGTGCCAAATGCATACGCCTGGCCATGAAATGACGACGGCCCTTGGCCACAAGAACTCAATCACCGCATGATGACAGCAACTCTCGGCAAGTGTTGCAGCAGGGAGTGCAAGGTGCAGCAGGTGATGACAACAACGATCACGGTCAAAACGAGTTTATTTTCCACCATGCAGTCCATGACAACGACCTAGATTGCACCACGCTAAGGGTGCTGTTCAATAAATGAACGGAACGGTCTTTCTAGCTTGCTAGCTTGCTAGTGGAAGAGCACTCAAGAAATTTTAGGTTGCGCCCTGCCTGTCCGTCAAGGTTGATGGAGTTAGCCAATTTCATTGAGGCGTGATCTTACCAAACGTTGCAAATTTTCAGTATCTCGAAGATGTGTGCAATGAGCGGGAACACCAGTTTGGGGCGAGGAGGCGGGGATGGTGAGATGGGCTCATCACCTACAGGATGCGGAGGATGAGGAGGATTGGGAGCCAACCCCCAAGTGGCCCAAGCGGAGCTACAGCGACAGTGTGAACAGCGATGAACACTGATTCATGCCCGGGCCAACACCTCCAGCAAAGGTGTTCATACCATTTGTGACCGCTACCTTTCCGAGGAAAATTGCCGAGCGAAGTCAAATATTTCGCCCCTGCCCCTTGACCATTTGGAATATGCCTTCTCCTATCCACTCGCATGCCAACACCGCCAAAGGGGCTCATAGTAGCTAGTCTCGGTATGCTTCCCAAGGGCGCTCGTCAAGAGTGATAATGTGGGACGTGGAAAACAAGGTCAGGGGATTTCACAGCACTAAGTTGTCATTGTGTTCAATTTTCAGACAGAAACGGAAAGCATTACCCCAATGCAAATAAAATTGGCACAAGCAGGGAACAAATCATGGCAAAAAGCGTTGGTGAGATTGGGTCACCTCATTGGACCCTACAAGTTGGGTGCTGCATGACGTCAAGCTCCATGAGGTCATCTTCGACGGTAGCATGGCAATCATGAGGACCAAGGGGGGGGGGGGGGCTCAATAGCAGTTGGAGATGTCCATCTTGGCTGAGCGGAGTCAAAAATTCACTCTAGCTGACCACACCCAACAGCCACTTCCACAAGTGCAAAGCTCTATTCAGTTGCTACAAGGCTCCCCGTGGCGCCACAAGATGGGCACCTCCCAACTCAAGCAACTACAATAAGTGTTGTCATTAAGCATCAGTATGAAGGGTGTATAGAAAAGATCTCGTTCATTCCAAATACACATACATCGCGACATCGCGGGGTGGGGAATTTCATGTTTTGTGCAACGTGTCGTCTCAATGAGAACGGCGGTACATAAATAGGATGGAGCACGGGGGGCGAGTAGCAACAGGCCAAACGCCTACTTCCTCCCACTTTCTAGCCATGTTGAAGGAGGGGATAGGGAGCGGCCGTGGGGCAACGGATACTGGGTTCGCATACGCCCCCGTGTCACAGGCGCATGGTCATCACCACACAGTTCAGTGTTTTGCCTTGCTGCACTGCAGCGCGGACCAGTTCTGTACCACTCCGGGTGGCTTTTGATTGTGGGAGGGGGGGGGGTAGCCGAGGGGGGGGGGGGGGGGCTCCCGGAGCCCAACACATATGGCCTAAAATGACCGCCTCATCACGCTGATCATTGTGAGGTATGTATGTTCTCGTCAAGAAAATTTGAAACGGAGGCGGGGAGGGGGCAGCATGGTAGGTGGTAGCACCCCCGGCAACGTTATTCCTATGTACGCGGGGGTCCCCACAAAAGGTTGGGTATTGGCGAAGGAGCAAGGAGCCATTGGTTGGTGTGGCCTTGCTAGGCCTCATTGGGTGTTCATTAAGGTGGTTCGCTATATTTCTAATTGAACCACTGATCTCCAATGGGGGAAAGACCATCGTGCTTGTGTATATTCAAGGCCTATTTTCGGTCAACTCTACCTTTAAAGTTTTACTTCCGGTTTATTTAGGTCCATTGCACCTTTGAAATCTACTCTTCAAATTATTGTGTATCACAAAAGCTATTTTCATCGTGTTGGTGTTTCGGTGAGCTTATCACGCAGCGCCACGGGGCTCTGAGGCACACACTTGAAGTAGTCACCCCAAAGTGGGGCAATGTAATGTTGCATACACTCATGCAAACTCCAATCAGATCTAATGATGTATGCTTCGTTTTTTTCATCTTGTTCGTTATATTTTCCAAGTCCGTCCTCCTCCCTGTCCAAAACTCTACGCACCCATTGTATGCCCTCTACGGCCCTCTAAGCGCCCACCATGCACGTTATGTGTGTGCTCTATGCACCCACTATGCTCCTACTATGTACCGGCTATGTGCCGTGTATGTGCCCTTTGTGTGCCACTATGTGCCCGCTATGTGCCCTCGATGTGCCGTCTGAGTGCCGTCGTTGCATGTCCTATGCGCCCTCTATGCGCCCTCTATGCACCCCCTATGTGCCCTCTATGTGCCCTCTATGAGCGCACTATGTGCCTACTTTGTGCCCCATGCGCCCTCCATGCGCCCCAACCCGGCCCCCACAGACAAGCCCAAAAATTAATATGGTCCACACACACCCTGAATGTACTTAGCACCGATAGCACGTTATTAATTGCTGGGAGCCCACAACAAAGCGTGTGGCAACAGAATGGTGGAGAGCGGCCACATGCACATATGGACACAAGGTGGTTGGCAGATGGGTTAAATGAGACATCACTAGCCGAAGCACCACCCGAGCCACCAGCACAAGAACCACCCAAACCATCAACCCGGCTGCCACGCGAGCCGCCGACCCTCCGACCAACCCAACCGGTCGATAGCCAAGAACCAACCTCCAGAGCGATGACCAACGAAACCGTAACCAACCAAACCATGAGCCCAACAAGCACGTGGCCAAGCCACCAATTTGGCCACCGGCCCACCCAATCATTGAAAACCTTCTGCTGGACGCCAATAGCCTGCCCAAGGGCTCATCCATCAGCCTCACAACCCACCATACAACCAACCTCACCCTCAACCTTGGCACCAACCACGATAGCGGTGGGGCTAGCAGCCCAACCACCAACCCCGTGATTCACGGGGCCATCAGTCCAACCACAAAGCCAGATAGCACCCTAGCTGAGAGGTCCATCCGGCATCCTAATTTGGAAACCCAGCTAACAAATAAGCTTCACAGCTATCCCCTTGCCCGGCAATGGACTGCGGCGCCGACGCTTCGGGATGCTCAACCACCAACCTAACCACCAACCAAAATACCAACATACCAACAAACCAAGCCACTAGCAAAACCAAACAATCCACCCCAATCAATTGCCTAGCGAGCAACTAGGCAAGTAGGGCAAGCAATAGAGTGGCCCACACACAACCACCACCGATACACGACTACGGCTCCAAGCAACCGAAAGGCAAGGCAATTGCCAACAAGCAAACAAGTAGCAAGGCAAAGCAGATTCGAGGTGTGAGTTGTTTTGGATCCACTCCACAAGAGACAGAGGAGACACGCTTGAACAAAGGTGTAGGCACTCCAATAAAAAAAATTGAGGTAAATTCATGGACCGTCAAAGGCAAATTGTAGAAGGACATGGGTGGACCCATGGGTCACTTCGCTACATTGGTGATCAAACCATCATACCTTGGGGGTTGTAACCTCACTAACGGGCACAAGTGTATCTCCAAGCAATTGCTTCACGATCTACGTGCTTGGCCATTATTGTTGTACTCCAATGGGGCTCATCCAGGTTTCAAGGGGCCCGGGGGATGGCTACCAAACAAAGCACCGGTTTGTGGCGCTCCAAGCGTCTAGAGTTCGTTTTTGAACAACTCAAAGTGAGGAGTGTGACAAACAAGTGCGGGAAGCATAATTAATGCGACCTTTGACAAGCCTTTTTTTGTGTGGTAAGTGGGGTGCAATACTGGTGTGGTAATGCTTGAGCATGAATAAATCTAAAAGACAACTAGTGGTGACGGCAAGTAGTTGTGTTCGCACAAATCGCAGCTTGAAGCACAATGTTTGCTTGCGAAGTCATAATTATACAAAGACTTCCGCACCTCATTGAGGGTACGGGCGAAAACAGCATCAGTATCACTGATGCAGCAGCAGTGCGTCCAGTGGTACCCTACTGGTCTATTGGACATTCAAGTGAGATGAAATGGTCTCATCCCCACATGATCAACTTGTGACTTCCTCATTGCAAGCTAGGGCAAAACATTGAGGGCGTACGTGACACTAGCACTAGCATAAAGACGGGTGTCCATAGGTACCCTAGAACTTTGTTGAACATCTATTTGAGATGAAAACATCCCCTCCTCAAATTTTCAACAAGGGGGGAAAAGATGCATACAATGGTGGCGGCGGTGGCGACGAAGCAATGTGGCCACTATTGTGATAATCGGACTCCGAATTCGAGTGCATACTCTTCTTCACGCAAATCCATCAATGCCACAAACGCTACCCTTGGGCTTCCGCACGCAAGAAAGTGGTAGCGCCACACTAGTGGGAGGGGGTAGCTGCTGCAGGGTGCCATCAGATTTGACATGGAGGAAAGTTTTGTGCTCATGTGCTATGGGGAAACAAACACAAGGAGCCTACAATGTGGAAAAGCTCCATACTTCGACAAACCCCCTCAACACCCATCCAGTCCCCTGACACTATGCTGTTCTAGCCCAATGTGGCCACCAAAAAGGTCCCATACCAACAGTTGGGCCTTGGCATGATGCTAGCTTTATGTTGCTTGGGGGATCTGAAGGCTGCACTTGTTTAAACGGTACGTCTATGCACGCACATAACACCTACTAGATGCGTGCCGTCATGCTTGGCCATGTGGACCCTCTTCCTCCTACGCACCTGCTTGGCCGGGATACAAGATACCTGCATTCACCAAATGGCCTTGAGACCCCAAATAGTGCACACAAATGCAGCCGGCCTACTGTCACGGTGTGGGGGGGGACAAGAGCACGGGTGGAGAGGACAAGGTGCTTGTCATCCGTTGCAGGCCACGGGGAAGGAAAAGAACGATGGGTATCTAATTAGAGCGGAGAAGATGGATATTGATAGTGGGAGTTGCAAAGCGCGTGCAAATGTTCCATAGGGTCATCAAGGTGGCAGGGCTGAAGGATGGCTTCACACAATAACCAATGCAACGCTATTAGACAATGAGAGAAGAGGAAGCAACAAGGCGAAGAAAATTTTGGAACGACAGCAATATTCCAAACAAGAAGAACCTAATCCTAGAGGTTGCCTTGCAACCCCCCTTTTGTTCATCATCTATTGTAACTACTCGCTGGAGCTTGAAAGTGTCCCTTGAACTACCTATTTGTCAATCTCCCGTTGGTCTCCCCACACACCCCCCTTCCCCCACCCAAGTGCCATTCCGTGGAGAAATTGTATTTGGGGTGCACTGGTGTTTTGTACTAGATTCTTCTTGTCAGCCCTTGATGAATCCGAGCAAATGATTGTATTGATGCACCGCATGTCTCAGAAGGACAAAACGACATCTTGTCCTTTTGGTGGGGAGGATACTTTGTGCTGTGCAAGGCAGCATAAATGGAGGTCGCTGATAGCAAAGGTCTATAGTTTGACACTATTGCACAGCCCGCAAGTAGTCTCCAATGCCGTCCTTCTCAAACATCCACCATAAGCGCCATGCAATGAAATCGTAGAAACGGCCCACTTGGGGTGTCTTCATTGTCCAACGCTCATCTACAGCTTCCATGCCGTTAGAACATAAACATCTGCCCCTTTTGCGCCTCAAGGAGCGCATTTACATCGAACATTTGCTATACAACCGGAAATATTTTATCAAGTATTGTAGTATCCTACTGTTATGCCAAAGAGGCCGTGTCTTGTGGGTACTTTGTATAGGTTCTTTCCAAACATAGCCATCGTGTGTAAGATGGTTGTAGATACTTGCAACGTCAAACAAGGGGAGGAAGGGAAACAGCATCGAGGTTGTAGTAACCATTAGTTGTTGGTATTTTGAATTGTTCACGCCGCAGACACGGTCGAAGATGTGCTTCAAAAGAGGTAAACATATGCAAATGATCCCTTCAGTCACACTAGTTCCAACTCTGAACTGTTGTATGGGTTTTAATTGAGGTGTGATGGCGGCTTATTAGACGCCATAGACGACAATTCTTGGGTCTTGCGCTTGGGTTGTGGCGGCGATTGCCTAATAGATATGAAACAGCGTGCATTCCACGAGTTGCTGGGAGTTGGATAGCATGGAATGGATATGTATAACGGTGCATGTTGGATTGTGAACCTTTGATTGCGTACATTATCCGTCACTACAAAAGACGGCACTAGTAAGGGGAATACAAAATTTTTTCTTCTCAACTCGCCTCAATGCGCTAATTCCACGGCACTGTATACATTTTGTCCCAAAGGGTGTCCCATAGGGCTCCACCATGCTCCGTGAAAACGCTTGAACTTCTTGAAACTTGAAAACACAGCCACCTCTCCAACTCCGGTCGGATGCAATCAACATGGCAGCTCCGTCTCAATGTGACAAAACAATATGGCCCACCTAGCACCGATACTACTACCACACCAATACACTACAAATGGATTCTAGGGCCCCTTCTTTACTACTTGTGGGAAGATGTTCACTGCATGCAGGTCCATTTTGACGGCCTCCAAGGCCCATGTTGACTTCATCGGTAAACTAGTCGATGACCCCCAAGGTGGTGGGTACCCACATGAAGACCCAAGACAGCAGTGCTTTGTGGCAGTAGGGTCACTTATCGTGCAAGTATGTACTGTTAGCTCACAGACTAGGCCCGGTGTAAGGATGGGGTTAAGAAATGGTGGTGGTGGTGACGAAGTGTTGCCCCCGCTAGTTTTGTTGCCACTTTTTCTTCTACTATTGAATTACTTGTACTTTTAATTGAACTCAAACACGTAGTTAGGAATAAACCAAAACTACTACACAGGCTACACTTGGGTTTGCGCACATAACATAGGGAAGTGTTCGTACCAGTGAGTGAGGCCCCCGCTGCTGCCCGCACCCGCGATGCCGGGACACACACAAAAGAAGCTTGGTGTGTCCAAAACGCACTAATGCCCCACAATGGGTCAATGGGCCCAGCAACCACCACATCAATTGGGGGTGTACATGCCGGATTGTCCAATTTCCCTCCCGTTGTTGTAATAGTGGAGGGAAATTGATAGCTCTTCATGCCTCGCCAACACTTAATCTACAGCTGCTTGGTCTAGCTGAGGGCGGTATCTCAGTTCCCCATGCGTGCGTTGGGTTGGGTGCATCCCCAAAGGCACATCAAAACAAAGGCATTCATTCTACCCCACACCCACAAATTTTCAAATGCCAGTCAAATATGAAGGTCATTCCAATCCCCCAAGATTGAAAAAGACATCAAGGCTAAGAGGGTGGCTTGGGAGCTTCAACATTACAAAAAAAGGTGGTGGGTTGATAGATGTTACCTCGGACGGCACGCAATTCGGGTCCAACAAAATACCTGCAAAACAACGAGGATAGTAGCCCCCCCCCCCCCCCCCCGGCCCGCCAACCGTTTCATGTTACCGCCGTTTGCACAGGCTCATTGTCCACATTTGCGTGGTGCTTTGTTATCCTCATGTGTGGTCCGCCGTATTATCTTTCAAAGAAAGCGGTGGCGCTTCCGCTCTTGCGAGTGCTCCAAGTCCGACGAGGCGGAGCCAGACAACACGGAGCCCAATGCCAAGCCGCACTAGTAGCCTTCCCAAACGACGGCTGCCCTTACCCACATCAAAGGAAATATGTCGCCATAGCCAAACAAGGCCAAAAGCTATCCAACGGTATCTATTGGCATGTTTTCTGGCCTTGTGCTTGTGGTTGTGCAATGTTGTGACGGTTGTGAAAGATGAAGCGGAACCTCAGATGACCCGATCGGAGACACACAATGGCAGCCTCTCCTTCACCGGAAACGCCACTGCGTGGACACATTGGTTAGCCCCATCCACTCCACGCATCCCTCGCTCCCACAGCGAGCATCGGTGGCAACGCCTCCGCCTCCGGCACCACTTCGCCATCCATTTACTTGCACCACCGCAGCCTCCATGTCCTGCTTGACTGCCTACCTCACTGACCGATTACCTGACTACCTGCCTGCCTGCTTGCCTCACTGACTGATTGGGTGGCTGTTAGCCTGATTGACTGGCTCTCGTGTTCTAGCACTCTCTTCGAGGTGCCTTGTTGAAGGCAATAGAATTTTGTGAACACCCCCAGCTGCGAATTTCTAAAGTCTACACCCCCCTTGACTATCAGTATCAACTGTTACGATTGTAAGCACCTATGTACAACGATGTTTTGAAAAACTAAGGTTGGCTTTCCAACCCATGCCACACCAAGCTCCGCCACAGCACACTGTAATTGCTTCGGTTCTTTGCCCTTGCCCTTGCAGATGCCTGCTTTTTCCAGCGGTGGCTCGTGGCGCCCAACTTTGTTGCTCTGTGGGAGCCAGTGCGGCTCCGCTTTGAGGCAGTGTTGGACCACGCCAAGAACAGCAGCCTGCCGGCCCACACCACACCATCACGCTCCAGACAACCCGGGATTGCGCCCTGTGCCTTGTGCAAACGGGCGATGTTCGTGAGAAGATGATGACATCTATCGGAGAGAAGATTGTGCGCTTGATGAGCAACTTCGGCTTCGACGATCTAAGTGGCACACGGGTGTGGGTGCATATGTCCTGCACCGAACAACTCGAGGCTGACGAACCTGCCGATTTTGTGCGGTTTGTGGTGCAACGGACGAGTGGTACTGGGCATGGGGCCCACGAAAAGTTGTGGGGGCCGATAACGCAGCGCGTGGCGGATGCCATCGGGAAGCTAAAGATGCCCCGGACGCCCCCAAAAGCGACAAAGGAAACGCTGCAGTCAGAGTTGACGCCACCCGGGGCATCTGTAGAGGTTCATATTCCACCTCGTCAAACACTCTATTTCCCCATGGACCCATTTGCCTCTTCTCTTTAGTTTTTTGCTTTGGAGCAACAAGCTACGCGCAATTTTGAGCTCCAAAACCGCAATTCAGAGGCATTGGGTATGTCCTTATGGGTGCCTGTATTCCTTATTCGTCAGCACTCCAAGAAGAAGAAAAAGAAACTGTGGGTGCCCTTAGAGAACGCCCTGGCAAACCTTGGCTCCTAGTCACATCAAAACCAACCAAAACGGCCAATCCCAACACCATGACTGTGACTGTGAATGTGACACATTCAGGACCACAAAGATGACGGCGTGATCCATAATTTTATAGAGGTGTGTGTTATTTGTGCCTCACCTCAATGTCTAACAGTCTTGCTTTGTGTTGCCATACATGCAAGCACCCGACTGTCCATGTGTTTAACTATGCAGGTAATATGGCTTGACATGTCACACAATGCCATGCCTTTTGCTGCAGACCCTGCATTCCTAGGGACATGCACTTGGTTCTTGCCCTTCCTGCGGCATAGTGCACCCAACAACAGAGCACCAACCCTAGGAAGATCTGCATTGGTAAGAAAAAATCAGCAGAACCGGCACCCTTCTCTCACTCTACCTCCTCCCCTACCACCCTTGCTTCGGGAAGACATGCAATGCTTTGAGTAAAACTACTCGCCCTCCAGCTATGGCACAGGCCGAGTTGTACTTGAAAGCAAGTGTCAACTGTTGACGCCAAGTTTGACTCTTATAAATGCGGCATGCAGTTCAGGGTGGCTTGAAATCAACACACATTGCTACACCAGACACGAACTCCACCAGATGTGTCTTGTTACAAGAAAGGCGGAGTCTATCACCTAAATCCCGATAACTGGCCCTAGCAGCGACGCCTAATACACACAGCACCCACCTATTAGCAAAACGATTGGAACATGGCAAGACTAGGCTACCTGAGGTACTTTGATGATTGCATAACACCTATACAATGGCAACTAGGAGCAAAGCACGAAGATGCACAAAAAAAAGGTGGTTATGCAACCTCCTGTTTGACATCGGTTTGATGTTTGGTAGGCTTATGCATCTCCGTACCTTGGGAATCTTTTAATGGCAAGAATAAGTGATCCGCGAGTCTTCTTAGTTGCTTAGGATATGATGAAATCCTTGCGCTTTCCGCTGAAAACATTCATTCATTCTTAAATGATGTTGGCTTTTTGTGCACATTGTGCCATGAGTGTTGATGCTATTTTTTCGACACCACACCACATCCAAGGCATGATGCTTACAGTCATGTTGTTTTTGCGCACCTTGACGGCATAAAATATGCATGGCCCCAAATGGGGTCACAAATAGTAAAAACCCCATCGAGAGAGGTCAACGGCCTCCCATAATCGTCGTAGATCATTCCTTTGCATTCCCTGCACAAGAGGTGGAGGAGGAAAACATAGAATTAGCAGACAACAAAGAGGAAGAGGAGGACTTCTAAAAGGAGGGGTGGCGAGACAAGGAACAAAAAAACATGCAATATCACATACACAGCTACAGCTTGGACGGCTCTTGGAGGGAGCTGATTGGAAAAGATGTGTAGAAAAGATGCTCTCAACGGTGTATTGGAATCTAGTTCTAAAAACTGTTTCAAAAATGAGCCACAAACGGACCTTTGAATTCTAGAATATGTTTAGAGAAAAGTAACATTGTATAATGGAGCATGGCGGGCCAGTGCCCGCTATATATTGCAATGGTTCATCGTGTGCGATAGATACATAGTATAGTTCGTGCAAGCTGAGATATTTGAAGCATGTGAAGTGATTGTGGTGGATAAGTATCCGATGTGCAGTGGCTACAGAAGCCGGGCGTCGTGGGGGCCTAAAAATGTGAAGTACAGCTACATAACCCCTTTTGCCTTGCCAATCCTCAATACCACAAACATCAATCACCTTCCCATAAAGGTACACTATGGCGCGTGGTTACCATAGTTGCCTACAAGGATGAGTTTGCATGCGGCCGCGGCCCACCAATTGCGTGAAATGGCAGCGGGGTGTTGTTTGTGGCACACACATAGCGATTCTTAGGTTGTCTCCCGTGAAGGAGCACCATGACGGGCTTGTGCAAATACCCAAGTGATGCAATTGCAAATAGCCTCCATCTTTTGATTTAGGTTATAAGTATCCCTTTGCGTTTCCCGATGCTCTTGGGTTCTTCAACATTGACAAGTTGTTGTCAAAGGTCTCCAACACGAAGCGTAGTGGCAAAATGTGAAGTGGATACCTAGCCCATACCGGTTTTGGGGCCTGTGCATGAGCAAAATGGCTATATAACCCCTGCCTTCTAAAAGGAGCCAATCACTAAGACAAAATCAAAAGTGGCTGCATAACCCATGCCGTGTGGGGCGCCCAAATATGGGCGGACGGGCGACGTAACCCATACCTTCTTTAGTGTCCCCATCATTGGGACAAACTCAAAAGTGGCTCCATTGTGAAAGAAAGCAAATCGGGCGCCTTGGGTGCCCATGGACAGTCCAGCGCCTTTGGTGCACTGGGCGTCCAAAGTCTAACACATCCGTAAACTAAATGGCGCCCGGAAGCCCCCGATGGGGGCGGGGGGGGGGGGTTGTCCCCAGGATGGGTAGAGTCCCCCGTGGCAGTGGGGAGGAATCAATATGGGGACATGACCACTACCTACTGTGGGCCCCCACAATCAGCATTTACCAATAAACATGGGTGCCCTACTCAGCAAGACAAAGCTTCAGCGTGTGTTGTCCCAAGGGGCATGGACGGAATCATTGGGCACAGAAGCGAATCTCATCGTCCTTCATCGTGCTGGCCACAACTCAGTAGGGACGAAAACAAAGAGACTACATAACCCCTACCGTCTCGCAAGGTAAAATGGCGGCAAGCTAGCTACATCAATCCCGTTGTCTTGGGCGAAGCCTGTTTAAACCCTCAGATATTGAGGGTCCCCAAAAGGGAGACGAAGTCCAAGTGTCAACATAAACCCTACTAGCTTGGGAGCACATGCGTACGCACAGTGGCTGCATAACACCTTCTGCCGCAAGGGTCCCAAAAGAAGGAGCAAAATTGAAGTGCATGTATGAACCTCTGGTGTTGGGGATCCCCAAAGCGGGGACGAAATCAAAGAGCCTAGATAAGTGCAACCGCCCACCTTGGGGACCCACAGAAAAGTAAAATGGCTACATAACCCCTACCGTCTTGCAGAACCCAAAGCAGGGACAACACCAACTTGGCTACACAAACCCTCCCGTCTTAGGGCCCAAATGGGGGGGGGAACGGCAACATAATTGCTTCCGTCGTGGCGGCCAACAAAAATTGAACGACATCCAAGTGGCTACATAACCCATGCGCTCTTGAAGGCCCACATGTGCACAAAATGGGTACACTACCGGTGCCATCTTGGAACTCTCCAAAGCGAGAACCAAATCAAAATGGTGACATAACTCCGCTATCTGGGGGGCCACATCCAGGTGAAATGGCCGCACGGCCCCTACCGTCGTGGGGGACCACAAGTGGGCTAAATGGCTATCTCACCCGTACCGTGCGGGGATCGCCAAGTGGAGACGCAATCAAAGTGCCCAGACCACCCTTGCCATCTTGGAAGGCGACATGTGGGTGTAGTGGCGAAAGAAGCCGGCTGTCTGGAGGGCCTAGAAATTGACAAAATGGCAATCCTTTAGGTCCTAAAAATAGGGACAAAATCAAAGAGACTACATGACACCTGCTGACTTGGAGGCCCACGTGGTGGTAAGGTGGCGACCTTGCCGTTGGAGGGTCCCCAAGGTGGAGAGGAAATCAAAGTAGCTACATAACCACTGCACTCTAGGGGTCCCAAATATAGGGGAATCAAAGTGGCGACATAAGCCGTGCCACCTCAAGACACCCAAGTCAGGGGAATCGAACTCTTCCCTCTCTCCCTCCCTCTCCCTAATGGGGCCCACTTCCATCAGCCTCACAACCCACCATACAACCAACCTCACCCTCAACCTTGGCACCAACCACGATAGCGGTGGGGCTAGCAGCCCAACCACCAACCCCGTGATTCACGGGGCCATCAGTCCAACCACGAAGCCAGATAGCACCCTAGCTGAGAGGTCCATCCGGCATCCTAATTTGGAAACCCAGCTAACAAATAAGCTTCACAGCTATCCCCTTGCCCGGCAATTGACTGCGGCGCCGACGCTTCGGGATGCTCAACCACCAACCTAACCACCAACCAAAATACCAGCATACCAACAAACCAAGCCACTAGCAAAACCAAACAATCCACCCCAATCAATTGCCTAGCGAGCAACTAGGCAAGTAGGGCAAGCAATAGAGTGGCCCACGCACAACCACCACCGATACACGACTACGGCTCCAAGCAACCGAAAGGCAAGGCAATTGCCAACAAGCAAACAAGTAGCAAGGCAAAGCAGATTCGAGGTGTGAGTTGTTTTGGATCCACTCCACAGGAGACAGAGGAGACACGCTTGAACAAAGGTGTAGGCACTCCAATAAAAAAAATTGAGGTAAATTCATGGACCGTCAAAGGCAAATTGTAGAAGGACATGGGTGGACCCATGGGTCACTTCGCTACATTGGTGATCAAACCATCATACCTTGGGGGTTGTAACCTCACTAACGGGCACAAGTGTATCTCCAAGCAATTGCTTCACGATCTACGTGCTTGGCCATTATTGTTGTACTCCAATGGGGCTCATCCAGGTTTCAAGGGGCCCGGGGGATGGCTACCAAACAAAGCACCGGTTTGTGGCGCTCCAAGCGTCTAGAGTTCGTTTTTGAACAACCCAAAGTGAGGAGTGTGACAAACAAGTGCGGGAAGCATAATTAATGCGACCTTTGACAAGCCTTTTTTTGTGTGGTAAGTGGGGTGCAATACTGGTGTGGTAATGCTTGAGCATGAATAAATCTAAAAGACAACTAGTGGTGACGGCAAGTAGTTGTGTTCGCACAAATCGCAGCTTGAAGCACAATGTTTGCTTGCGAAGTCATAATTATACAAAGACTTCCGCACCTCATTGAGGGTACGGGCGAAAACGGCATCGGTATCACTGATGCAGCAGCAGTGCGTCCAGTGGTACCCTACTGGTCTATTGGACATTCAAGTGAGATGAAATGGTCTCATCCCCACATGATCAACTTGTGACTTCCTCATTGCAAGCTAGGGCAAAACATTGAGGGCGTATGTGACACTAGCACTAGCATAAAGACGGGTGTCCATAGGTACCCTAGAACTTTGTTGAACATCTATTTGAGATGAAAACATCCCCTCCTCAAATTGTCAACAAGGGGGGAAAAGATGCATACAATGGTGGCGGCGGTGGCGACGAAGCAATGTGGCCATTATTGTGATAATCGGACTCCGAATTCGAGTGCATACTCTTCTTCACGCAAAACCAACAATGCCACATACGCTACCCTTGGGCTTCCGCACGCCAGAAAGTGGTAGCGCCACACTAGTGGGAGGGGGTAGCTGCTGCAGGGTGCCATCAGATTTGACATGGAGGAAAGTTTTGTGCTCATGTGCTATGGGGAAACAAACACAAGGAGCCTACAATGTGGAAAAGCTCCATACTTCGACAAACCCCCTCAACACCCATCCAGTCCCCTAACACTATGCTGTTCTAGCGCAATGTGGCCACCAAAAAGGTCCCATACCAACAGTTGGGCCTTGGCATGATGCTAGCTTTATGTTGCTTGGGGGATCTGAAGGCTGCACTTGTTTAAACGGTACGTCTATGCACGCACATAACACCTACTAGATGCGTGCCGTCATGCTTGGCCATGTGGACCCTCTTCCTCCTACGCACCTGCTTGGCCGGGATACAGGATACCTGCATTCACCAAATGGCCTTGAGACCCCAAATAGTGCACACAAATGCAGCCGGCCTACTGTCACGGTGTGGGGGGGGACAAGAGCACGGGTGGAGAGGACAAGGTGCTTGTCATCCGTTGCAGGCCACGGGGAAGGAAAAGAACGATGGGTATCTAATTAGAGCGGAGAAGATGGATATTGATAGTGGGAGTTGCAAAGCGCGTGCAAATGTTCCATAGGGTCATCAAGGTGGCAGGGCTGAAGGATGGCTTCACACAATAACCGATGCAACGCTATTAGACAATGAGAGAAGAGGAAGCAACAAGGCGAAGAAAATTTTGGAACGACAGCAATATTCCAAACAAGAAGAACCTAATCCTAGAGGTTGCCTTGCAACCCCCCTTTTGTTCATCATCTATTGTAACTACTCGCTGGAGCTTGAAAGTGTCCCTTGAACTACCTATTTGTCAATCTCCCGTTGGTCTCCCCACACACCCCCCTTCCCCCACCCAAGTGCCATTCCGTGGAGAAATTGTATTTGGGGTGCACTGGTGTTTTGTACTAGATTCTTCTTGTCAGCCCTTGATGAATCCGAGCAAATGATTGTATTGATGCACCGCATGTCTCACAGGAGACACGGAACTTGGAGCGTGAGGTATCGGTTGTGCTGCGGGGGCGGCGCGGACGGGGCTTTGTGCGCTTGGACACTTTGTGCTGTGCAAGGCAGCATAAATGGAGGTCGCAGATAGCAAAGGTCTATAGTTTGACACTATTGCACAGCCCGCAAGTAGTCTCCAATGCCGTCCTTCTCAAACATCCACCATAAGCGCCATGCAATGAAATCGTAGAAACGGCCCACTTGGGGTGTCTTCATTGTCCAACGCTCATCTACAGCTTCCATGCCGTTAGAACATAAACATCTGCCCCTTTTGCGCCTCAAGGAGCGCATTTACATCGAACATTTGCTATACAACCGGAAATATTTTATCAAGTATTGTAGTATCCTACTGTTATGCCAAAGAGGCCGTGTCTTGTGGGTACTTTGTATAGGTTCTTTCCAAACATAGCCATCGTGTGTAAGATGGTTGTAGATACTTGCAACGTCAAACAAGGGGAGGAAGGGAAACAGCATCGAGGTTGTAGTAACCATTAGTTGTTGGTATTTTGAATTGTTCACGCCGCAGACACGGTCGAAGATGTGCTTCAAAAGAGGTAAACATATGCAAATGATCCCTTCAGTCACACTAGTTCCGACTCTGAACTGTTGTATGGGTTTTAATTGAGGTGTGATGGCGGCTCATTAGACGCCATAGACGACAAATCTTGGGTCTTGCGCTTGGGTTGTGGCGGCGATTGCCTAATAGATATGAAACAGCGTGCATTCCACGAGTTGCTGGGAGTTGGATAGCATGGAATGGATATGTATAACGGTGCATGTTGGATTGTGAACCTTTGATTGCGTGCATTATCCGTCACTACAAAAGACGGCACTAGTAAGGGGAATACAAAATTTTTTCTTCTCAACTCGCCTCAATGCGCTAATTCCACGGCACTGTATACATTTTGTCCCAAAGGGTGTCCCATAGGGCTCCACCATGCTCCGTGAAAACGCTTGAACTTCTTGAAACTTGAAAACACAGCCACCTCTCCAACTCCGGTCGGATGCAATCAACATGGCAGCTCCGTCTCAATGTGACAAAACAATATGGCCCACCTAGCACCGATACTACTACCACACCAATACACTACAAATGGATTCTAGGGCCCCTTCTTTACTACTTGTGGGAAGATGTTCACTGCATGCAGGTCCATTTTGACGGCCTCCAAGGCCCATGTTGACTTCATCGGTAAACTAGTCGATGACCCCCAAGGTGGTGGGTACCCACATGAAGACCCAAGACAGCAGTGCTTTGTGGCAGTAGGGTCACTTATCGTGCAAGTATGTACTGTTAGCTCACAGACTAGGCCCGGTGTAAGGATGGGGTTAAGAAATGGTGGTGGTGGTGACGAAGTGTTGCCCCCGCTAGTTTTGTTGCCACTTTTTCTTCTACTATTGAATTACTTGTACTTTTAATTGAACTCAAACACGTAGTTAGGAATAAACCAAAACTACTACACAGGCTACACTTGGGTTTGCGCACATAACATAGGGAAGTGTTCGTACCAGTGAGTGAGGCCCCCGCTGCTGCCCGCACCCGCGATGCCGGGACACACACAAAAGAAGCTTGGTGTGTCCAAAACGCACTAATGCCCCACAATGGGTCAATGGGCCCAGCAACCACCACATCAATTGGGGGTGTACATGCCGGATTGTCCAATTTCCCTCCCGTTGTTGTAATAGTGGAGGGAAATTGATAGCTCTTCATGCCTCGCCAACACTTAATCTACAGCTGCTTGGTCTAGCTGAGGGCGTTATCTCAGTTCCCCATGCGTGCGTTGGGTTGGGTGCATCCCCAAAGGCACATCAAAACAAAGGCATTCATTCTACCCCACACCCACAAATTTTCAAATGCCAGTCAAATATGAAGGTCATTCCAATCCCCCAAGATTGAAAAAGACATCAAGGCTAAGAGGGTGGCTTGGGAGCTTCAACATTACAAAAAAAGGTGGTGGGTTGATAGATGTTATCTCGGACGGCACGCAATTCGGGTCCAACAAAATACGTGCAAAACAACGAGGATAGTAGCCCCCCCCCCCCCCCCCCCGGCCCGCCAACCGTTTCATGTTACCGCCGTTTGCACAGGCTCATTGTCCACATTTGCGTGGTGCTTTGTTATCCTCATGTGTGGTCCGCCGTATTATCTTTCAAAGAAAGCGGTGGCGCTTCCGCTCTTGCGAGTGCTCCAAGTCCGACGAGGCGGAGCCAGACAACACGGAGCCCAATGCCAAGCCGCACTAGTAGCCTTCCCAAACGACGGCTGCCCTTACCCACATCAAAGGAAATATGTCGCCATAGCCAAACAAGGCCAAAAGCTATCCAACGGTATCTATTGGCATGTTTTCTGGCCTTGTGCTTGTGGTTGTGCAATGTTGTGACGGTTGTGAAAGATGAAGCGGAACCTCAGATGACCCGATCGGAGACACACAATGGCAGCCTCTCCTTCACCGGAAACGCCACTGCGTGGACACATCGGTTAGCCCCATCCACTCCACGCATCCCTCGCTCCCACAGCGAGCATCGGTGGCAACGCCTCCGCCTCCGGCACCACTTCGCCATCCATTTACTTGCACCACCGCAGCCTCCATGTCCTGCTTGACTGCCTACCTCACTGACCGATTACCTGACTACCTGCCTGCCTGCTTGCCTCACTGACTGATTGGGTGGCTGTTAGCCTGATTGACTGGCTCTCGTGTGCTAGCACTCTCTTCGAGGTGCCTTGCTGAAGGCAATAGAATTTTGTGAACACCCCCAGCTGCGAATTTCTAAAGTCTACACCCCCCTTGACTATCAGTATCAACTGTTACGATTGTAAGCACCTATGTACAACGATGTTTTGAAAAACTAAGGTTGGCTTTCCAACCCATGCCAAACCAAGCCCCGCCACAGCACACTGTAATTGCTTCGGTTCTTTGCCCTTGCCCTTGCAGATGCCTGCTTTTTCCAGCGGTGGCTCGTGGCGCCCAACTTTGTTGCTCTGTGGGAGCCAGTGCGGCTCCGCTTTGAGGCAGTGTTGGACCACGCCAAGAACAGCAGCCTGCCGGCCCACACCACACCATCACGCTCCAGATAACCCGGGATTGCGCCCTGTGCCTTGTGCAAACGGGCGATGTTCGTGAGAAGATGATGACATCTATCGGAGAGAAGATTGTGCGCTTGATGAGCAACTTCGGCTTCGACGATCTAAGTGGCACACGGGTGTGGGTGCATATGTCCTGCACCGAACAACTCGAGGCTGACGAACCTGCCGATTTTGTGCGGTTTGTGGTGCAACGGACGAGTGGTACTGGGCATGGGGCCCAGGAAAAGTTGTGGGGGCCGATAACGCAGCGCGTGGCGGATGCCATCGGGAAGCTAAAGATGCCCCGGACGCCCCCAAAAGCGACAAAGGAAACGCTGCAGTCAGAGTTGACGCCACCCGGGGCATCTGTAGAGGTTCATATTCCACCTCGTCAAACACTCTATTTCCCCATGGACCCATTTGCCTCTTCTCTTTGGTTTTTTGCTTTGGAGCAAGAAGCTACGCGCAATTTTGAGCTCCAAAACCGCAATTCAGAGGCATTGGGTATGTCCTTATGGGTGCCTGTATTCCTTATTCGTCAGCACTCCAAGAAGAAGAAAAAGAAACTGTGGGTGCCCTTAGAGAACGCCCTGGCAAACCTTGGCTCCTAGTCACATCAAAACCAACCAAAACGGCCAATCCCAGCACCATGACTGTGACTGTGAATGTGACACATTCAGGACCACAAAGATGACGGCGTGATCCATAATTTTATAGAGGTGGGTGTTATTTGTGCCTCACCTCAATGTCTAACACTCTTGCTTTGTGTTGCCATACATGCAAGCACCCGACTGTCCATGTGTTTAACTATGCAGGTAATATGGCTTGACATGTCACACAATGCCATGCCTTTTGCTGCAGACCCTGCATTCCTAGGGACATGCACTTGGTTCTCGCCCTTCCTGCGGCATAGTGCACCCAACAACAGAGCACCAACCCTAGGAAGATCTGCATTGGTAAGAAAAAATCAGCAGAACCGGCACCCTTCTCTCACTCTACCTCCTCCCCTACCACCCTTGCTTCGGGAAGACATGCAATGCTTTGAGTAAAACTACTCGCCCTCCAGCTATGGCACAGGCCGAGTTGTACTTGAAAGCAAGTGTCAACTGTTGACGCCAAGTTTGACTCTTATAAATGCGGCATGCAGTTCAGGGTGGCTTGAAATCAACACACATTGCTACACCAGACACGAACTCCACAAGATGTGTCTTGTTACAAGAAAGGCGGAGTCTATCACCTAAATCCCGATAACTGGCCCTAGCAGCGACGCCTAATACACACAGCACCCACCTATTAGCAAAACGATTGAAACATGGCAAGACTAGGCTACCTGAGGTACTTTGATGATTGCATAACACCTATACAATGGCAACTAGGAGCAAAGCACGAAGATGCACAAAAAAAAGGTAGTTATGCAACCTCCTGTTTGACATCGGTTTGATGTTTGGTAGGCTTATGCATCTCCGTACCTTGGGAATCTTTTAATGGCAAGAATAAGTGATCCGCGAGTCTTCTTAGTTGCTTAGGATATGATGAAATCCTTGCGCTTTCCGCTGAAAACATTCATTCATTCTTAAATGATGTTGGCTTTTTGTGCACATTGTGCCATGAGTGTTGATGCTATTTTTTCGACACCACACCACATCCAAGGCATGATGCTTACAGTCATGTTGTTTTTGCGCACCTTGACGGCATAAAATATGCATGGCCCCAAATGGGGTCACAAATAGTAAAAACCCCATCGAGAGAGGTCAACGGCCTCCCATAATCGTCGTAGATCATTCCTTTGCATTCCCTGCACAAGAGGTGGAGGAGGAAAACATAGAATTAGCAGACAACAAAGAGGAAGAGGAGGACTTCTAAAAGGAGGGGTGGCGAGACAAGGAACAAAAAAACATGCAATATCACATACACAGCTACAGCTTGGACGGCTCTTGGAGGGAGCTCATTGGAGAAGATGTGTAGAAAAGATGCTCTCAACGGTGTATTGGAATCTAGTTCTAAAAACTGTTTCAAAAATGAGCCACAAACGGACCTTTGAATTCTAGAATAAGTTTAGAGAAAAGTAACATTGTATAATGGAGCATGGCGGGCCAGTGCCCGCTATATATTGCAATGGTTCATCGTGTGCGATAGATACATAGTATAGTTCGTGCAAGCTGAGATATTTGAAGCATGTGAAGTGATTGTGGTGGATAAGTATCCGATGTGCAGTGGCTACAGAAGCCGGGCGTCGTGGGGGCCTAAAAGTGTGAAGTACAGCTACATAACCCCTTTTGCCTTGCCAATCCTCAATACCACAAACATCAATCACCTTCCCATAAAGGTACACTATGGCGCGTGGTTACCATAGTTGCCTACAAGGATGAGTTTGCATGCGGCCGCGGCCCACCAATTGCGTGAAATGGCAGCGGGGTGTTGTTTGTGGCACACACATAGCGATTCTTAGGTTGTCTCCCGTGAAGGAGCACCATGACGGGCTTGTGCAAATACCCAAGTGATGCAATTGCAAATAGCCTCCATCTTTTGATTTAGGTTATAAGTATCCCTTTGCGTTTCCCGATGCTCTTGGGTTCTTCAACATTGACAAGTTGTTGTCAAAGGTCTCCAACACGAAGCGTAGTGGCAAAATGTGAAGTGGATACCTAGCCCATACCGGTTTTGGGGCCTGTGCATGAGCAAAATGGCTATATAACCCCTGCCTTCTAAAAGGAGCCAATCACTAAGACAAAATCAAAAGTGGCTGCATAACCCATGCCGTGTGGGGCGCCCAAATATGGGCGAACGGGCGACGTAACCCATACCTTCTTTAGTGTCCCCATCATGGGGACAAACTCAAAAGTGGCTCCATTGTGAAAGAAAGCAAATCGGGCGCCTTGGGTGCCCATGGACAGTCCAGCGCCTTTGGTGCACTGGGCGTCCAAAGTCTAACACATCCGGAAACTAAATGGCGCCCGGAAGCCCCCGATGGGGGCGGGGGGGGGGGGGGTTGTCCCCAGGATGGGTAGAGTCCCCCGTGGCAGTGGGGAGGAATCAATATGGGGACATGACCACTACCTACTGTGGGCCCCCACAATCAGCATTTACCAATAAACATGGGTGCCCTACTCAGCAAGACAAAGCTTCAGCGTGTGTTGTCCCAAGGGGCATGGACGGAATCATTGGGCACAGAAGCGAATCTCATCGTCCTTCATCGTGCTGGCCACAACTCAGTAGGGACGAAAACAAAGAGACTACATAACCCCTACCGTCTCGCAAGGTAAAATGGCGGCAAGCTAGCTACATCAATCCCGTTGTCTTGGGCGAAGCCTGTTTAAACCCTCAGATATTGAGGGTCCCCAAAAGGGAGACGAAGTCCAAGTGTCAACATAAACCCTACTAGCTTGGGAGCACATGCGTACGCACAGTGGCTGCATAACACCTTCTGCCGCAAGGGTCCCAAAAGAAGGAGCAAAATTGAAGTGCATGTATGAACCTCTGGTGTTGGGGATCCCCAAAGCGGGGACGAAATCAAAGAGCCTAGATAAGTGCAACCGCCCACCTTGGGGACCCACAGAAAAGTAAAATGGCTACATAACCCCTACCGTCTTGCAGAACCCAAAGCAGGGACAACACCAACTTGGCTACACAAACCCTCCCGTCTTAGGGCCCAAATGGGGGGGGGAACGGCAACATAATTGCTTCCGTCGTGGCGGCCAACAAAAATTGAACGACATCCAAGTGGCTACATAACCCATGCGCTCTTGAAGGCCCACATGTGCACAAAATGGGTACACTACCGGTGCCATCTTGGAACTCTCCAAAGCGAGAACCAAATCAAAATGGTGACATAACTCCGCTATCTGGGGGGCCACATCTAGGTGAAATGGCCGCACGGCCCCTACCGTCGTGGGGGACCACAAGTGGGCTAAATGGCTATCTCACCCGTACCGTGCGGGGATCGCCAAGTGGAGACGCAATCAAAGTGCCCAGACCGACTTGCCATCTTGGAAGGCGACGTGTGACACTATTGCTTGCCCTACTTGCCTAGTTGCTCGCTAGGCAATTGATTGGGGTGGATTGTTTGGTTTTGCTAGTGGCTTGGTTTGTTGGTATGCTGGTATTTTGGTTGGTGGTTAGGTTGGTGGTTGAGCATCCCGAAGCGTCGGCGCCGCAGTCCATTGCCGGGCAAGGGGATAGCTGTGAAGCTTATTTGTTAGCTGGGTTTCCAAATTAGGATGCCGGATGGACCTCTCAGCTAGGGTGCTATCTGGCTTCGTGGTTGGACTGATGGCCCCGTGAATCACGGGGTTGGTGGTTGGGCTGCTAGCCCCACCGCTATCGTGGTTGGTGCCAAGGTTGAGGGTGAGGTTGGTTGTATGGTGGGTTGTGAGGCTGATGGAAGTGGGCCCCATTAGGGAGAGGGAGGGAGAGAGGGAAGAGTTCGATTCCCCTGACTTGGGTGTCTTGAGGTGGCACGGCTTATGTCGCCACTTTGATTCCCCTATACTTGGGACCCCTAGAGTGCAGTGGTTATGTAGCTACTTTGATTTCCTCTCCACCTTGGGGACCCTCCAACGGCAAGGTCGCCACCTTACCACCACGTGGGCCTCCAAGTCAGCAGGTGTCATGTAGTCTCTTTGATTTTGTCCCTATTTTTAGGACCTAAAGGATTGCCATTTTGTCAATTTCTAGGCCCTCCAGACAGCCAGCTTCTTTCGCCACTACACCAGTGGCCCACGCACAACCACCACCGATACACGACTACGGCTCCAAGCAACCGAAAGGCAAGGCAATTGCCAACAAGCAAACAAGTAGCAAGGCAAAGCAGATTCGAGGTGTGAGTTGTTTTGGATCCACTCCACAGGAGACAGAGGAGACACGCTTGAACAAAGGTGTAGGCACTCCAATAAAAAAAATTGAGGTAAATTCATGGACCGTCAAAGGCAAATTGTAGAAGGACATGGGTGGACCCATGGGTCACTTCGCTACATTGGTGATCAAACCATCATACCTTGGGGGTTGTAACCTCACTAACGGGCACAAGTGTATCTCCAAGCAATTGCTTCACGATCTACATGCTTGGCCATTATTGTTGTACTCCAATGGGGCTCATCGAGGTTTCAAGGGGCCCGGGGGATGGCTACCAAACAAAGCACCGGTTTGTGGCGCTCCAAGCGTCTAGAGTTTGTTTTTGAACAACTCAAAGTGAGGAGTGTGACAAACAAGTGCGGGAAGCAGTATTAATGCGACCTTTGACAAGCCTTTTTTTGTGTGGTAAGTGGGGTGCAATACTGGTGTGGTAATGCTTGAGCATGAATAAATCTAAAAGACAACTAGTGGCGAAAGCAAGTAGTTGTGTTCGCACAAATCGCAGCTTGAAGCACAATGTTTGCTTGCGAAGTCATAATTATACAAAGACTTCCGCACCTCATTGAGGGTACGGGCGAAAACGGCATCAGTATCACTGATGAAGCAGCAGTGCGTCCAGTGGTACCCTACTGGTCTATTGGACATTCAAGTGAGATGAAATGGTCTCATCCCCACATGATCAACTTGTGACTTCCTCATTGCAAGCTAGGGCAAAACATTGAGGGCGTACGTGACACTAGCACTAGCATAAAGACGGGTGTCCATAGGTACCCTAGAACTTTGTTGAACATCTATTTGAGATGAAAACATCCCCTCCTCAAATTTTCAACAAGGGGGGAAAAGATGCATACAATGGTGGCGGCGGTGGCGACGAAGCAATGTGGCCACTATTGTGATAATCGGACTCCGAATTCGAGTGCATACTCTTCTTCACGCAAAACCAACAATGCCACAAACGCTACCCTTGGGCTTCCGCACGCAAGAAAGTGGTAGCGCCACACTAGTGGGAGGGGGTAGCTGCTGCAGGGTGCCATCAGATTTGACATGGAGGAAAGTTTTGTGCTCATGTGCTATGGGGAAACAAACACAAGGAGCCTACAATGTGGAAAAGCTCCATACTTCGACAAACCCCCTCAACACCCATCCAGTCCCCTGACACTATGCTGTTCTAGCCCAATGTGGCCACCAAAAAGGTCCCATACCAACAGTTGGGCCTTGGCATGATGCTAGCTTTATGTTGCTTGGGGGATCTGAAGGCTGCACTTGTTTAAACGGTACGTCTATGCACGCACATAACACCTACTAGATGCGTGCCGTCATGCTTGGCCATGTGGACCCTCTTCCTCCTACGCACCTGCTTGGCCGGGATACAGGATACCTGCATTCACCAAATGGCCTTGAGACCCCAAATAGTGCACACAAATGCAGCCGGCCTACTGTCACGGTGTGGGGGGGGACAAGAGCACGGGTGGAGAGGACAAGGTGCTTGTCATCCGTTGCAGGCCACGGGGAAGGAAAAGAACGATGGGTATCTAATTAGAGCGGAGAAGATGGATATTGATAGTGGGAGTTGCAAAGCGCGTGCAAATGTTCCATAGGGTCATCAAGGTGGCAGAGCTGAAGGATGGCTTCACACAATAACCAATGCAACGCTATTAGACAATGAGAGAAGAGGAAGCAGGTCGCGAAAGTACCAAGTACAAGGCGAAGAAAATTTTGGAACGACAGCAATATTCCAAACAAGAAGAACCTAATCCTAGAGGTTGCCTTGCAACCCCCCTTTTGTTCATCATCTATTGTAACTACTCGCTGGAGCTTGAAAGTGTCCCTTGAACTACCTATTTGTCAATCTCCCGTTGGTCTCCCCACACACCCCCCTTCCCCCACCCAAGTGCCATTCCGTGGAGAAATTGTATTTGGGGTGCACTGGTGTTTTGTACTAGATTCTTCTTGTGAGCCCTTGATGAATCCGAGCAAATGATTGTATTGATGCACCGCATGTCTCAGAAGGACAAAACGACATCTTGTCCTTTTGGTGGGGAGGATACTTTGTGCTGTGCAAGGCAGCATAAATGGAGGTCGCTGATAGCAAAGGTCTATAGTTTGACACTATTGCACAGCCCGCAAGTAGTCTCCAATGCCGTCCTTCTCAAACATCCACCATAAGCGCCATGCAATGAAATCGTAGAAACGGCCCACTTGGGGTGTCTTCATTGTCCAACGCTCATCTACAGCTTCCATGCCGTTAGAACACAAACATCTGCCCCTTTTGCGCCTCAAGGAGCGCATTTACATCGAACATTTGCTATACAACCGGAAATATTTTATCAAGTATTGTAGTATCCTACTGTTATGCCAAAGAGGCCGTGTCTTGTGGGTACTTTGTATAGGTTCTTTCCAAACATAGCCATCGTGTGTAAGATGGTTGTAGATACTTGCAACGTCAAACAAGGGGAGGAAGGGAAACAGCATCGAGGTTGTAGTAACCATTAGTTGTTGGTATTTTGAATTGTTCACGCCGCAGACACGGTCGAAGATGTGCTTCAAAAGAGGTAAACATATGCAAATGATCCCTTCAGTCACACTAGTTCCGACTCTGAACTGTTGTATGGGTTTTAATTGAGGTGTGATGGCGGCTCATTAGACGCCATAGACGACAAATCTTGGGTCTTGCGCTTGGGTTGTGGCGGCGATTGCCTAATAGATATGAAACAGCGTGCATTCCACGAGTTGCTGGGAGTTGGATAGCATGGAATGGATATGTATAACGGTGCATGTTGGATTGTGAACCTTTGATTGCGTACATTATCCGTCACTACAAAAGACGGCACTAGTAAGGGGAATACAAAATTTTTTCTTCTCAACTCGCCTCAATGCGCTAATTCCACGGCACTGTATACATTTTGTCCCAAAGGGTGTCCCATAGGGCTCCACCATGCTCCGTGAAAACGCTTGAACTTCTTGAAACTTGAAAACACAGCCACCTCTCCAACTCCGGTCGGATGCAATCAACATGGCAGCTCCGTCTCAATGTGACAAAACAATATGGCCCACCTAGCACCGATACTACTACCACACCAATACACTACAAATGGATTCTAGGGCCCCTTCTTTACTACTTGTGGGAAGATGTTCACTGCATGCAGGTCCATTTTGACGGCCTCCAAGGCCCATGTTGACTTCATCGGTAAACTAGTCGATGACCCCCAAGGTGGTGGGTACCCACATGAAGACCCAAGACAGCAGTGCTTTGTGGCAGTAGGGTCACTTATCGTGCAAGTATGTACTGTTAGCTCACAGACTAGGCCCGGTGTAAGGATGGGGTTAAGAAATGGTGGTGGTGGTGACGAAGTGTTGCCCCCGCTAGTTTTGTTGCCACTTTTTCTTCTACTATTGAATTACTTGTACTTTTAATTGAACTCAAACACGTAGTTAGGAATAAACCAAAACTACTACACAGGCTACACTTGGGTTTGCGCACATAACATAGGGAAGTGTTCGTACCAGTGAGTGAGGCCCCCGCTGCTGCCCGCACCCGCGATGCCGGGACACACACAAAAGAAGCTTGGTGTGTCCAAAACGCACTAATGCCCCACAATGGGTCAATGGGCCCAGCAACCACCACATCAATTGGGGGTGTACATGCCGGATTGTCCAATTTCCCTCCCGTTGTTGTAATAGTGGAGGGAAATTGATAGCTCTTCATGCCTCGCCAACACTTAATCTACAGCTGCTTGGTCTAGCTGAGGGCGGTATCTCAGTTCCCCATGCGTGCGTTGGGTTGGGTGCATCCCCAAAGGCACATCAAAACAAAGGCATTCATTCTACCCCACACCCACAAATTTTCAAATGCCAGTCAAATATGAAGGTCATTCCAATCCCCCAAGATTGAAAAAGACATCAAGGCTAAGAGGGTGGCTTGGGAGCTTCAACATTACAAAAAAAGGTGGTGGGTTGATAGATGTTATCTCGGACGGCACGCAATTCGGGTCCAACAAAATACCTGCAAAACAACGAGGATAGTAGCCCCCCCCCCCCCCCCGGCCCGCCAACCGTTTCATGTTACCGCCGTTTGCACAGGCTCATTGTCCACATTTGCGTGGTGCTTTGTTATCCTCATGTGTGGTCCGCCGTATTATCTTTCAAAGAAAGCGGTGGCGCTTCCGCTCTTGCGAGTGCTCCAAGTCCGACGAGGCGGAGCCAGACAACACGGAGCCCAATGCCAAGCCGCACTAGTAGCCTTCCCAAACGACGGCTGCCCTTACCCACATCAAAGGAAATATGTCGCCATAGCCAAACAAGGCCAAAAGCTATCCAACGGTATCTATTGGCATGTTTTCTGGCCTTGTGCTTGTGGTTGTGCAATGTTGTGACGGTTGTGAAAGATGAAGCGGAACCTCAGATGACCCGATCGGAGACACACAATGGCAGCCTCTCCTTCACCGGAAACGCCACTGCGTGGACACATTGGTTAGCCCCATCCACTCCACGCATCCCTCGCTCCCACAGCGAGCATCGGTGGCAACGCCTCCGCCTCCGGCACCACTTCGCCATCCATTTACTTGCACCACCGCAGCCTCCATGTCCTGCTTGACTGCCTGCCTCACTGACCGATTACCTGACTACCTGCCTGCCTGCTTGCCTCACTGACTGATTGGGTGGTTGTTAGCCTGATTGACTGGCTCTCGTGTTCTAGCACTCTCTTCGAGGTGCCTTGCTGAAGGCAATAGAATTTTGTGAACACCCCCAGCTGCGAATTTCTAAAGTCTACACCCCCCTTGACTATCAGTATCAACTGTTACGATTGTAAGCACCTATGTACAACGATGTTTTGAAAAACTAAGGTTGGCTTTCCAACCCATGCCACACCAAGCTCCGCCACAGCACACTGTAATTGCTTCGGTTCTTTGCCCTTGCCCTTGCAGATGCCTGCTTTTTCCAGCGGTGGCTCGTGGCGCCCAACTTTGTTGCTCTGTGGGAGCCAGTGCGGCTCCGCTTTGAGGCAGTGTTGGACCACGCCAAGAACAGCAGCCTGCCGGCCCACACCACACCATCACGCTCCAGATAACCCGGGATTGCGCCCTGTGCCTTGTGCAAACGGGCGATGTTCGTGAGAAGATGATGACATCTATCGGAGAGAAGATTGTGCGCTTGATGAGCAACTTCGGCTTCGACGATCTAAGTGGCACACGGGTGTGGGTGCATATGTCCTGCACCGAACAACTCGAGGCTGACGAACCTGCCGATTTTGTGCGGTTTGTGGTGCAACGGACGAGTGGTACTGGGCATGGGGCCCAGGAAAAGGTGTGGGGGCCGATAACGCAGCGCGTGGCGGATGCCATCGGGAAGCTAAAGATGCCCCGGACACCCCCAAAAGCGACAAAGGAAACGCTGCAGTCAGAGTTGACGCCACCCGGGGCATCTGTAGAGGTTCATATTCCACCTCGTCAAACACTCTATTTCCCCATGGACCCATTTGCCTCTTCTCTTTAGTTTTTTGCTTTGGAGCAACAAGCTACGCGCAATTTTGAGCTCCAAAACCGCAATTCAGAGGCATTGGGTATGTCCTTATGGGTGCCTGTATTCCTTATTCTTCAGCACTCCAAGAAGAAAAAAAGAAATTGTGGGTGCCCTTAGAGAACGCCCTGGCAAACCTTGGCTCCTAGTCACATCAAAACCAACCAAAACGGCCAATCCCAACACCATGACTGTGACTGTGAATGTGACACATTCAGGACCACAAAGATGACGGCGTGATCCATAATTTTATAGAGGTGTGTGTTATTTGTGCCTCACCTCAATATCTAACACTCTTGCTTTGTGTTGCCATACATGCAAGCACCCGACTGTCCATGTGTTTAACTATGCAGGTAATATGGCTTGACATGTCACACAATGCCATGCCTTTTGCTGCAGACCCTGCATTCCTAGGGACATGCACTTGGTTCTCGCCCTTCCTGCGGCATAGTGCACCCAACAACAGAGCACCAACCCTAGGAAGATCTGCATTGGTAAGAAAAAATCAGCAGAACCGGCACCCTTCTCTCACTCTACCTCCTCCCCTACCACCCTTGCTTCGGGAAGACATGCAATGCTTTGAGTAAAACTACTCGCCCTCCAGCTATGGCACAGGCCGAGTTGTACTTGAAAGCAAGTGTCAACTGTTGACACCAAGTTTGACTCTTATAAATGCGGCATGCAGTTCAGGGTGGCTTGAAATCAACATACATTGCTACACCAGACACGAACTCCACAAGATGTGTCTTGTTACAAGAAAGGCGGAGTCTATCACCTAAATCCCGATAACTGGCCCTAGCAGCGACGCCTAATACACACAGCACCCACCTATTAGCAAAACGATTGAAACATGGCAAGACTAGGCTACCTGAGGTACTTTGATGATTGCATAACACCTATACAATGGCAACTAGGAGCAAAGCACGAAGATGCACAAAAAAAAGGTAGTTATGCAACCTCCTGTTTGACATCGGTTTGATGTTTGGTAGGCTTATGCATCTCCGTACCTTGGGAATCTTTTAATGGCAAGAATAAGTGATCCGCGAGTCTTCTTAGTTGCTTAGGATATGATGAAATCCTTGCGCTTTCCGCTGAAAACATTCCTTCATTCTTAAATGATGTTGGCTTTTTGTGCACATTGTGCCATGAGTGTTGATGCTATTTTTTCGACACCACACCACATCCAAGGCATGATGCTTACAGTCATGTTGTTTTTGCGCACCTTGACGGCATAAAATATGCATGGCCCCAAATGGGGTCACAAATAGTAAAAACCCCATCGAGAGAGGTCAACGGCCTCCCATAATCGTCGTAGATCATTCCTTTGCATTCCCTGCACAAGAGGTGGAGGAGGAAAACATAGAATTAGCAGACAACAAAGAGGAAGAGGAGGACTTCTAAAAGGAGGGGTGGCGAGACAAGGAACAAAAAAACATGCAATATCACATACACAGCTACAGCTTGGACGGCTCTTGGAGGGAGCTCATTGGAAAAGATGTGTAGAAAAGATGCTCTCAACGGTGTATTGGAATCTAGTTCTAAAAACTGTTTCAAAAATGAGCCACAAACGGACCTTTGAATTCTAGAATATGTTTAGACAAAAGTAACATTGTATAATGGAGCATGGCGGGCCAGTGCCCGCTATATATTGCAATGGTTCATCGTGTGCGATAGATACATAGTATAGTTCGTGCAAGCTGAGATATTTGAAGCATGTGAAGTGATTGTGGTGGCTAAGTATCCGATGTGCAGTGGCTACAGAAGCCGGGCGTCGTGGGGGCCTAAAAGTGTGAAGTACAGCTACATAACCCCTTTTGCCTTGCCAATCCTCAATACCACAAACATCAATCACCTTCCCATAAAGGTACACTATGGCGCGTGGTTACCATAGTTGCCTACAAGGATGAGTTTGCATGCGGCCGCGGCCCACCAATTGCGTGAAATGGCAGCGGGGTGTTGTTTGTGGCACACACATAGCGATTCTTAGGTTGTCTCCCGTGAAGGAGCACCATGACGGGCTTGTGCAAATACCCAAGTGATGCAATTGCAAATAGCCTCCATCTTTTGATTTAGGTTATAAGTATCCCTTTGCGTTTCCCGATGCTCTTGGGTTCTTCAACATTGACAAGTTGTTGTCAAAGGTCTCCAACACGAAGCGTAGTGGCAAAATGTGAAGTGGATACCTAGCCCATACCGGTTTTGGGGCCTGTGCATGAGCAAAATGGCTATATAACCCCTGCCTTCTAAAAGGAGCCAATCACTAAGACAAAATCAAAAGTGGCTGCATAACCCATGCCGTGTGGGGCGCCCAAATATGGGCGGACGGGCGACGTAACCCATACCTTCTTTAGTGTCCCCATCATTGGGACAAACTCAAAAGTGGCTCCATTGTGAAAGAAAGCAAATCGGGCGCCTTGGGTGCCCATGGACAGTCCAGCGCCTTTGGTGCACTGGGCGTCCAAAGTCTAACACATCCGGAAACTAAATGGCGCCCGGAAGCCCCCGATGGGGGCGGGGGGGGGGGGGGGTTGTCCCCAGGATGGGTAGAGTCCCCCGTGGCAGTGGGGAGGAATCAATATGGGGACATGACCACTACCTACTGTGGGCCCCCACAATCAGCATTTACCAATAAACATGGGTGCCCTACTCAGCAAGACAAAGCTTCAGCGTGTGTTGTCCCAAGGGGCATGGACGGAATCATTGGGCACAGAAGCGAATCTCATCGTCCTCCATCGTGCTGGCCACAACTCAGTAGGGACGAAAACAAAGAGACTACATAACCCCTACCGTCTCGCAAGGTAAAATGGCGGCAAGCTAGCTACATCAATCCCGTTGTCTTGGGCGAAGCCTGTTTAAACCCTCAGATATTGAGGGTCCCCAAAAGGGAGACGAAGTCCAAGTGTCAACATAAACCCTACTAGCTTGGGAGCACATGCGTACGCACAGTGGCTGCATAACACCTTCTGCCGCAAGGGTCCCAAAAGAAGGAGCAAAATTGAAGTGCATGTATGAACCTCTGGTGTTGGGGATCCCCAAAGCGGGGACGAAATCAAAGAGCCTAGATAAGTGCAACCGCCCACCTTGGGGACCCACAGAAAAGTAAAATGGCTACATAACCCCTACCGTCTTGCAGAACCCAAAGCAGGGACAACACCAACTTGGCTACACAAACCCTCCCGTCTTAGGGCCCAAATGGGGGGGGGGAACGGCAACATAATTGCTTCCGTCGTGGCGGCCAACAAAAATTGAACGACATCCAAGTGGCTACATAACCCATGCGCTCTTGAAGGCCCACATGTGCACAAAATGGGTACACTACCGGTGCCATCTTGGAACTCTCCAAAGCGAGAACCAAATCAAAATGGTGACATAACTCCGCTATCTGGGGGGCCACATCCAGGTGAAATGGCCGCACGGCCCCTACCGTCGTGGGGGACCACAAGTGGGCTAAATGGCTATCTCACCCGTACCGTGCGGGGATCGCCAAGTGGAGACGCAATCAAAGTGCCCAGACCACCCTTGCCATCTTGGAAGGCGACATGTGGGTGTAGTGGCGAAAGAAGCTGGCTGTCTGGAGGGCCTAGAAATTGACAAAATGGCAATCCTTTAGGTCCTAAAAATAGGGACAAAATCAAAGAGACTACATGACACCTGCTGACTTGGAGGCCCACGTGGTGGTAAGGTGGCGACCTTGCCGTTGGAGGGTCCCCAAGGTGGAGAGGAAATCAAAGTAGCTACATAACCACTGCACTCTAGGGGTCCCAAATATAGGGGAATCAAAGTGGCGACATAAGACGTGCCACCTCAAGACACCCAAGTCAGGGGAATCGAACTCTTCCCTCTCTCCCTCCCTCTCCCTAATGGGGCCCACTTCCACAAAGGCTGTGGTAGATGAAGGAGGACACCGCCCTCACTCCCTATCTCATGGCCCTGTATCGCAGTGTGCTACAATGTGGCAGTGAATTCCAAGACCGCCTCACTCGCGATGTCGTGGCCCTACAATGCAGTGTGCTGCGATGTGGCACTGGGTTCCAAGACCACAGCAACCCATTGGATTGGATTGTCGGATCATGGCCCACATGCCCAAGCCCCAGCAGAGCGGGTTGTCCGGGCACAGGCTAAAAACAACCCCCTCCAACCCAATCCCTCCCTTCCTCCCTCCCGCTCTTCCTTTGTCTCCCTTCCTCCTCAGCAGGAGTGGGACTTGATCCACAGGCAACGATACGGCTCAGCTTACACGCAGTGGCAGTGGCAGTGGGATTGCACGGCCCCTCTGAGGGAGGGGGCAGGGGTTCAGGTGATCATCCTCAGGGGGGGGGGCGGGGGGGGCTCCCGTCCAGTCCGCTTTGGTTGGCTGGGGCAGCGGGGCCGGGGGGGGGGGGGGACAGGCCAATGCCCAGTGGTGACGACCTGGTCCATTGACGGGCCGTTCTGGTCGTCACATGGGCATGTTGGTGCTGCTTGTTCCATGAGGACGCTTCCTGTGCACAGCTCCTGCGATGGTCCTGGGGCAAGGATCGGGGAAAGTGTCGTGTCCTTGACAGACGGGCCGTCGCCCTTTGGGGGAGGTGGGGGTTGCCTGCCAAGAAGCGGTGGTGGGCCGTCCCCTGGGGACATGCAATGCGCTGTGCAGGAGGGTAACCAGTGCTCCGGGGTCAAGGGAAGCGAGCGCCGGTCTCACCCCGGCAAAACTGCAGTGTTCAATTCAGGTCAGACGGCAATCGGCAGGGCAGAAGGCAGCGTGGATGGAGCCTCCAGAGGCGGGGCCAAACTGAGCACCGGCGGGGGGACGCGAAGGCTCGTCTGGGCATGGGCCCAAGGCCTGAGTCGGTGCTATACACTCTTGTCAAACCCGGACCTCGATAGAAAGCGGCTGCATTCGGTGCGCAACTCAGTAAGACAGAGCGCGGACTGCTCAGGGGATGGGTGGTCGGTCATGATTGACTGAATGCCCCCGCCATTGGGCAATTCCATGATGGCCCTGAGGCCAAATGTGTTCAAAGCAAAGCGGCCGGCGCCCTCCGTGTGCACCGGATGCTACAAACACGGCAACATCCGCTACGATTGGCCGGTGGAAATCCAGGGCTTTGTGTACACAACGGACAAGAGAAACCCGGATCTTGTGCCGGGCAACGAGACATGCCCAAGTGCCGTTGGCCTGTCATAGGCGTGCTCCGGGTGGCAACACACCCTTTGGCATTCGTGTGGGTGTGAAGGCCAACGGATCATGGCTGACGCTATTGGGTCTGGGGTGTCTTGCTGAAGAAGGGAAGGGTTTGGGGGGGAGGGGGGGGGGGGGGGGCACAGGCCCGCTAAGGGCACACGGCCGTGTCCGGGAACGCGGAATCGAACGCCGCCTGGTCCCGGACGTCGAGGACGACCTCGCCCACCTCCGGCGCCCCCCAGCCGGCGTACCGGCACCCCTGCGTCCCGAACGGGCGGGGGGACACCCCGTTGAAGCACGTCTGCGCGTCCGGGCAGACGGCCCCGCTGGCCGCGCCCCCGGGCATGCGGTGGCCGAAGGGGGTGCCTGCGAGGCTGAGCCGGAACCGGGGCCACATCCCCCCGCACCCCAGGCCCAGCCCCCACTCGGGGGCCAGGCCGCCGAGCAGCGACAGGCCGGTGGTCCCCGACAGCGTCTGGGTGTACCCGGCGGAGCCGTCCAGCAGCCGGACCCGGACCGTCCGGTCCCCCTTCTTGGGGCACCCCACGATCCGCAGCCGCGGGAACCGGAGGGTCTTGTGGCCCCACCGGCCCTGCAGCGTGCAGAAGTGGTACGACGAGACGAGCGGCGCGGCGGCGGTCTGGGCCTGGGGCTCGAACTTCCCGGAGGCCAGCGCGAACTGCGCCTCGCAGACCTCCGCGTGGACGCTGAGCCGCGCCCAGTTGTCGTCCGCGTCCAGGCGGAGGTAGTACCGCCCGGCCGCCCGCTGCAGCCAGCCCGTCGCGCGCACGCACGTCGGGAGGGCCACCCCGGAGGCCCGCAGGGCGGCCGCGGTGTAGGTCTGCTCCTTCCGCGTCGCGGGGCACGTGAAGCCGGCGCTCGCGGGGGACCTCAGGGCCACGTACCCGAACCCGCAGGCGATGGTCTGGGTGGCCCCGGCCTCCACCGACGCCTGCGAGGGGGCGTACATCGAGAAGCGGATGGCGAGGCGCGGCTTGTACGCGATGCTGAGGGTGCGGGGGGAGAGCCGGCGCACGACGGGCCCCGCGCCGCTCCCGCGCAGCGCGACGCCGCACGGCATGACGCAGTACGGGTCCTCGTCGCCCTCCGGGACGTGGAGCGTCGACAGCCCGTCGCAGAACACTTTGCAGGTGATGTCGATGTCGCCCGCGCTCTGCACGCAGTCGCCGGTCTTCGCGCAGTAGATCTGCCCCGCGGGGCACCCGGTGTCGCACGCCGACCCGAACTGGAAGGTGTCCTGCAGCTCCCCGCCGCCCCCCAGGGCCTTGCAGGCGTCGCAGTCGGCCACGCACTTCCCCACGGGCACGCAGTACAGCTGCTCCAGCCCCCAGTACCGGCACGCCTCCGGGGACGGCCCGGCGAGGGTGAGGTCGGACATGCCGATCAGCTCGTTCCGGGTGTTCCAGGCCCGCAGCTGCATGGCCTTTGCGAGCGCCGGCTGCTTGGGGAGCGTGCACGTGATGGACTGCAGGCGGTCCGCCTGCCCCTCGGAGGTCGCGTAGGCGCCGCAGCGGAGGTGCACCGGGGGCACCTGGAATGGAATGTGGGTGTAGTGGAAATTCGCGGCCGGAGATTGCCATCTGGCAGCCGGGACACACGATTTCCACTGGATGGTGCAGCAGCACCAATCAGTACCACCCACACCCCCCAGAAATTGTCTGTATTTTTGCAGTTTTTTTTTTGGGGGGGGGGGGAGAAGTTTCTGGGTAAAACCCCCTGTTTGTGTAGGTACGTGCCAGATGTCAGTTTTGTCTAACACTGCAGGGTGTAGATGGTCCGTTTTCGTGGTTTTGTAAAGTTCTGCGTGGTGCAGTGTGTGCTGTGTGGGTTTCAGAGTTACAGAGTTGGTACAAAGCGACCCCAGGGACACCAATGTAGGGAAAGTACCCCCCCCGCGGGACAAACCCCCTTTCAGGGTCAACAGAAGACCCACACCAGGTGGGTGGGCAACTGAGAGCGAACCCAACTCAGAACCCCCTCCACCACCACCAGTGACTGAGCACTGCTCAACCCCCCCCTTGTGTAGTTCTGAGTGTCTATTTGTGTGTACAGCAGCCTTGTTTCGTTCCTGCGCTCGGCGTGGATACCAGCCCCCAACAGAAGCTGTTTCCACGCGGCGCACTTGGACAGTTGGTCCAGTGTAATGTACAGTCCCCATCTCGTGATCTGTAGCCTCACACGGGTAACGTGCGTCCCATAGTAGGACAGCACAGGAGGCAAGACTTGGTGTTGGACTGTTTGTGTGGATAGCAGCTTTTCTGACCCCCCAGGGCATTCCTTATCAAACCATGAATGGTCTTGGTAGGGGAGTGTAATACAATGCAGGTGTAGTAGAAATCCGCGGCCGGAGTTTGCCATCGAGCAGCCGGGACGCACAATGTACGCCTGTCGAAGAGAGGGCAGAACTTAAAAATGTTTTCTGTTTTCATTCCTAAATTTCATTTGTTATGTACTGCAGAATTGATGGATGACATTTTGTGATCAAAGCGGATTTGCCATGCCGGTGTTGCCTTAGGGCCTGTGACAGGAATAACACTGGAAGCCAAGAAAAGACAGACATCAGCGGAAACGGAGGACAGGATGATCACACACCCCCTTCAGCATGACCAGGTCCCCGAGGGCGGTCGCCTGTGACACAAAGTCCTCGTGGAGGGTCACCTTGTCGATCGCCTCCACCGCCGGCAGGCTGAGCCGGACCTCCACCGTCCGGGCCATCCAATTGGGGCTCGAGTTGATGGGGGGCGCCAACGACGTCGGGGTCTCGGTCATGGGGCTGATGACGGTGAGGGTCGCCATGGTGAACCCCACGGTCTGGGGCACGGTCAGGTCCGACAGCGGGCCCTCGCCCTGCCCGTTGATGCCCGCGACCCCGAACTGGTACTGGGCCCCCGCCACGAGCCCGGACACCCAGATCTGGGTCTCGGCGCTTCGGGTGTACATGACCCGCTGCTTCTTGACAAGCGTCGTGCTGGTGCCCGAGGAGGGCAGCTCCTTCCACACGATGATCACCTGTAATGGGTGTGCGCATGTGCTGCGAGGTGCGTGCGCGCGCGCGCGATTGTAGAATACAGTGTTCTTATCATTAATTAAATTTAATTAACAATAAATCTATTTAAATTTTACTGTAAATTCATTGCGGTCATGTTGTGAATGGAGTGTGTGGATGAACTTATGTAATCGCATCATGGATTTTCACTGGGGATGAGGACTGACCGGAAGCCAAGAAAAGATAGATACTCAGGAGGCAGTTGGATTACCAGAAGAGAAAAGGGGACTTCAATAAGGGAAGATTTGACTACGCACCTTGTAGTGCTCGATGTGCGGCGGCCCGATCGGCGGGGGGACCACGTTGAGCCGGACGAGCTGCGACTCAGCCTCGGGCTCCATGTCCAAAAGGAGGTCGACGCTGGCGATCTCGGGCTTCGGGGGGACGACCGGCATCGCTTCCTTCAGGCGGACGGAGGCCTGCGAGCGGACGTACTCCAGCACCTGCGTCTTCGGGCACGCGCACCAGCAGTCGCTGAAGGGCCGCGCGTTGTTGGCGATGCCGTGCTCCGGCTCGACGCCGCATTTCCCTGTGTGGGCGTTGCGGGAGCAGAACCACCGCTGCGCCGCGTCCGCGCTAATCTCGCAGGGCGGCGTGTCGGCGCTGGTGGTGGGGCAGTTGAGGGGCTGGCCACTCTGGGGGCAGAAGTCGGCCTGGCAGAACTCCCGGCAGAAGGCGTCGAAGTGGATGGCGACGAACTTGAGGGTCTCCATGCACTCGTCCGCCCCCGTGAAGGCGTTGCGCCGCACGACGCAGTGCGTCTGCCCGCGGAGCGGGCTCGGGAGCTTGCGCGCCTGGGCCAGCGACACGAACTTCCGCAGCATGTCGATACCCGAGCGGTCCCGCGACGGGTTGCTGCCGACCAGCACCAGCGCGTAGACGCGGTCGTACCGGGAGTCGAACGTGGCGGAGAAGAAGTCGGACAGCCGCCGGGCGGTCACGATGTCGGCCGCGTCGAACTCCGCGAGCAGCGCCATGAGGTTGCGGATGGTGTCGTCGTGCTGCTCGATGGTCTGGGCCAGCGTCAGCGGGTTCCAGGCGCTGGCGTAGAAGTCAGTGATCATCTGCCTCAGGGCCGAGAACGCGAGCTTCCCCCCGAGGACCTCGTTCATCGCTCGGCCCAGGGCGGAGGAGTAGGTGGAGCGGTACTTCTGGAACTCCAGGTACAACGCGTCCACCTCCGTCTTCCAGGCCCGGAACAGGCCGTACGGCTGCTCGATCAGGTCCAGCAGCGCCATCTCGGAGTCGTCGAAGGACTCGTAGATCGTGATCAGCTCCTCCAGCATCTTGTTCTCGATCTCCCTCGCCAGCTTCCCGGCCTTGCTGTTCAGCCACACCAGAGGCGTCAGCTCGATCTCCATCGGCACCCCGAAGCGGTCGCCGTTGAGCACTTTGGTGGGCAGCGACTTCATGAAGGCGACGGTGTCCTCGAGGGTCACGGGAAGCTCCTGGCGGACTGGGAAGTCCCCATAGATCTTCACGGTCGTCTGGGTGGAGATGTCGATCTCCTCTTCGTCCGTGCTGAACCCCCCCGCGGCCTCGGCCGCCGCGATCGGCACGGGGAGCTCCAGTCGCGCGGCGAGGCCGACTTCGATCTTCTGCCGGTCAACGTCCTTCTTGTACACCGACTCGAACAAGGCATAGGTGTCCGCCCCCCACGTCACGCCGGTCACTACGTGCGTGGCCAGCTTGCACTCGTCCTTCTCCCCGCCGTCGCACATGCCCATCACGTGCTGGTTGATGTTCTTCATGGCGTCGTAGTCGAAGGGGTTGATCTGCTGCTTGACGGTGCGCACGCCGTACTTCATGGTCATCCGGACGGCGCGCCGCGTCCGCTGCTTGTCGGTGAAGTACCCGATGGAGGCCGTGCCGCTGATTTTGAGAACGCTGAACATACCCGAGAGGGTCAACGAGAGGGAGAAGTCGGTGAGCGACCCTTTGTCCCGGAGCGTGTCCGACATCACGAAGTCGGACTGGGAGTAGCTGGCGTTTGTTTCGACGGTGTTGCGGCCGATGGTGTCCTGGTCCCACAGGAATCCGGGGACGGGCATCCCGGAGCGGGCGTCGTACAGGGACCCCAGGACCATCCGCCGCCCCGCATCCTGCGTGTACAGGGTCTTTGGTTCCGCATCCCAATTGGCTGCGGCTGCCTGGTAGGCAAGGAGGAAAGGGAGGAGGAACCGTATCAGGTACATAGAGCCGTGCATTCTGCGACAGAAAGTAAGGGGACGGTCGGCGGACGTGGCGCGCACAGTGCCAACGTCTGGGTGAGGCAGGGACCGGCTCCGCTGCAACCCACCCTCCAACTATCGGTCAAAATCGCACCTCTGCACCGTTAACAGCAACAGCATCATGCATCGCGTCCATCGCAGTCACATGCACTGGGAAGCTCATGAGCACGTGTTCACATACACGTTCTTTTTTTTTTTGCATCACCCAGTCCCAAGTTCGGCCTCCTGTGGGGAGCGGAATCATGGCCACGCCACGGGCCGTAATGGTGTGACGTGCTGGTCTGTCTGGGGTGTTTCACAAAACAGCCCCCTAAATTCCCAGTAGAGGTAGGCAGAACCATCAGGATATGCCTTCCGGCCACGCGTCTGCAAGCAGACGTCTCGTTCAGGTGTCTCCTCTGTGGCGTGTACAAGCACGTCTTCACATACATGTTCTTCATTAGCCCAGCGCACGGAGCAACAAGCACATCATTGCACACTTTGGCGAAGGTTGTGAGGGCATCATTGACACCTACGCAAAGCTTCACTCCTACACGAACAACTGGGATGCCACAGACATGTGCTCCCAGCACAACCACCCCCCCCCGGGGGGGGGTCCAATTTTGTGGGTGAGAAAGGAATGCCTGTCCCGCTTGAGATGTTGCCCCCCTGACACTCACTCCGGTGCTGACAGCACGGGTGGGGCAACTATAATCAGTCCTGATGCGACCCACCCCCAGCTATCTGTCAAAAGTTGCAGGGGGGGGGGGGGGGAGTTGGGGCCGGGGGCCATGAGGCAACGGATACTGGGCTCGCATACGCCCCCGTGTCACAGGCGCATGGGGCCGGGGGGGAGGGGTCGGCAGGAGGGTGGGGGGGGGGGGTATTGGCAGCTCAGCCGGGGGGTGCCAAGGGGGGGGGGGGCGGCCCACAACTACTACATACATACCTCAAGGGGGTGTGTGTGTCTGGGGGCATGGGGGGATAGAGGTATGTATGCGATAATAGCGATTTCTCGTCTTTGCCGGGAAGAAAGTCTTAAGGGTCTTAAGGACCAAAGACATAGTATCCCCTTCAACTAAACATGGGTCAAAATTTTTGGCGCCATTGGCGCCATGGCCCCTGCACCGCTATCTTTCAAAACTGAGGGGGAGGGGGGGGGATCACATACAAGGACCGGGCCCGGTCGCCCCCCCCATGGCTGACAGGGTTCACATGGCTTCACATGTAGTCACTCTCAATCATGAATTTTGGAGGGTGCTCTCCACCATGCGAAAGGTTCCCGATCCTCAAAGTGTCAAACATCCATGGCACACTACATGGCCAAGGCCATGAGCAACGGATACAGGACTCGCATACACCCGTGTGAAACAGGTATATGGTCATAGTCACGACTCTCAAACATGGCCAAGGAGGGGTGGGGGGAGAGGGGTCACGTCCACAGTCCACAAACCAGGCCTGCCCAACCCCTGGGCAACATACGTGCCTAACCCTAACCAAATCGTCCAAGATACCACCAGATCCTGAAGTTGCTTTTTTTTTCCGGCTCAATAAGTTCAACGGTTCCATTAAGTACAGTATGAGCTCTCAGGCAACAGCCTAGGTCAAGAAGTAGGGCATACAGTACAAACGAGGGTTCCACATGCAGCATGTGTCCTAGCCTCACTTGGGAAACCTACTCTGTTCACTCCCTGCTTGTTTGCAAAAGCAAAGCACAAGAATACTGCAACAAAACTTGGGACGGCAGAGTCAGAGTGTCTCCAAGGACTTGCTGTGCCAGTGATAGTATGGACGGGTGCGCTTTCATTCCACTCCGCATCGCGGGACCCCACCTACAGACGGACCCAATACACTGAACACTGGAATGCAAGCTGCTACTCGGTTGGGCCGGTCCTTTGATCCCACGGGCGCGGCCGGTTTCAAAGATTGTACAGGGCGAGCTCCAGGAGCGTACCAAGGCACGCCAAGGCCTACGCTCGGATGAAGGGGGCGGGCGGGCGGGCGGGCAAAGACAGAAAAACTGCCGAAGTTGAGATGCAAACAAAATTTGATACGAGGCTCAACTAGTGTTTGCAAAAGCAGAGCACAAGAATACTGCAACAGAACTTGGGAATTCATTCTCTACCCGGGCTTGCCCTCCAAAGGGGGCACTACCCCTGCAGAGGTGCCCCACCCCCGCACCAAGCACAGTGCCACAACACCCCCCCCCCCCTCCCAGCAGCGACAGCCTTGTCCAGAGGCACAAATGAGACGAGCCCGGCGCCCACGTTCACCGCAAGCGGGATAAGAACTGAGTTGGTAAACAGGAGGGCCGGTGAAGCCTAAACCTACGCAGAACCCAGAGGGCCACAAAGCCCAATGCAGCAAGAAGCAGTGAATCGGCGACAGCTAACAAACACAGAAAACAAAGGCCACTGGACCGCACGCCCACCCGGCCTCGACAGCCGAACAGCCAGAAGCCAAAGCAAGCTGTGAGCTCACCTAGAAAAGAAAAACCCGCACAAAACACAGGCGGTATCGAACCTGCACGAAGGCCGTAGTGCCACACCCCACTCCAAAGGGCGGAAAAGGGCGAAGGGGGAAATAGGTTAGAAAGGGGGGAACATGCAAGCGATGCCCCAGACGAATCCCGACGAACCTTGCACCCAGACGTATGGCCGGGCCAACACTTGCACCTTGCAGTCAACTTGGCGGTCTGGGAGCCCCACCAGATCACCCACCGGTGGCGACAGAGGTGGCTAGGCTTGTTGTCCTTGACGTCCGGCCCACCACCGACGGCGGCAGCCTGGGTGGCTTGGGCCCCCAGGCATCCCGCCACATCCGCCGCCGCGGCCACCAGCAGCTCCGGCGCAGCTTCCTTCAGGGACGGGCGTGGAAGACAAGGCGGGCCTGCGTCCCCAGCAACACATGCCTGACTAGCCACTGCGCCAACCTGCTGGACATGACCCGGTCTAAGTGTTGGTGGGCCCTCGTCCGGCGGCACGCGGCGGCCGGTCCTGATCTTTGATGACGGCGGCCTCCCCTACGGCGCCTCTTAGTTTTCTTGCCACCACAACGGCGGGGCATGCACGAAAGCAACTAAGATGCAGGCAAACACACGTCTGGCCGATGGCCCTCCCCTTCTCTGGGGTTCCCTGAGGCACACAACACCCCGCACCTTACATTCACCCAATCTACTCAACAGCTGGCCCCAGACTTCCCACGCTTGCGACTCTGCCTTAGCCTGGGACCCGGCGAACACCGGATTAACCCTGAGATGGGATCAACGGGCTGCAATTCGGATGGGACCCAAACCGACCTGAGGACCACGCCAGACACCCAAAGCACCCTGGCAATTGAACGCAGTACACATTGCTGGTGTTGCACATGACCACATGCCCTTAGCGCCAGGACCTGTGCTAGCGCCTACTCGCTATCGCTGCATACCGTAACTGATTGCATCCCCATCCGCACGGCCAACCTGACAGCCCACCCTATCGTGTGCGGTTCGGTGGTTTGCTGACTGGCATAACGCCTGTCGGGGGGGATAAACAACCGGACGCCGAAAAAGGGGACCAGAGCGCCCACGTGCCAACGGCCCGCATCACGTGCGCCATCGACACAGACCAAGAGGTCCCTTGCCCCGAGGAGGGGGTCAGGCAGATTTCAGACCCAAAGCAGAAAGCACGCAGATGCACCCACGCATTACCGGAGGGGGCTGACCATGGTTCTGTGGCCAGAGCCATGAGCGTCGCCAGCCCATGTAGTAGTTTCAGAGGCAGCCCCTAACCCGGCCGCCATTCCCCACCCACTGTCCGACAAAACCGCAGCCAACACCACGCCCCCACCGCAAAAGGGCAGCCCAGGCCACGCAGCCGTACATGCTAGTTGGGTAACCCAAGGAAACTGCCGAGGCGCCGTCCCTCATCCCCACCAACCGCTAGGCGCATCCCACCCACCCAAAGTTGTAGAAGGGCTTGGGTGTGGCATTCCACGGTCCTAGTTGAAAGGTTCAAGGCTTTACCCAGTAAGGAGACCAGAACCACAGGCTCTGATATGCTCTTCGGGCTGATCAGGCCTCCCACCTACACGAGTGCGCGTAAGGCGTCTCTGCCCGCCTCGCGGAGGACTCCCTTATCGGAGTAGATGAGCAAAAAATCATCAAGGCAGTGCACCAGTAACACCTCAGGGGGGAGGACACCCTACAAAACCCTCGCGAGGGCTGTCTGGCAGAAGTAGGGGCTATACTTCCAGCCGAAGGGGAGGCGCTCCAGCTGCACTGTGGGCATTCCGGGCCCGGTTGGAACCGCAAACTCCGGCGGGCCCGGGGGGGGGGGGGGGCAGGCGGAAGGACCAAAAGGCGTTCTTGAGGTCTATGTGAACTACGAAAGGGGGTTCCCTAGGTGGTATTCTCGAGAGGGTGCGTGCCAAGTCCTCCCAAGAATCCAACTTGAACGTCAGCGGTTTCACTCCATCCTGTTTATTTTGCTTCACACGGCTCAGGATGAGGGAAACCTTTTCACACGACTTCGGGATCACGAACGGGTAGCAGGTGGGGGGGAGGGGGTCGGCGGGCACCCGGTGCACTCCCGCCCCCCGCAGCGCGGACATCACACGCTCCACTTGTGGTGAAACCCATCTGGACGCCCCCTTCACCACCCGGTCCCCGTACTCCCACTCGTCCTCGACACTGAAGGTTTGCAGGCCGTCGTTGTAAAAATCCAGCACCACTGAGTCCCAAAGGTCCTGTGGGAGGGGAAAACTGCCAATGGGCCCCAGGCCCCTATCGAAAATTTCATCCCCCACATCCCCTACCACCCTAGGAATCGGGGAGGTCGTGATGTGGAGGCACGATTCCCACGTCTCTGGGGTCATTCCTTGCATGGCGCGCAAAAGCGTAGGCATAGCTTGGGCAAGTCGGAAATCCTCCGCCGTATCAAAAACCCTATTTAGCCACAAGTCCGTGTGCTTGACGACCAGCCAAAGGCTGCATCGCAGGTTAGCTGCGATCCAGTGAAAATGTGGGGTAAGGGCACGCATGAATTCAAGGTAGGGGGAGGGGTCGGCCTTTACCCTCGCTCCCCTGTCGGGGCCCTTACAGCTGGGATCCGGCCTTCGCCACCTTTCCCTGCGCCGGTCGCGCCTTGGTCGCGATGCGCCCGGTAGCAGCCACGAAGGCACTCGCCATCGGGCTTTCTTGCGCCGGCGATTGCCACGCGCGGCCGCCCTAGGGGCGGCTCCTTTTGGCAGGTGGCAGTCCTGCCTGTGAGGCCATTCGACGTACCCCAACCTAACGCCGTGCCGCAGGGGGCCATGAGGCAACGGATACTGGGCTCGCATACGCCCCCGTGTCACAGGCGCATGGTCATCACCACATAGTGCCGCAGGGGGGGGGGGGTTGTAGGGTCAGCGGACTGCCCACTTCCACCGGAGAGCAACGCGGGCCCGTGAATATACGGTGGACACGGCCCACCGTTCCATCTGGACGGCCTTGCCTTGTGCTTCCTCTGACTGGTGCCCTGGCTGCATTGGACGTCCACGCCGGTCTGTCGCGTCCTGTGAAGCCGGACTTCCGGCCTCCAATCTTGGACGGGCTATTGCCGGCTAGTCCCACTGTGAAGCTTCCGTCGGGCTCGATGTCAGAGTCCCCGTTGTCATCATCGGTGTCCACATTGGAGCCGACGCTGATGGGGCCATCGGCACTGCCTATTTGGAGCATATCCCCGGAGCTCCCCCTGACCGACACCTAGGGCACCCAGGTGCACAGCAGCTGCAACGGCCTCGGCACCGGGCGCAGACTCAGAGGGCAATCCAAGAAACTCCGGGGGGGTGGTACCTGCCACCGGGTCCTCCCGACTTGGTTGCTCACTGACCACAAGTACTCTAGATCGTCGTCAAAGGGGGTTTCCCCATCGGGCAGGGCGTCGTCGGCAGGATTAGTTCCGCCCGCTCCTGCTTCCGCGACCCCCCCCCCATGGGGGGATCCCCGCGTTTCACTGATCTTGGGTCGGGGCGCCCGGGTCTTCCTTTTAGTAGGTGTTTCCGGCACTCGTGCAACTTCCGGGTACGTAGCGCGGCCCCAAATAGACATGAGGCCCACCCTTGCTGCAGTGGAGCCAGGTCCTTCTTGCCTATTCCAAACCGGCAGGATGGTCAGTGCGATAACAGCTGGGTCCTTCCACCGAGTGGCATACTGCAAGGCGACAGCCATGCTTTGCCAACGGCCCCACCACTTGTAGCAGGCGAGGTCAGGCTTGTGGGCCCAACAGGCTGTTGTCCCCCCCCCCCCCCCCCCGCCGCGCAAGGCGCCATCTGGATTGCCCATAGGCGGTTGTAGCTAGGCGCTCTGGTGTTCTCGTGTGCCCTCCGGTGTTCTCGTGTACGCTCAGTTGTTCTCTTGTGCGCTCCGGTGTTCTGTGCGCTCCGTTGTTCTCTAGTGTGCTCCGGTGTTCTCGTGTGTGCTCCTGTGTTCTCCTGTGTGCTCTTGTGTTCTTCTGTGCGCTCTTGTGTTCTTCTGTGTGCTCTTGTGTTCTCTTGTGCACTCCGGTGTTCTCGTGTGCTCTCCGGTGTTCCCTTGTGCGCTCTTGTGTTCTCTTGTGCGCTCTTGTGTTCTCTTGTGCGCTCTTGTGTTCTCCTCTGTGCTCCGGTGTTCTCGTGTGCGCTCTTGTGTTCTCTTGTGCGCTCTAGTGTTCTCGTGTGCACTCCGGTGTTCTCTTGTGCGCTCCTATGTTCTCTTGTGCGCTCTTGTGTTCTCCTATGCGCTCCGGTGTTCTCCAGTGCGCTCCGGTGTTCTCCTGTGCGCTCCGGTGTTCTCTTGTGCACTCCTGTGTTCTCCTATGCGCTCCGGTGTTCGCCTAGACGCTCCGGTGTTCTCTTGTGTGCTCCGGTGTTCTCATGTGCGCTCCTACGTTCTCCGGTGCGCTCCGGTGTTCTCCAGCGCGCTCCGGTGTTTTCCTGCGCGCTCCGTTGTTCTCGCGTGCGCTCTTGTGTTCTCTTGTGCGCTCTTGTGTTCTCTTGTGCGCTCCGGTGTTGTCCTATGCGCTCCAGTTTTCTCCTAGACGCTCCGGCGTTCTCCTACGCGCTCCTTTGTTCTCATGTGCGCTCATGCGTTCTCTTGTGCGCTCTTGTGTTCTCTTGTGCGCTCCGGTGTTCTCCAATGCGCTCCGGTGTTCTCCGGTGCGCTCCGGTGTTCTCCTGTGCGCTCCGGTGTTCTCTTGTGCACTCCTGTGTTCTCCTATGAGCTCCGGTGTTCGCCTAGACGCTCCGGTGTTCTCTTGTGTGCTCCGGTGTTCTCATGTGCGCTCCTACGTTCTCCGGTGCGCTCCGGTGTTCTCCAGCGCGCTCCGGTGTTTTCCTGCGCGCTCCGTTGTTCTCGCGTGCACTCTTGTGTTCTCTTGTGCGCTCTTGTGTTCTCTTGTGCGCTCCGGTGTTGTCCTATGCGCTCCGGTTTTCTCCTAGACGCTCCGGCGTTCTCCTACGCGCTCCTGTGTTCTCATGTGCGCTCCTGCATTCTCTTGTGCGCTCTTGTGTTCTCTTGTGCGCTCCGGTGTTCTCCAATGCGGTCCGGTGTTCTCCGGTGCGCTCCGGTGTTCTCCAGTGCGCTCCTCTGTTCTCATGTGCGCTCCGGTGTTCTCCTGTGCGCTCCGGTGTTCTCCTGTGCGCTCCTTTGTTCTCATGTGCGCACCGGTGTTCTCCTGTGCGCTCCGGTGTTTTCCTGTGCGCTCTGGTGTTCTCCTCTCCGCCATGCCTACCTCTAGGCCGGACTCACCAGCTTGCCAAACCAGTATTTCAAACTTGTGGCCTTGGCCCACCATGAAGGCGTGGGCCCGGGCCTTGACTTCGTTGGCATAGTGGGAAAGGGGCCGGGTGATGTAGCCCTCTTCTCCCGTCTTGGAGTTCGAGAACGGGATGCATCCCGGCAGCGCGATGTTGGCCACCCTAATTGTGGCCGTTTCCCCGACTTGCCAGAAGCATACCCAACTAAGCACTACCAGAGCCCCAAAGAGAGGGCCGTACCCGGAGTTGATGGCGGCATGCACAAGGAGTACCAACCCCGAGGGGGGGGAGGTAGGGCTGTAGGCCGGTGGACCCCGCGCCTGCCGCGATCCGCTTGTGGAGGGCGGTGACGGACAGGGGCAGCCATTGCAGGTCCTTGGCCGCGCAGATGGCCGAGGTAATGCCCCAAAGAGCCAAGGCGGTGGCCCCCATCTGCGTGCGCTCCGCCAGGAAGCCTGCCAATGCCTCCGCGATAGTAGGCGGGAGCGTTCTCGCCGCGAAGGCGGCGAAGGCGTGCAGGCGGGAGCCGCATTGCGCCCGCGTCTGGGGGCGCCCGGAGAGCTCAGCACTCTCATCTGGGGTGCTTGGTTCATCCGCCTAGGACGCCCGAGCCCAGCGTTCGGCGAGGTCGGCGAGCACTGTGGCTGCGCCAAGGTCCCTAGCCCCGGAGACCTCGGGTTCGGGACCCGCGGTGTCCTGTCAGGACCCGTGAGGGCAGTGGAAATGCCAATGGCGCCCCGGGGAAGTGCCCCGTTGGGCGCAGCGCTGGCAATACTTGGTGCGGAGTCAACGGGGATCCACTCGCCTTGGCGCGTTCGCCATTGCAACACACACCGCACTTCTCGGAACTTGGTCGCCAAGCACTTCTCGGGCTTCTTCCAAAGTACCCCCCCCCCCCTTGCGCAAGCACGGCTGCGGTCCCAGAAGTCAGGCCAAAACGGCGGTTCAACGCCCACCCAGTGCTTAGACAAGGCCGTGCATGCGCGTGACACATGTGACAGTCAGACCGGGAATAACATTGTTAGCCATGACTCAAAATCACATCAGAACAAGCAGCATGGGGTTCCAATGTGTAGTACAATGTTGTTATGAACAGCATGCACCATCACAGACATGAATGAGCCCCTCTTTCCCTGTACAAACACTCTATAGACACCCAATCCTCCATTCAGGGCCACAAAAACAGCGGTCCCAAAATTTCCTCAAAACGGCGGTTCAACGCCCACCCAATGCTTAGACAAGGCCGTGCATGCGCAAGGGGGGGGGGGGGGTATTGCTTGCTATGGCACTCCCCGCCGAACCTACGCAACGTCTGTCATATGCTGACTGCAACTGGCCCTCCTTCACAGTCGCCCTGGCGAGCTGCTCGCAGAGCTGCTGAATTTCTCTAGCCTGTGCTGCCAGCTGCTCCTCAGTGGTTGCCGCGCAAGGCTGGTTTGGATCGGAGTTGTCTGCTAGTTGCATAGCATGCCCGTCCATGGCACTTCTCCCCCCCCCCCAAAAAAAAACAAAGACAAAAAACTGCCTAAGTGGAGAGGCAAACAAAAGTTGAGACGAGGCTCAACTAGTGATCTACCTCTCGCATATGCACCACGCGGTGCCACGCCTAATGGCCATGTGTTGTTTGTAAAGCTCACGTGTCCTCTGACTTTGTGATTTGTAGAGGTCCCATGCATCTCTCTGGGCGTCCCGTCACATTCTCCTATCACGACATGACATCCTCGTGCCATGCACCCCGGTCAGCATTACCCCACCTTCGGTCGCTCTGTTGCCGTCCTCTCCACGGTCTCTGGTTCATCCACCTCTCTCGACCGTCCTCTGCGGCTGGCACAGGCCGCTTTCCAGATCCTCAAGTCACACCATCCATGCACAGGCAGCAACGGCTAGAGGACCATCATCCTTTAAAACCTGAGAAGGCATCCAGTGAGTGTCACACATGCGTCACACATGTCACATGTTCAGAGCCGCGTCCATAGAAATTTTTCATGCCCAAAAAGGCGCCACCAGCCCCCTAGTGCGATTGCACGGCATACTTTGAGCTTTGAGGAGTCCCATTAATATGTGGGAATCTCATTAATTCGTGGTTCAGTTTTTCAAATGCAACCTCAAAATCACAGATTTATTTAGGTTGTATCTTCCTTACTCCTCATCGGCATCCCCCCCTGTTTTGCGAAATACCAGTGCTGAATAAGTGGCAAACCTGCACTGGGCACGACTCCTTTGTCCGGCCACTACCCTGCTGTTGTTCAGCGATGACTTCCGGTTTCGGAAGTTAAGCCTCATTTGAGCGCTCCAGTACTAAGGTGGGAGACCACCTGAGGATGCACGTCTGAGTCGCTAAGTGGTATCTCAGCAGTATATAGATGCTGATCATAAAAAAAATGGAACAGAAATGTCTTAGCAGCCACCTCACCATCAGTTGCCATAGGTGGGGCATTTCTAAGTCCCGCGGGCACCGTCAATTGAACGGTGCCATAAGGTGTGGGCTTTATTTTATTTGTCCAGACCAAGATGAGCTGGCATAGCCTGCTCGCTGTCCAGTTCTACAATGATCCCACAAATGACTGTGCTAGCGGATCTGACATGTAGTGAGAATTAGCTGAGTCTGAAATGAGGTGTGGCCGTTATTTTGGATCCACAGGAATTCGATGAAATCCATGGAGGAGATCAAGCACAGTCCCACGTCTCCTACAGATTGTGAGCGCATGGCAAGCCCCAAACAGCAACCCCCACTGAAATAAGCGACTACAGTTAGATATGCCAAATGACAGAGAGCACAGCCCGCTGTCTTTGCCCTTTCCTGTGTGCGATGGTCCCCCCTACCGCCCCTGAGGGGACGGTTTGGCAAGCAGCTGACGGTTCTCCCAGCCCTCAAGGGAGACGGTGCGGGCACCGTACATGGGAACTGGTGGGTACATGGGGCAAAACAAAATGATCAAGACACAACACAAGCACATGGCCACAAGGACTCCTTTTCGGTCCAGACCAAGATGAGCTGGCGTATCCTGCTCACCATGGCACTCGAGACAACCTCTCGAAACCATGGCGACGAGGACTCTTCGTTCAAAATGCCCTGGGTCCCATGGTCAGTGGCAATGGCAGTGGTTAAATGGTTAAATGCTTCACTGCTTCGCTTCTAGAATGAGACACGAGCCCGACCAACAAGCAGGTCATGAAAAGAGCATGGCACCAGGCACCAACCAGCCTTCCTTGAACCCTCTCCCTCCCTTTTGGCCGAGGTCGAATAGAGGGGGCAGCATCGGGGCAGGGAGCAGTATCAGCATCCTGGTCACGGGACTCAACACCAGACCGATCACCAGTGCATGCTGGACAAAACCATGAACAACTCACCATGCCGGGGCCCGCTGGAACGGGAAGAACAACTGGTCAAAAAGGAACGGGGATCGCATCCAGGGATTGGCCCCAAACTTCCGACTGACAAAGTGGCACCAAGGACTCATCTATCGCAGCAGCCCCCTTTCCGCTCCCCATGTGCAAAACCGTGGCGCCAAAACGTCATTGGTTCGCGGCAAGTTTTTGGATCTGGGCCAGTTTACGTTGAATTCTTGAACATGCCCACAACTTTGCACCGGAATGCTCTGACTGGAACCCTTAGGACAGGGCTTCGTCCTTTTGTGCAGGAGGCTTCCTCCTCAGGTTATGACGCAGAACGCCCCCCCTCCTCCCAACAAAGTGGCCCGAGTTAGCCATACTGCGGGCATCAATGTCGAGGAGGGACGCCTTGCAGTGTGGTGACCAGGTGCGAAGCCCCCACACGACAGGGCCCGGGTACGCATCCCCGTGCGCTGAGTGGGTGCGCACGGTGTGTACTTGCCAGCGCCAAACACTTGCATCCGGCTCCCTCCCCCCCCCCAGCCTCCCTTCAGTGTCAGGACCATTGATGCATCGGCAGGTCTTTCCTGGTGCTCGATCACCATCCCATCAGAGCCAGGCCTCTTGCCCAATCACGGTCCCGTCGGCAAGTCCTGGACATTGCCCAGGCCCTGCACCAAACCAAACCAAACCAAAGTGAAGTGGCCGTATGCCCCCTTTCAGGGGTGGAGGGGCACCTGCCGGCGGGGGGGGCAAAGCGGTGGCCATCCTAAGTGGAGTGGTGCTGGCAGAGGGTTAGGGGTCAGGCAATTCGAAGAGGATGGGTATCACCCCTTTATCTCAGCATTCAAAGCGCACAGGCAGACAAGCAGCCACAATATGCGGTCACAACAAAACGCGTTGCTTGGATCTTCGAAGGCGTAGGGTTCGGCTTCAGGTTGAGAGTACAGTTAGGCCTAGGACACCAACCGGACACCAACCCCTGACAGGACCCGAACCCGAGGGGTGTTCAACCGTTTTGGGGGTTGTCCCCCCCCCCCGTGTCCAGGAACCGGCAATGTTCGACCGCGGAACCAGGGGTTGGTTCTTGCGCATGACCGTGGGCAGCCCCGTACCGCGGAAAAAATGCGCGCCCTCTCCTTTCCCACACTTAGCCACATTGACAAATGAACACCAAAGGACTGAATCTCAGCTGACTGGGCTGTAGTGTGCCTTCCAAAGTGCATGGAAGGATCCAATGTTCAACTGTGTTCGTCTGACTTTTGTTTGTTTCCTTGTCAGGGGCTGGTTGCTTCGGGCAAGGGGTCGAGAGCAGGTGGGGGGGGGGGGGTTTAAGGGGCATGTGCGACTGTGACTGACTGATAGGGTCCCCCCTGATGCGGGGACCCATAGCAACACACATGAAATGTTGTCCTGCACACCTGAATAGTTGTCCCACATCCACCAGAACCATGAAAAACCCATTACCCTGGCAAAAAAAGGTGATGTGGAAAATTCGACCGCGGAACCAGGGGGCGGTTCTTGCGCAAGGTGGTTCTTGGACACCGGGGGGGGGGGGGGGTAGGGGGGGTCCCCCACCCCCCCGAAGGCCCCCCTCCTACCGAGGCCCCATGGAAGGGCCGTGGTACAGGGTGGATATAATTTCTGCCCTTCTTTTTCCCTTGTTCCCCCTTTCTCCTCCTTCCACGCAGTTCTCCCCGTCTCCAGCCCTGGTGAGTGGAAGGCGCAGAGACAGGGCCTTGGGGGGCGTAAACCAATAAGATGGGCTCGGTTTGTCGCTAGGCCCCCATCCCCTGGGTCTCATCCATTCGGCACCTTTGAAGAGGCACTCCCCTCAGAAGGACACCTGGGCTGCGTTGTAGTGGGGCTCTCCACCAGTTGTTGGAAGGGTAAAGTGGTGCCACAAAGGCACTAGGGTGGGGCCTAGATGGTTGTGCGTGGTTGTAGGCTGAAGGTTCACTAGTGCAAGGAAACTGGAGTTAACATGGGATGCGGTGGCTGGTGAGTTCGGTCAGTGAGTCAGTGAATTAGTGCACACTCTTGAAATATGTGCACATTCAAAAGGCCCCATAGCAAAGCGCCACACACACACACATTGCAGTTAAGGGGGGTATTGTATGCCAGGGGGCACGGAGAGGCACAGACAGTATGTGAAGAGGGGGGGGGGGTGTTTAGATGCCCCATAATAAAAAAGACTGCAGACCTGAGGCGTGTCATTGTTTAGAAAGAAGGCAGTGTGGCGCTGTATCCCGGCAGCAACTTGGGCCACAACATTCCTGGGCACCCGCTTGTCATCCTAACCCTAACCCAGTGAAATACAACTTGCATCCAAAACTGTGACTCAGGAATTTGAGGTGATTGGTACCACAGCCTGGACTCTGCGGTTCCCGAGGAAAATGTAGCCACCTGATGCACCTCAGAGAAGCATCAGTGAGGAGCACATCCGACAGCACCTTGCCCTTCTGCGAGCTACACAGTGCGCCTTGAACCCAAAAGGCTCTCAAAGCACAGACGGGGGTGTGCGGAAAAGGCAAAGCATAGTACACTACACATCCTCAACTGCACTCTGGCCAGCAACATTGCAATCTGAGCCGTAACCTTGTATTCCCCTGTGTACCAGGACACCTGTTTCAAGATGTAGGTTCATAATCAATTCACAGCCCTCATTCTGATTCTGGACCCCCTGCGCCTGAATCAACTTGGGGTGCACTAGACACAAAGATGCCCTGGAACAGCCGAAACAGTGGGGGGCACCGTAAAATGATAAAAAACCGCACAGGTTCGCATGCACAACGCCTGTTTGACGGCGGGACATCCTTTCTGGGCAAAATGTAAGTTACCTTAAAAAGTTTTTGAATTTTTTACGGCGTCAAAAATTGGGCTGAAAACTGAAAAGGAACGTGAACAACTACCATCCTCTACTCAAGCACCGAGCACTTTACGTCCTGCCTTGTCCGCCTTGGTGTGGGCTCTGACGTGACATTCTGTGGTGCCGAGAACTGAGGGGACAGATATTTACGGAGGCCGGTCGTGTCCGGCCCGCAGGGTGGTTTCTGGCGGTCTGGATTTCCCCTGGCATTGACTACCCCTTATTATCCTGGATTACATGTCCCACATGTATTATCAGGAAGGGACACATGGCCTGTCATGCAAACATACACCCACCTTGCCCAAGGGTGGTGCGTGTGTCGAGGGTGGTCCTGCGAGTTTTTCGCTTACCACAAACGTGAGGCAGTAAATGGTGTACACACAAACATGGGCTCAGGGGTGTGGGGCGAAGAGGCCTTGGGGTTTTGTGGATTAGCTCAAACCTTTATCTCAATATCCGTAAACTCCATTTTAATGTCACTTGAATATCATGTGCACAATGCACATTGCGACGCACACCTTTATCTTGTTCAGCTTAATCTTGTTCTTCTGCCTGTCCTGCTGCTGTTGTCCGTGCTTCTTTTTTTTTTTGGGAGCACTTGCACCATATATTTTTCAAAAATACTTCGTGATCCCCTGAACGAGGGGCGGCAATCCTGCTGAGTGGCAAAAGTGCACAGGGGGTGGGCACGGCGCGCGCAGCACTACCGGGACACCTGTGCACAGTGCACCCCAAGATCAGGATTCAAATCCCACCATGTCCCAGCACAATTTTCAGTTGGTCTAGTAGCTCAAGGAAGTTTGGAAACCACAAGTAGACTGCAGCTGAAAACTTGGGATTCGTCTATTTCTATGTACATACATCTATATCTGTGATTCTGATTGGTTTTCAAGAAGTGGTCTGTCTTGTGACCACAGCGTCAGCATCATTCAATTGTTCCATGTACACCACAAACGCGGAATACTTGGGCATGTCTTCCTCACTAATCCACGCCATGTCACAACACCGCGCCCCACCGGCTTTCCGGAGGTCCAGGTTCTCGAAGGCGAGCTTTGCCGCTGGGGGCAGCCCTGGGTGGTATGGAGCAATTCCTAACACCCTAAATTTTGAAGACGGCGGGTACAGCCACTCCTTCTCTTCTGGGAAAGCAGAGTACAGGGCAATAGGCTTAGCAGAATGCCCACGGATGATGAACAGCATGCCCTCGGTCCCAAAAAAATTTACAGCCATATCATACTCGGCTGAAGCGCTGGAAAAGGCGGACCACTCAATGGTCTTGCCCGGCTCGTACCCAGAAAGCTTCTTACTCACACCACGGTACAGCAGTCGGGAAGAAGTCAACTGAATACGTTTCAACGCATCCTGCAACACATAGATAAAGGGATGCCACTGGGCTATAGCCTCAGGCTTACCACTGCGCAATGCTGCATTGCACTCGGCGTAAAATGAGAATGTTGGAGTCTCGGTGGTGTAGAGACATATGGCCATGATCAGCTGCGCATGCAGCTGGCCGGACCCCGCAGCCACCACATTGGTGGTGAAGAACTTGGCCATCATCAGCAGATCTTGCAAGGTCTGTAGAGTACTATCGACGTCTTCGGTCTTCCAGAGCTCTTGCGCAAAGGGCTGCTCAGCCAACCCCATCACGAACGCCTCCAAACTCTGTGTTGGCCTACCCATCCCTGTCACTTCGTGGGATTGAGGAATAGTTACTGCAGCGCCATCAGCCATGCGCCGTTCAAAGCTATTGGCCGGGCGCCGCCCCCGATATAGATCTCCACCTGAGCCACGTAGCGTCAAAATGCTGCGTGCGATGGGGTCAACGGCACTGGCAATGCAGAGGTTGTCCAGTTGAACCTTGCCTTCATGCAGCAAGCGGATGCCCTTGGACGTCAACAGCGTGACTACTTCTGGGAGGCACATCCAGTGCGCCCACATCATAGGCGTGCAGCCCCACCTGGTGCCCAACTCACCATCCGCACCATAATCCAGCAATGTGCGGACCTTGGCCGCACTGCTTTGCAAGATAGCTTCGATCAGAGGTGTGCAACCAAACTCGTCCTGACAGTCAACCTCGTACCCATCTTCAATACATTGCTGCACTTCATCGAGCCCGCTTCGGGCGGCATCCAACACGCTGAGGTACATGGGGTCTAATAGGGGTCGCAGTCTTAACGGCGCAGTGGTTATACGCACCAGCGTGGGGTCTGCACCCGCTTCCAAGAGCGCCTGTGCCGCGTCAATCTTGTGAAGATGTATCGCATAGTACAGAGGGGTGTAGTCCCCACTAAACTGGTTTGGGTCGGCATTGTGGTCCAACAATACCTTCACCTTGCCTGCACACCCTTTTTTCACAGCCAACCCCAACGGCGTCGCACCAGATGCCTCAGCTGGCACTTCCAACAACTCCAGAACATGGGCCAACAGCAGCTCACACATGTCAACTCCAGCACGGGCTTCCCAGGCAGCATGATGTAGGCAATGCCAGCCGTCACCGTTGACGGCAAGAGTGCTGCAAGAAGCCATGATCAAGGCCAACGCAGTTTCACAACTACCACCTGCGACTGCCTTCATCAACGGCGTATCACCATTGTTGGCACCTTGATTAATATCCACCCGCTTGTTACCCAGCATCTGTGTCACAATGCGTTCGTGGCCTCTCTCGCATGCAATGCACAGTGGTGTGAACCCATTACCAGCAGCCCGATTGGGATCTATACGCTCATTACTCAGCATCTGGCTGACATAACCTTCGAGGCCTTTCTCACACGCAACGTACAGCGGTGTGAAGCCATTGCTGTCGGGCTGGTTGGGATCCACACGCTCATTACCCAGCATAAGGGTCACAACACCGGTATGGCCTTCCTGGCCTGCCAGGCAAAACGGTGTAACACCAGCATTGTCGACCTGGTTGGGGTTGACATGGTTGTGACGTAGCATCAGGCTAACAACACCTTCACGGCCACATTGGCATGCTATATAAAATGGTGTAGCACCAGTGTTGTTTGCTTGATTAGGAACTACACGTTCATTATTGAGCATCAAGCTGACAACTCCTCCATGATCTTTCCTGCATGCAATGGCAAGCGGTGTGAAACCATCATCATTAGATTGATTCAGGTGCACACGCTTGTTACGGAGCATCAAGCGGACAACATCTTCATAGCCATACCCACATGCCATGGAAAATGGCGTAAAACCTTTGTTGTTAGCCTGGTTCGGATCGACACGTTCGTTACCCAGCATCAAAATGACAACCTCTTCATGGCCAAACTCGCATGCAACGGAAAGCGGTGTGGTACCATCATTTTTTGCCTGATTGGGATTCACACGCTCACTACCCAGCATCAACTCCACAATACGTTCATGCCCTTCCTGGCATGCAATGCAAAACGGTGTAAAACCATCACTGCCGGCCTGATTGGGATCGACACGGTCATTACCAAGCATCAAAGTCACGATGGTTTCAAAGCCGTCCTGGCATGCAATGTACAGCGGTGTGTAACCATCGCTGTCAGCCTGATTGGGATCTACGTGCTCATCGCCGAGCATCAAAGCCACAACACCTACATGGCCTTTGAGACATGCAACGTAAAGCGGTGTAGCACCATTCTTGTCAGCCTGGTTGGGATTCAGACGTTTGTCACCCAGAATCAGGGTGACAATACCTTCGTGGCCCTCACGGCATGCTACGTAAAGCGCTGTGAGGCCATTGTTGTAAGCCTGGTTGGGATCCACCCTGACAGCATCTTCATGATTTTCTTGGCATGCAATATGAAATGGTCCGCATCCATCATCCGAAGCCTGATTGGGGTTCACACGGTTGTCTCGCAGCAGCAGAGTGACAACACCTGCATGGCCATGCTTGCATGCCACATGCAATGGTGTCAATCCGTGACCGACGTCCAAACAAAGGTCAAGAGCATGGGCATTTTCGGTCAGCAGGTGATGCATCGCCTCCACATCCTGACTCTGTACCGCATTCCTCCACTGATCATCGATTGACGAAATATGTGTGCTAATGGGTTGGTAAGCTTCTTGATTCGTAGCAGATGAATTTCCACATCCCATGTCAGAAACAGACAAAGCTAAACAATGATGGGAATGATTCATGAGTTGATGCCTGGCAGCCGCTGACAGCCCTGCATGCGTGCATGGGTGTTCGGAGGCCACAGAGTCCACACCACATCGACGAGAGGGGGCAAGCTCGGACAGCAAGTCCAACTCGCTGTAGCTACTTCAAGCAACAGAGACTGAAGAACAACTGTCCTGGTGACTGCAGGAACACTGCTATCTGGAGGGTGATTGGACTTTTTGGAGTGCGGTGAAATCTGCTGTTTGGTTATGGTTTGTATTTGCCGCATTCCTTACAATGCATCCCAAAAGGAAACGGCGGTTGTATGTCTGCCACAACCATGCTTCACGTTCTCAATGAAATGCCAAACCCCAAGAACAATCCAGTCGTTCATGTCATTACCCTCTCTATTGAACCCGAAAACCCATCCAGTGAACACGAAGAAAACCCTTATTGAATTTGTAGGGACCTAAAGCCTCCCTACTTCACAGGACCAGTTCAGAGCGCCAGGGAGGAGATTGCGCACAGCGCACGCATGACGCATGCACCAAACCCATTAACGGAGCACTTCACTGGGACCTCCCTGAAAACCATCCAACACCAAACCCCAACATGCTGAGGTCAAAATTTGCAGCTTAAATCACACAACAATACAGAACTCATGTCCGATATGTTATGTCACCGTGGCCCTTGGGCTCATGATTTCATTGTGCTGAAGCATGAAAATGCTGAGGCGCGAAAATGGGTATTGTTGAAGAAGACCCATCAAGTAAAATCAGTGGGGCACATGAATGTGCACACAGAACAACCAACGCATAAATTAGAGGTTGAAGAGAACACAGTGAAACAGCTACCAGGCACACATAGAGAGATGGCTTTGGAGGTGCTGTAAGGCAGGCAAGCACAAAGGGAACAAAATTAGCATGAAACATGGGTTCACGGTACATATAATTTGGCATGTGGGTGAAGAATATGTATGAACACATACGCAAACAGACAAAGTGACAAAGTGGAAAAGAACTGGCTGGCACAACTTGGGCAACGGAGAGGAATCCAGTTCACATAGCTACATCTCCCTGCCACAGTGGGGCATATTATCTGCCAATACCAGGGCAAGGAATTTGCGACCATCCTTACGAAATGGGGGGCAGGGCTGCATAGCCCCATCCCTTCCATATTGGGGCCAGCCCTGTTGAGAAATTATACCAGCAACTTGTACGGTCCTAAATGTAGGCTCCTACAGGTGATGGTTATACAAATCATACTTGGTCTCGGGGAACCTGTCAAGCAGTGCTTTTGCGACAGACTGCCAACCTCATTGTTAAGGATATCCTGTGGTGGGGAATGGCTTTACCACCCGTGGCCACCGCCATTCGGGTGCTGCAAAACTGCAATGTATTCGCACTTGTGCAGACTGCACAGACATACAAGGGGGGACAGCAAATGCAAGCTGCTATCATAAAGGAAAGTTGCTGCCAAAAAGACATCAGACCAGGAGGTGGATGCGGCAAAGGAGGCCTTCTAAGATGTTGTACCGTTGGGCCAAAAACTGGCTGAAGCGCCGGGCGCACTGAGCAGCCACCCAGGCAGTGGAAAGAGATTTGGCGATCAACTTGAGTGCATACTATGTTGCGGCTGGTTACTGCTGCTGCAAAAAGAGAAACAGACACCATAGTGTCCAGTACTTTGGCGTCACTTGGCTGGTCCAGCGACTACCTACACAGTCATGGTGTGGCTTCGGATCACCGTCATCACCAGGCACATCAAATGGGAAGCAGTTGCACCCACTGGCAGCTCTCACATGGTGGGCCCACAACACAACACTCACTTTTGCTACGATGGCACATAATGCAAGAAAAGGGGGAGCCCCCAGCCCATGAGGAGGGAGGACAATAACATGCAATTTGCATGGAGCCTGCTTTGCAACACTATTAGCGAATATGTTGCTATTTAGCTCCAGTTGGCAATTCCTTGGCTGCAGGGTGATTCACAACCCCCTTTGGCCCGAGCTCTTCTTTGAGCTTTCAAATGGGTTCCCTCAGCTTCCTATGTACTTCGAGGAGTTGCTCTCTCCGGGCGTCTTTTGGCTACCTCTTGTCATCTTGTGTGGCCAAGTCCACTTCTCGTTTGATGTTATCCTGCAATACTGCGTAGAACATGTTGTGCACCACAAGGGAGGGGTTGTTAAAGAGGGGCCAGGTGGAGCGCTGTGGACTTTGGTGCGAGCACACCGCTCAAGGGGTTCGTGTCACATGGAGATGCTTTCAGTACTGAAGGCCTAGCAGTGGCAGTGCAACTGCTAGCACAAGCAAAACCAAATACACACACACGTGCGCGTGTGTATGTGTGTGTGTATGCATTTTATCCAATCCCCTGAAAACTTCCCACACCGTAGACCCTATCTGTTTGTTGCATGGAGAGGCGGTCCCTTGAAGATGGCATTTAGGTGGGGCTGGGGTGGGAGCTTTCTTGCTGGTTGTAGGGAAGTCGTCAAGGGTTGTTCCCCAAGGGCTTCGCACTGGGGCCTAGGGAAGCAAAGCGTTACTTCTGATTGACTGAATGTCCCAATGTAGACAGTGTCGGCCGTTAGTTGTGACAAACCGTGGGGTATGTCTGGTATTCATGGGGCCTAGTTAGTTATGTTTTTTTGGTGTTCTGGTGCTAGGCGTGTGCAGCAGCCCCTCAAGGGGTCCACAGTCATGAGAGTGCATGGACCAGTGGGTCCAAAACCATGTGTAGTCTCCGTCTTGGGACCTGTAGTTTCACACAGGTGAGGTGTGTCCCCAAGGAGGACACCACAGGGGGCAAGACTTGGGTGTAGACTGTCACATCTATGTAGCCGCGGCTACCATGATCCCGGTTGAAGAACCCGGATCAACACTGCTTTCATGAGTGCCGGTTGTCTACTTCAAACCGTTGTGTGTCATCGCTATTATCACCACGACGCTAGGTTGCAAAACCCGGGTCGTTACACTACCAACTAGAGTCGGAGTCCTACATGTAACATGTGCCTACAATCGCTATTGTACTCTCTACAATTGTGCTATGCGTCAGGGGCGGGAGACTCATGCGTCATCTAGTTCATACGAGACACATTCTAGCATGTATGGGGCGCGTGGTGAAGAGAGATGTGCAGTGTTGCATATGCGTCGGTGGCACAACCACAGTCTTGCGGGTTGTGGCGTGTTTTCAGCAGCTGTTTTCCCCATTTGCCCCCCAATCATCCCCACACCTAATTGTGATTCATTCATGCCCCAATTCTGATCTTCTGTTTGTGTGGGTGCTTATGTACTCCTCAGCATGAATTGAGTGCATCTTCCTTCACCACAACAGGCTTGGTTGAACCTCAGACGAAATTCAAAACAAATCACAATCCCCCTTCCCCTTGTTGAAGCAACCGTAAATGGCCAGAAATTGACAGAATCAATGCCCAGTGTTGTGTACTGCTGCATGTACAGTGCTGTACCTGCACTGTACATGGTCCATGTGTAATTATCCCTTGGTGGTCTTGAAGCTGAGAATGGTGGCACACAAGAAGAGTGTTGGCACATGCAACAAAACATAGTCTTCCTGTCATGCTCATTGTGGATTGCTGGCTATTCATCATCTTTGGAGGAGGCTCCAAAGACAATACCGCGGCTTTCCTCACCGGTGGACCCTGTGTAGTACAATGGCTGACAGAGCTTCATCCAAGACATGGTGCACTATTCTGAATACCATGGCGCAAAGCATGCTACATATGCCATCGTGGCCAAATCAGCTCAGTGAAGCAAAATATGGACATCATGCATCTCAATACCAAGGAATCCCACAACACACAGAGCACATACTCAGACCAATTAAAAAATTCCAAAACCCATTTTGCAAAAATTGATGGAACCAATGCCTAGTGTTGCTTGGGTATAGGCACCGCTTGGACTTGAGAAGGATGGGGTGCCAACGTCAACAGACATGCCTCAATCTTTGCTTCACTCATTTGTCATTTTTCATTTCACCATAAATCAAAATTCACCTGAATAGGTCTTGCCCGCCTGAGGCCTTGGTGGAACAAACACCTAAAGCACGTAACTACTTGGGCCCCATGATCCGCAGAGATCCCCCAAGATGCCGTACAGCTCACCGGCAGCCCATGACAGCAATGGGGCTCATCTGCAAGTTGTCCGCATGTGAGGCCGACCAAGGATCCCGGTCAGAGATGAGGCTTGCATGTGGGAGCAACAAAAAGGTGATCAGCACTTGAAGAGCCCAGGCCATGGTGGGAGGGGGGGACATCAATGTAGCTGGACGCAGGGGTGGTGTCCTCCTGGATGCTGCTATGTGATGCATCGGTACACATCACCACATTCTAAGGCCGCGTCAAAAGAGGCCACAACCAACCTCATGCACAAAAGCAATAAAGGAAATGATGAGAGATGATCCAGAAGGTCAATGCAGCATTTGAACACCGTTGCTGGAGCAATTCAGTACCACAAAGTGCAAGGAATTCGGAATGGACGGCGATTGCAAACTCGCTATTATTTTCGAGGATGATACCAGCCAATGTACAAACGCCTCCAAGGAGTGAAAAGCGTGACCTGTGTCATGTTTGCTGGGAGAAGGGCAAATTGGGCCAAAAAAACGGCCCCAGCCTGCCCACATCTCAGGACATGGAAAAAGCATGGAGCGCTGGTCCTCAGAGACCCTGAAGTACCCTCAAAGATACCTCAGTCAGCCTTCAGACACACCCACAATTGTGTTGTTGCACAATTTGAACCGTCAAAACTGTGGTTCCATGGACTGAAAAGTTGCAGTCCCATGGGAATGCTGAGATAGGACAACGTCGTGGGAGGGGCCGCGAATCATATTCAAAATCCACCAGCGTTCTTGCGTACCGTACCTTAGCAAGGACACTATGTTGTGGAAGGGGGATACCGTCATTAGTGCAACAATGGGCGAACAATACGCGCACTTGCCACAAAAATATCAAATAAGAGGGAATGAGGAATCCACTTTAATGAGGACTCGGGGGCTACTGGGCTAACTTGGTACTTGAACACCACAATAACTTCAAAGCCCAGGCCCGATCAGGAGGGGACATGGGATACGAGAAAGATGACATTGACTGGATCTGTGCGGATTCAGGCACATCAATCGGTCTCTTTGTGTGCTTGTCACTGCACTGAATTACACCAACGCTGGCGCACCCGGTGCACACAAGAGGTGTATCCCACCACACTTCTTTTCATTCGCTCTGGGAGCAACAAATGATCAGCACATGTGGTGGAAAACAAGGTGCTGGTATCATGTGTGTACCCTGCAACCGGCTTAGAGTCGGCTGCGTGCGGCGGTTCCCTCACACCACGAAGGGGGCATGGCGAAACTGACTGTTCCCTCTCGCCCCCTGGTGAACAGTGCATAATACACAGTGATGCATGCACAGAGCAAAATCCCAAGCACATATCATGCATACAGTGAGCAACTAGTGGTATGTTCTGAGAGTACTACTGAGAAGAAGGCTCGGCGTGCCACTTGTTTTTTTTCTTGGCGAGAAAAACTGAACATCTCAACACATACCCAACAGGGGCCACTGGCACTGCACCTTCTTCAAGGGTTGCCTCCTCTACTCGTGGGTTGCAGGGGGTGACAAGGCGGAGACTTGTTTGCAATAAGGACACAGTCATGGTGCACAAAATCACCAGAGGGTTTAGTTACTGTTAGAGTTACTGTTACCATTACCGTTAGAAATGCCATACAACCTGAAGATCCACCATTCTTGGCGACGTTGAAAAAATCCAGGTGACAGTTCTCTTGGCCCCGCGAGGGATCTTCAAGGGGGATTACTGTCCAAACTGGGGTCGGGATTGTGCGCCTGTGCTGTCTTTGGCTCCTCAAAGTTCAAACGAGCACGTTTGCGATCTGCGAGGCGCATGGTGCAAAAAGACAAGGAAGGCAATTACAAGTGATACGACGACTGTCGCCTGCTTTCGAGATTAGACAGGATTCATGATTTGTCTTTTTGATATGTGATGAAATGGACGAAAGGAAGGGTAGCATTGCTGTGGGATAAGCATCGATGCACGTGTGGCCTGTTGGCGCCATCTGTGTACATTTTGCGCCATGGGGGCGCCTCATCTGACCTGGTCAGCGAAATATCTTCAGAAGTAATTGTTTGTCTGAAACTCTGCATCGTTCCTGAGTGCAATATTCGTGCCGTGATGGTGTCCCACGAACACCCATGGGCACATATCCTGTGGAACATCGCGAACATCGTTGCTCCGTTGTTCTCCAGCCGTCTGTCGCTGGTCGTTTGCATTTTGCGGTGCCCTCGTATTGGTGGATGAGGGCACCCAACAGCCCGTTCCTGAAAGCAGTTCATTTGGGGCCAGTTTACCTGCAGGGAAGCAAAAAGCATGCCGAATGCACCAAATGCAAAAACGGAAAACGCCAAAAAAACCCACATTTCTTGCTCATGACCACCCCGTAACCACTCGTTGCCACCTCGTTACCACTCGTTTCCATCCCCTGACCACCCGTTATCACCACGTTACCACTTGTTACCACCCCGGCACCAATCGTTACCGTCCCGATACCACTCGTTACCTGCTTGTGTTCCAATTGTACGTCAACCTACCCTGCCAGTAGCGCAAACGCGAGGGGGTCTGCCATTCTATATGATAAAGGCTGGCCTTTATCATAACTTTCTACCGGCATCAATGTGTCACGCAGCTGCCCCGGGCCAAGCAGTCAGGCTGCTGGGCCCTAATCGAAGAAAGAAACTGGCCGAAATGGGTCCGAACTTCCAATCTCGGAACTTCCAATCCCGCGGCGCCCACTCGCGACGGTTGTTGGGCACCAGGCATGCATTGGAATAGGGGGAAGCGGGGGGTTTGCCGCATTTGAGCGTCTGAAAATTGATCGCGCAAGATTGAGGAAACGCATCGTGAAATGCGGATCGGGCGCATCTTCAGGCAGGAGCTCTTGGTTCAACCAGATTGTTCCGGCGGCTGGTGGGCGGGCTGGGGGGCTGAACATGGGCGTGTGTGGCATAGTGCGGGGCGTAGCGCAGTGCCACAGGAGCAGCCTACCTGTTGCCCGGGGCAACTCAAACAGGCATGGCCTGAGCAACTGGCAGAACGAGGACACAGCGGCCGACACTGCGTTAATTCACACGTTTGGCACAGAACTGCGACGCGTCAGCCCAATACCGAGGGCATGCTGGCAGCCAGGGCATGCCGTTAAACACATGGGGGGCCCAGCGGTATGTCTGCAGCTCCACATGGTGACCCTGTGCTGTGAGCAGCCCGTACAGATTCTCCGACTGGCACTTAATCGGACACAAGTCCCCCGTCGCCATGAAGATCGGCGGCAGATCTCTGGCCAGCTCTTGGGCCGGTGGACTTTGAAAGAATGTCAAGGGCTCTGCCAAGTGCAGGCCGCTGATGCTGTAGTCGCCCTTGGAGGTCGGCGAAGGGGGCCTGTCCTGCATGTGGGAGTCATCCCGGAAGTAGTACTGCTCTATGGACTCCAGTAGATCGCCTACGACGGTGCCATAAAACAGACTGGCCTTGTACCAGTGTACGCTTGCGTCTTTGATCCGGAACAGACCGCACACGGGCAAAATCGTCCTTGGGACGGAATTGAGAGCAAACACTTGACCTGCCACATCCAAAACGCTGCCAAAATCGTAGCAGCAGCACATTGCCAGAAGGACGGACAGATTCGCGCCAGCGCTGTCCCCCGCCACAATGATGCGACCAGGATCGCCTCCGTAACGCGAGGCGTTCTTGTGCAACCACAGGTACGCGCTGCAGACATCCTCCACCGCCGCCGGGTACGCCCCTTTCCGGTAGTTGGTCCCGAACACTACACAATGGAATCCCTTCGGCGCAACAGGGGCCATGCCAGGAAATGGCCTCCCGCATATGAAAGGCAGATAGAACAGCCAATGCGTGGCGCTGTTGCAAAGGCGGAAGCCTCCGCCGTGGATGTAGAGGACGCAAGGCAACAATTCTTTGTGCTGTCGCAGGGGCTGATACACGTCCAAGCAGTGCTCTGGGGAAGGCGAGGGCCCATAGGAAACGCCCCGCTCGATGCGGACGTAGAAAGGGGCCACAATGCGGCCCAGAAGCGCCCCCACGCACACCAAAGCCCCAAAGAGGAGGTCAAAAACTTTTGCCAAGAGGAAAATGCGGACAGATTGGAGGATCGGCATCTTCAAAGCGACAGCATGTGCGCAAATACAGAACCTTGGAACGAAAGAGGGTATATCCACGCGTGCACACCAAAAAGAGAAACAGACCCAAACACAAAACACGACAGGGCTCACCATTGCAAGTCCTTGGTGACCCCTCTTCAATCAGTACAAGAGGGACCTCTAGCAAATAGCTGGTCGTGAGCCCTCCAAGAGCTCTAGCACAACAAGGCATGCAGAGCGGTATCGTGTGAGCCGATGAGACCTTCAAAATATTCTACAACTCTTGCAAGGCTGGTTGGAAGGGTGTGTAGTGGCCATGTTGGACGACCACCACTATCTGAGCTACAACCTATTTCAAGCTAAAGTGGGCGTAAGAACAATATTCATCTAACATCCCATTTTCATTAGCTTCCCCAAGTCATATCTCACAGCCTCCCCAATGACTTCACCCGGCGGGGGCCACCACTCAAATTGCAAAGCAAACAAAGCACACGCAAAAGATCAAAAGCCTTCCGGGAACACAAAGCCTTCACCCCAAATTGGCATTCGTGGCTTGCGGCATAGCATTGGCTGTTGAAGGTAGCAGGCGTGTAGCAGATGATACACGAAGAAAACTGCTCACAAATGCATTTTAAGCTGCAGAGTGTGACACACAGGAGAGTCAACGTGTCCAGGTATACATCACAACAGGTTACCAGGTTGCACACCGACGTGTCATGCCATGTCATTCATGCTATGCCATGCACCACATCCCCTCTGCATCTGTGCTGCTCCACAGGATACAACACATGGGCTGTACGTGTGCACCCATCGGTGGTCACCCTCATTTACTGCTGCACACCTTACTCTAAGCTCCGCCTTTCGTTTTCCAGACTACTACCCCATTTATGTCTGGGTATAAAACATTTCAGTGTTGTTTATGATTGGATCACGTCTGCACTCAAAAAAGTTTCCCTCCCCGTCTCACATCCAGCGCCTGTACATATCACATGTCCAGGTCCAGCTGCAGCAGATCATGGACCCTCTGCACCAACAGGCATAGATAGGCTCGCACCCTCACGTACCCAGCGGTCAACCATCGCCATATCAAAAATTCTCTCCAGGCGGTATTTACGCCACAACCTGAAAAGGGCTGGCCGCCACCAGCGGCGTGGGTATCCATGAAAGCCCAGCCCCCAGATCAATGAACGTACATTAACAAGCAGGTCGGAGGAAGAAAGCGAGGACCAGATGGATTTTAAAAGCAAAGACGGCAGCTGTGAACGCCACACAGTGCGTGCATTCGGGGACTCTCTGCGCACCCATCTGGCCCATTCATTTGGCTCTGTGGGTTCAGGCACCCTCAGGGTACTCACAATGCCTTTGTGGTTCACATGGACTGTGTCTGCATCAGGATTTACCCGCACCTGGGCCTCGCCCCAGACTACTGTGTCAGTATGTTTTTCCCACTTGAGTGGGATCCCATAAACTACTCTTAGTAGCACCTCAATGGCATGCAAGGTCTGGGTTTGAACCTCATCAGGAATGTTGCACAGGGAGAGATACACATTGTCCCTAGATCTGGACATCATCACCATAGGAAGGCACTGCTCCATGCCACCTTCCCACGTAGACTCTGCCCAAGGTTCAGGGGTTAGAACCTCACCAATGATTGCTTGCAAAGCATCCAGAGCATCCAGAAAATTTCTTGCATGGGCTCTGTCACGACGTGGGGTATTCTCAATGACGATCCTAATGCGACCTCCCACGACCCCATCCCATTGCGTCGTGCGTGCCAAAATGACTGAAATCCTGCTGATGTTTAGATATGCCACCGGAACCTCAGATGGTGACCAAAGCCCCACAAAGCCTTGGTCATAGACACTTCCATGGTGGCTGCATGTATGCATGTATGCATGTATGCACATCAAGAGCTCTGACAATCTCGCCACAAGGGCTCATCAATTGTGCATTGCATGCTGCCAGAGTAAAAGCAGTATCCTCAGCCAGACAAAAGTTCACTGCATTTGCATCACACTTCATCCATAGGCAGGCCTCTCTGGTAATATTTCAGTGTGGCCAACAAGCTGAACAGTTGCCCAGACTGCTGGGGGCATGTACAAAACTGGTGAATTACACTATGCACAACACCTTCCAAAGAACGAGAGCTTTCACCACCCTCAAACAATCTGGTGTCTTTCCTCCATGCAGCCCAGATCTCAACCAATTGGGCTGAAAGAACCTCTCCGATGGGCGCTCCTTTCTACCCCTGCTGTAGCAGCACTTTACCTGATGGCTACCTCACCCGTGCCTTCTCGGGAGCCCAAAAGAGGGCGGAATTGCTACATAACACCGCAATTGTCGGGGGTCCCCAACAAAGGGGAACAAAATAAGAAGTGGCTACCTAAGCCTTCCCATCTCGGGGGCCAAAAGAGGGTGGAACTGCTACGTAACCCCTGGACTCCCGGGGGTCCCGAATGCCAAACACGGGGAAAAAATCAGCAGTGGTTACCACACCGTTGCATTCTAGGGGGCCCAAACAACGGCGGAATTGGAGGTCCCCAACACCAAGCGCCGGGACAAAATGGCAAGATGCTACCTCAAACGCGCCTTCTCGGGGGCCGAAAGGTGGGCCAAAATTGCTACGTAACCCAGGAATTCCCGGAGGTCCCCAACACCAAGAGCGGGGACATAATCAGAAGTGGCTACCTCAGCCTTCCCTTCTCGAGGGCCTAGAAGAGGGCGGGATCGCTGCGTAACCCGAGCATTCTCGGCGATCCAGAGCGCTAGGCGCAGAGAAGAAAATCAGAAGTGGCTACCTCACCCCTGCATTCTCCGGGGCCCAAAGGAGGACAACATTGCCACGCAACCCCTGCATTCCCGGGGGTCCCCAACACCAAGCGCGGAGCAGAAATAAGAAGTGGCTGCCTCAGCTATGCTTTCTCGGGGGGCCCAGAAAAGGGCAGAGTCGCTACATAACCCCCGCATTCCAGGGGGTCCCCAACGCCAAGCGCGGGGAAAATATCAGAAGTGGCTACCTCACCCACGACAAAATTGCTACGTAACCCCTGCATTCTCAGCGGTCCCCAACAGAGGGGAGGAAAATCAAAAGTGGCTACCTCAGCGCTGCCTTCTCGGGGGCCTAAAAGAGGACAAAATTGCGATGTAACCTTTGAATTCTCGGGTGTTCAAAATCTATTTGAAGATTGAACTCCACTCTATTGCTTCGTCTGGCGGGGGTTGATCCTCACACGGCAAGCAGAGAGCATGCACAAAAGAGAAAAAACCGCTACCGTCACGTGACAGGTTTCGCAAAAAAATAGACACTCAGTGTCCCTAACACCAAATGCGGGGACAAATCAGAAGTGGCTATCTCACCCCTACCTTCCCAAGGGCCCAAACCACGGCGGAATTGCCACGGAACACCTACATTCTTGGGGGTCTCGAATACCAAGCGCGAATACACAATGGTTGTTGTATGACTCTCCTTGTCGGGAATCGAACTCAGGTCGTCGAGTTGTTAGTCAAGTGTTGTAACCGCTCAACTATGCTCCAGGGATAAAAACACATGCTGTTGGCGCGGCACCACCCAATCTCTTAGGCTCTGCCACTTGCCTCCAGTGTGTTGATATCCCCTTCCTCGCTTCGTCGTCCGTTGTTCTGTCTCAGTCCGGTGGTGTATTGTAGGGCACCATCCCCCTTGGTCGTCGCGGCTTTGTTCGCTCCTGTCTCTTCTTGATTAATCTCGTATGGTCTTGAGCACACTTCCAGTGCCTGCACACGAGTGGGTCAAGTATGACTCTCCTTGTCGGGAATCGAACTCAGGTCGTCGAGTTGTTAGTCAAGTGTTGTAACCGCTCAACTATGCTCCAGGGATAAAAACACATGCTGTTGGCGCGGCACCACCCAACCTCTTGTATTTCAAGCAGTACAAGAGGGACCTCTAGGAAATAGCTAGTCCATCGTGAGTCATCCAAGAGCTCTAGCACGACAAGGCATAAAGTGCGGTATCGTGTGAGCCGAGGAGACCTTCAACATATTCTGCAACCCTTGCAAAGCCGCCACTCAATTCGCAAAGCAAACAAAGCACATGCAAAAGAGCCTTTGGGGGTCCCGAGAAAATATTGGGCATTTCCCCATTTGTTCTTTGAAACAAAATTGATCTTCAAAAGCATTCCGGGAACACAAAACCTTGTAGGCCTGGCCCGCCAGCCTGATGCTGACCCCGCTTAGCTGGTTGGGCTCTGACTAACCCTATCTATCCACTTAAGATAGTCTCAGCATTGTAGACGAATCTCGGCCTCGTCCGGACATACAATACCTTCCTCGCTCACCGTCCTAATTATTATTGCTATCATTAAATCTTCCTCGCCGGCTTGCACCCTATACTCTTGCACTTTGTCCGACATGTTGACCTCCACCACCACAACTTCCAAGTCAGGAGGGGGACACGGTGGTAGGTTGGGAAAATTGCATGTATGTAAGAATCTTCCCCACCTCGTCTCAATTTGGTGGCCATTTCTTGTTCCTCCCCTTGTACACCCTCTCACCCCCAAATTGGCATTCGTGGCTATCTCGGACATTTAACTTTTTGCAACGGTGTTCTCCCTTGCTTTCAAATGAATTTTTCAAGGATTCCCCCACTCCGCCCCCCAATTACAACACAATGCAAAGCAAGCGAGCAAGGCTCAACAGCTGGATGGACATGGAAACCTGTCAAAACACAAATCACAGTAATGTCCAAGACATCGGTTTTCACCTCAACCCATATCCTGATATGTGATATGGGCAAAATTCAGCGTGGCACCCTTCCCTGCCCTACCCATTGTCCACCTTATTTGCACCATCGTTTGGCGAAATACAACAAATAGAATGTTTTTCCTAGGCATCTTCACCCAAATGTCAATATTAGTGTCGTGACCTCAGTGTGAAATCCGTAACAATGCACAATGCCATATGGGTCCTATTTGCATACTGTTTGGGTGCCTTCTTGTCGTTGGTTGACAACCTTTGCATGTGGGGTGGACAAGTGGATTCCAAACCGGAGCATTTTCGGGGTGGTTTATAAGATGTTACGTTACTTAGCCAACACCGGGGCCCAAACCCCTACGGAATAGAAGCGGGTTGGGGGAACGGATGCCCACAAAAACACTTAGATCTGCGGCGCGACGGCAGTGTTCGTGGTGTCTTTTTGTGGGTTTGTGGGAACAGGCATTACAGATCCTTACTAGCTAACCCAATGCATCATCGGGGAGGTTGGTGGTTGCACCACGGAATCTCATGTCCTACTCATTCTACTACCATCACAGTGTTGTTGGCCCGTTCTTGATCAATTCTCCATGTCCTCCATGGTTAGTAGTGAGACCCCCAAGGTCCACTATGCAACCAAGGTTGCCTCCCGTGGTACGGCATTGTGGGGGATGTACCCTGTTTGAATGTGCGGCATGTGGAGTGCCTCTGCACAGCTCTGAATGTTTCGGGGAGTGGCTGCAGCATGTCAAAGCTCACACTGAGTCGAACGTTGCAATAGGTAAGTTGTTGCCTCGGTTTTGTGTAGTGTTTTGGCTGGGTAGGGGATAGGGGTACGAGGTTACGCATGGGGTTACACAGTGGGATAGCACAATACAATTCTTTGTGGCCGGAGGGGACCGGTTACACAAAATGTGTTAACGGTTGCGCGTCCGGTTACACATGGCAAACAAATGAGGTCTCTCACATCGGTGACACCAGTTACACAAATGTGTCACCGGTTACATGTCCGGTTACACATTTCATGTGCACGGGTGACACAAGTGTGCAAGGGTTACACAACCGGTTACACAGCCCTTCACAAGGGGTGACACAGCCAAAAGCAGAAAAATTGGTGTTTCTCAAAGGGAAAAACAGGGGTAAAATGTGTTACCGGACCCCCACGTGTGCACAAGTACGTAATGTAGAGAATATTGTTGGAATAAGGCATGAAAGCACTTTAATGCCAAAAGGTAGAGCCCTAGCCAAAGGGATGCCCACGAGGCTTGACGTGTGCCAACACCATGTGCCCAACGCATCTAGGGACATGCAAGGTTGGGCCTCCGCAAGTCTTCAGCCGGCAAGCTCTTGATTTACCATCGTACACCATGGTTTGGCTTTCACTTGTTATAACTTTTTGACACGAGCCCAAGGGTGGTCTTTTTGAAAGTGGGTCTCATACTTTTTTGATCCAGAGCGCATTGGCGGTGTCGTTCTCTTAAGCACCGCAGAAGGCCGGTTGTAATTCGGTGATCCAACTTTTTTCTAATTTTCAACATCATTGGTATGTCATCACACAATCAAATAATCCATCAAAACATGGATCCACGAAGAAATTTTGAGGTTCCACACTCATGGCACAATTCCATGTAAAGTTTACAGTTGTTGACATTATTTTTCATGGCAACCACGGCCCAAATAAGGTAAAAAATGTTCATTGCACTCTTTGATTGATGGGATTGTGTCATATGACTTGTCAAAGTAGCACCAAAATGTGTGCGGGACGAGAGTTTCACCTGTATTTCCCTTTTGAATGAGGTCGTCGTCTACAAGGGTTGGTTGCAAGATATCACATGGATTTGGACCTTTTCTTCATCAAGAGGTTCTAGGATGTGTCCATCAGATTCGCTCATCATCCCGAAAACGGGGCCCGAGACTTAGCAGAGTGGAACGAGAGGTGTAGCCAGTAAGATGGCCACCTAGCTAGCCATATCTGCTACTAACCCGGTCGACATGGTCCAAATTCCCACGAGCAAACATCCCAAACCACATCCCGATGCATAATGTGACTAATTAAACTAATTACCTAATCACCTAATTACCTCATCTACCTAGTTGTAGAAAGATGACAAACATATGTGCATGGTGAGAAATCATCATCATCATCATCATCATCATCATCATCATGCAATTTAGAGAGCGACAGGCAAAGAGGCAGAATCCAATGCCGGACAACACAACACAACACAACACAACACAACACAACACAACACAACACAACACAACACAACACAACACAACACAACACAGCGGCGGCCCTGTGTGACACGACATAGCCGATGTGGCGGCACCGTGGCAAGGCACGGCCCAAACCCCCCCCCCCTCCATGGCAAGGTAAGCTCCATCACACTACACTCACAATGTGGTATATAATATTCGGCCTTGTGTCCATGAAGCACAATGACAGCTTCTTCGGAGAATGTGGAGCCTTCAATGCCAGCCATCCAGTAGTACCTCACCATGACACGGATCTCACGGATCACCACGTTGTATTGATTGTATAGTTTTCTACACCCAAGGGATACTCCCCGGTGTCACGATGCGGCAACCTCGCGGTCAGCGTGGCAATCCACGGATCTACGCTAGAGGTTTACTCAAATGAACGACACGGACCGGGTGTGAGAGTTGGGGAGCCCGTTCATGAAGTCACCGTGACGAAGCCCCAACCGCTAACTTCATGACTTTGGGGGTTGCATGCAAGGCTAATTTGCCTTACCCCACGGGCACATATCTCGACTTGCTCTCTAGTTAGTCCTTCCATGGTCACCAACTGCGGAACGAAGTTCAAGCTATATTAGTATGCGTGCACATAGGCCATGGTACAATGCCTTCTCTTACATTGACTCAAACACGTGCCGCACTGCTTGGAGGCATCGGGGTGGTGTGGCCCAACACCCACCAAGGTAGCATGGCGTGTTTAGCGAGTCATACGTGCGGGTCCTTTGGATGCCTTGTTGAAGAGGCTTAGTAGCTGTCTAGTGTGCGTCCGGTGCGGTGTGTTTCGTGCGTCGTTCAGGAGACCTTGCTTGTGTCTCCTTGGCTCGTGGCTTGTAGCGCTTGCGAAATGGCTGTGTGGCTGGGTCCATCTCGGGTTGTACTATCCATAGGTCATGTGTTCTGAGCTATGTGTTCCATTGGGAATAGTATTCCCTCACCCCCAAGTTGTAGCCCATGTGTGAGTGCTCATGGCGGCAGTCTACACGGCCTTGTATGCGTGGCGCTTCAATTGTACGATGTGGTTCAATTTTACGATGTTCCTTTTGCGGCTCGGGAACAAAGACGTTAGTAGAGGTTTACTCAAATGAACGACACGGACCGGGTGTGAGAGTTGGGGAGCCCGTTCATGAAGTCACCGTGACGAAGCCCCAACCGCTAACTTCATGACTTTGGGGGTTGCATGCAAGGCTAATTTGCCTTACCCCACGGGCACATATCTCGACTTGCTCTCTAGTTAGTCCTTCCATGGTCACCAACTGCGGAACGAAGTTCAAGCTATATTAGTATGCGTGCACATAGGCCATGGTACAATGCCTTCTCTTACATTGACTCAAAAAAACAATACTATACTATAACTATATAAAACTATACTTTGTTTGCAGTTTCGCATGTGTCCACACATGAACCATTGAATGTGAATTGGGCCAGTCTCACAGTCGCAGGCATGATGAAAATTCCCGTTACTTCGTTTGCGAAACTGCTTTGTTTGCAGTTTCGCAAGTGGTCATGTATATTTTCTTCAAAAATGAGAGTCCCAGATGAGCTGTTCTTGGCCTCCCTTCTCACCGGTACCACCACCGCAGTATAAACAGAGAGACAATCACAGCGAGAAGCAGGAGACAGCGGTGCAGTGATGCCACTTGTGTCAACTTGTGATCTGCCACGCACAATCGTGCAAAAAATCGGCAGATCACGCGATTCATGGCCGGTGACGGTATGCAGACCTGATCTTCTGCAACTGATCTCCCCCCTGCTCAATTTCAACTCCCTCCTACTCATTTTCAACTCCCTCCTGCTCATTTTCAACTCCCTCCAAGTGAAAATCCACTCCCTCCTACTCATTTTCAACTCCCCCTGCTCATTTTCAACTCCCTCCAAGTGAAAATCCACTCCCTCCTACTCATTTTCAACTCCCTCCTACTCATTTTCAACTCCCCCCTGCTCAATTTCAACTCCCTCCTACTCAATTTCAACTCCCTCCTGCTCATTTTCAACTCCCTCCAAGTGAAAATCCACTCCCTCCTACTCATTTTCAACTCCCTGCTGCTCATTTTCAACTCCCTCCTGCTCAATTTCAACTCCCTCCTACTCATTTTCAACCCCCCCCTACTCATTTTCAACTCCCTCCTACTCATTTTCAACCCCCCCCTACTCATTTTCAACACCCTCCAAGTGAAAATCCACTCCCTCCTACTCATTTTCAACTTCTTCCTACTCATTTTCAAATCCCCTGCTCATTTTCAACTCTCCCCTGCCCATTTTCAACACCCTCCAAGTGAAAATCCACTCCCTCCTACTCATTTTCAACTCCCTCCTACCCGGGTGTGTCCAGAGTCACCAGTGTTGAGGGTGACTTTTTTCGCCAATCGCCGGTGCGTTGGTGACTCAAATACACGCTAATGCACCTTTTCCAAAAACAAGCACTCAAGTGACCCGCAGAGCTAACCGCAAAAAACGCCTCACTGTACATTACATAGTGGAGCACCCCCACCAAGAAGGGGACACATGCATACTTGCTACACTGAAGCACTGCTGGACTGATGGCTGGACATGTCTATGGCGGGGACATTCAGTCTATCGGAACCGACCATTGATCCCCTTTTGGAAAAACGTTGTTAGGTTCTCCACAGGCTTGCCTACGTGCTGGACTCTTTTCTGGTGCACCAAGGGTGACTTAAATCCACGAAAACCAGCTTCAAAAAGGTGGTGGTGACTCTCCACTCTGGTGACTTTCCCCACCCCCGGGTACTCATTTTCAACTCCCTCCTGCTCATTTTCAACTCCCCCGTGCTCATTTTCAACTCCCTCCTGTTCATTTTCAACTCCCTGTTGCTCATTTTCAACTCCCTCCTACTCATTTTCAATTTTCTCATACTAATTTTCAACTCCCCCCTGCTCATTTTTAACTCCCTCCAAGTGAAAATCCACTCCCTCCTACTCATTTTCAGCTCCCCCCTGCTCGATTTCAACTCCCTTTTACTCAATTTCAACACCCTCCTACTCATTTTCAACTATCTCCAAGTGAAAATCCACTCCCTCCCACTCAATTTCGACTCCCTCCTATTCATTTTCGACCCCCCCCTACTCAATTTCAACTCCCTCCTACTGAATTTCAACGGACCTCAAACCTCAGCAGTGGCAAACCCAACCTCACACAGGCAAACCACGAAGGCATGGAACATAAACTCAGACATGAAATTTGAAATGTCATTAGTGCTTCGACACTTGAGCTCGCCACTCCAAAAGCTGCTTACACTGATGCAACTCAGCTGGCGAAAGTTGTTCCCCACATGCAGTCCGAGCATACAACTGAGCCAAGTGGGTATCAATCTGCTCATCCGAGTCAACCATATTGTGAATGTGTGCATGCAAATGATCATTATACGCGGCCTGCTGCGCACTCAGGCCCCCAAGAGCCTGATTCACGGTGGTTAGCGCATCTGAAAGCTCAAAAGCAGCATTCAGCTCTTCCTTCAGCGGCGGACCGCTACCCCTACCCTGATCCCTACCTCTTCCCTTTGTAGCACCCTTTGTACCATCCCCTCGCTTAGAGGCCTTCCTGACAGTTGGCTGCACGGTTCGCTTGGCGGCAACCGGCGGGGGAACAGGTCGTGGTGCTTGTGCACCTGCCACATGGACCTGTGTGGAGGACGCCCGCATGTCCACAAATTGGTTCAGTAGCCTCTCCTCGTCTTCGAGAAAGGCCCCTGCATCCTGTCCTTGGTCGGAAAGATGAGTTGCCACTCGACATTAGTTATATATTGACGCATCCGGGACTGCAGGTTCCCAAGGGAGCGGACAATCTGCTCGCGTTTCGTTCTGGCTGGCAAATCAGCGCACGAGGAGATGACGGTCAATATAATGTCATCGTCCGTAGCATGGATTGCCACGGGTACCTGCACTGTGGGTAGGGGGAGGCGTTGGCTGCTGCATTTGGCACTGATAAGGATCTCAGTTGCAGTCTGAAATTGTTTTAAAAGAAAAAGTTGGATTGAACAACCCAAGATGGAAGCCGACCGAAGATGACCGATGATGCAAAACAGCAAAATAGTGACGACGGGGCTAATGGGTCCGTGCAGCGCAGTGGTGCCGGGGTTAGCAGCTTGCATGGGCTCCGGAGATTCCACGTCGGCCATTGATGGCCACCAAACGTGCTCACGCGGCCAAAGAGCAGGGTCATGCCCTAAATCTTAATGCGCTAAACCGTTCAATTGAGCCTCGTACAGCCATCGGCTATCCCCACAAAGGATGTCTTTCGCCCCATTGATTCTTTGAATGACACTGATGTCAAACCTGTGAGCCCACAGCACCAGTTTCCGATACCGTTTTTTAACGACGGCCTCATCGGCCCCACGCGGCAGACCTAGCAGTTCAAAATCCCAAAATGCCTTGAAAATGGGCCGTTTTGGGACCAACAATGCGTCAAAAATGGGTCAAAACGCGTTCTTCGAAAAGTGATCCCGGACCATTTGGGATGCTCAAACAAGTGTTTTTAGCCCGTTTTGAGCCCGTTTTGACCGAGTTTAGCCCCTTCCACCACATGTATGCACCACTTTGTGCCCTTCGCACGTACCTTAGAGCCGTATGGTGGAGCCACCTTGAGTTGGGAGAGGGGTGTAGATTGGAGGATATATATATATATATATATATATATATATATATATATATATATATAGATGTACATACATGTATTTGTACATATATGTATATATTTCACTTGGAGGGAGTAGAAATTGAGTAGAAGGGAGTGGATATTCACTTGGAGGGAGTTGACATTGAGGGGGAGGGAGTGGATTTGCGCACATGCGCTAAACGCGTTCAAAACAGCGAAGCAAAGGGAAACGCTCGCCAATCACACATCTGTCAGTAAGGATTTAAACAGGCGATTTCACCGAAGAAATTGTAAGAGCAGCTGAACGCTACTATCAGGTGTCCACCACATGATTGACCAGAAGGTGAAATTCGAACCGCTTGCGGTAATTAGAACAACAACATAAAATTCATACCTTTCTGTCAGTTGCGGTTGTTTTTTCAGTTACGCGTGTCGCCTGTTCGTGCGCAGTCTTTCGCAGTCTGCTAGGGCCGCAGTCTGCAATCTGGTCCGGTGGCCAGATTCCCAGGCGAAACATCTCATACAACAGTGTCATACAACACACAACGTAGGAAATTATGAAGTGATATGAAGATTCCATTCCCACAGCCCGGTAAACCGTTTCTGCGTATCATTTGCAGGTCATTTCATACTTTGGTTATCTTTTGTGACCCTCTTGAGTGAGCGGTATGTTGTATGCTGTTGGTTCACAAAAATCTGTCACCAACCACTGACAGTTCCTGCACCGTGCTTAAGGCAGAGCTTTGCAAATTCGCCACCGATTTTTGACATCACAAACCGTCGCTGCACGGCTTCTACTTCTTGCCTTCGCAACAGGGATGAAGCTTCTGTGCTTCTTGTCGCTTCTGTTGGCCAGTGCAAGTTTGATTGAAGCTGCCTCAAGTTTGTTTTTGCCCTTTGCCAACCATAATCACGTACTCGTATGCACGAAGGAAAATTATCATAGCATGTGCTACCTGCTAGGAACTGTTGGTTCGTGGGTTTCTGTCTGCTCACGTCTGCTGACTTCCTTCAGTTACTTCCCTATCCGGATGCTCTGGTGCGGGTGGCACGGTTTGCTTCGACAACGATGTCTTAGTAATTGATGGAAGTGGGTTATCCTCAAGAGGAAGAGTATGTTGTGCATCATCTGAGCCGTTCGCCATGGAACCACCAATACAGATGCTTTGCGGTCATCCGTCATGTCAGTCTGTGGGCGACGGCGAGACTACTGAGGGACAGAATGTGACCTGTGTGCTGAATGTGTATGTTTTTCGCGAATGGTTAGAAGCACTGCTGCAACTTCTTGTTCAGCCGAAACCTTTACCGAACTGAATTTGCCAAGGGAAGCAAGAACAGGGATACTTTTAACAGCAGACACCTCCGGGTGCCTTGTTTGTGGCCAAACCTTCGTGTGCAAGTGCGTAATCGTCTTCGCAGTGAGTGGACACACCAAAGCCATCCGGGTTGCACATGTGTGGCATCAAAATAATGTTGGCGTTGAGTAGCCTGGCTGTGCCCTGTATTTGCAGACCACGGTTTCTCTCACGAACGCGGTGGATTTACAGTCTGGTCCAATCGACCCAGCACCGACGTGCACGGTTGAGACCAAAACTTCCTTACAAGTGACGTGTCGAATCGCTATGAACGGTTCACCAGGTGACGTGACGTGGAATATTCTGCTTCGTGTTGGCCGTGCGTCAACCAACACCATGCAGTTCAAGGTGTGCCCCCCGCCCTCAGAATTCTGCTGCCGGTACCTGTGCAGGCAGGCGGCAAACTGCCCTCGTCCGTTGCTGGTTTTCTCTTCCTTTCTGTCAGCACCTTCCGCTTCTTGCAGACTGGTCGAAACATTGCGATTGGATTGAGTGCTCAATCGTTCGCTGAGCAAATCACGTTCCGTGAACCCTCACCAATCTCTGACTACGCCGCTGGTATTGGAACGTTCTACACTGACAGGGGAGTTACCATCACTGTTGATTCCCCGTATGTTTATTCCAGGATCCCCACACGATGCCGTATGTCTGGTCCAAAGGCACAACACCGAAATTCCCCCCGCCCCGTGCTTACCCCAAATCGTCCCTGCTGCAGATGCTCCACCGAGCATAACAAAGGCGCCTGCCTCAAGCGCCACCACAGAAAATTTTGCCTGACGCGCGCCCCACACCACCGACTGGTGCAACCCTTCCACACGGGCCGGTTTCGAAATACGAGTGATGATTTTTGCTGGAAACTTTGGCACTCGGCAGTTGGTTTTCTGGGTGGCGTTCGCGGGAGTTAGCTGCCACCAGTGCCCCTTTCCCGAGTTGCAAAGGTTCCCCTTATGTTTTTAATTTTTTTTTTTCGGTTTGGTATGCCGGTTTTTTTGCCAGAAACCAACGCCATGGGCTATTGATATGTTTTGCTCTGTGGCCAGCGAACCGGGTGGGGCCTCCCGTGGGCTACTGGTAGTGTTATCAGATGATTGCTGCAGTTACGCGGAAAGGGGTTGCCTGTTGCGCTTGGTGCGCCACCGAGCCGCTGAGACGATGTGAACCAGAGCGTCTATAGCAGAGTATGCAGGCCTGGCCCGTGTTCTATTTTCTGAGTAATTTAATTTCCCACTGCAACACCAGCTGGAAATTCAGTGGGCTCCGTCTACACAGGCAGCACATGACAGAATGCAAAATATTAGAAAACACAACGACACGACACAACACCGAACCACGCAACGAAACACAGCACAGTATGGAAACATGTTTGGACACCTGTCAGGGATTCCAACAACAAGCTGCAAACCGCCCACCACGAAACAACACCGCCCTGTACAACACAGCAACACATGACAGCACAACAGAGAAACAACAATCAACACAACACACACAACACAGCACAGCAATACAACACAAAACAACAGACAGTGAAACGCAAGACGGAAACAAAAATTCAACAGAGTCTATCACAACACAAAAGACAACACAGTACAACACAACACAACACAACACAACACAAACACGACCTGGAGGAGCAGGACAAGGAGAAGCGTCGAGGAACGTTGTCGCCGGCTGGTCGTCTCTGCTTTCGTGGTGGTGGCTTCTGGCGCACTCAGAGGGGGCGATTTTTGCTAGTACAACAGGTCCGAATCCCGAAAGCAGTGTCGGGCGACCCAAGAGAGTACGGGCGGAACTTGGGGCGCAAGTGCAGAGCCGCATAGAGTTGCCTGAACAGGGTGGATGGAAAGGTTCCCACTAATACACTCTCCACCATAAACCCCCCTCCCACGTAGGCTTTGTGGGTGATCGCCAAGAAAGACCAGGCACATAGGAAGCCCGAGGGCTGCAGCCGTTTGGATTAGATACAAACTCACCTCTCGCTGGACGCCCTGCACCCCCTGTCTGTCGCCCGATTCCTTGCCTCCCAAACGCTCTGTTCGATTCCACAGAGGCACTGGTGCATACCTCGTTCAGCTCACCGGCGTGTCGGGCAATGACGCCAGAGTCATGGCAACTGGAACCAGCACCCCATGCCAGGGCACAGCGCCTTTCACCATACTCTTCAGCACCCCTGTTGATGCCGTCGGGATTCAAGTCCCTCCCGCCACTGCCAGCGACTATCAGCTGTGGCAGATGGAGTTTGTGGTATGCGGTGTTGCATGCTGCAGTTGGTGTTGGGAGTTGACAGTGCATTTTTTCTGGGGGATCGTCCGGGTCCAGGTTGGCTGCACCACGTCTACCGAATGACACCCGCAGCTCGTGGAGTTGCGGACAATGGCTCTCAGGGGCCAACATGGAAAACCATTCAATATGGTGTGCACTTTGGATTTGGAACGAGTGCGAATGTGTGGTGGGTGCAGAATGTAGAGTGCAATGTAAATCCTGCGAAGAGTGCATGGTGGTGCCTTCTTATATCTTGATTAGATATCCCTGGCCTGTACCCTAATTAAGATTGAATACCAAGACCAAGCTGAATGTATACCATGCACGTATGCCCACATTGTCAGGATTCCCTCTACTGACGGGGCTGCAGGTGTGTGTTGCGATCAGTGGTGTGCACTCAACGCCACCCCTTTTTGGGGCCAAGGGGGATGCTCCAAGTCAGCCCGCCCATTCTGCCCCAGGTGCTGTCTTGTTGTACAAATGCCAGCCGTTGGACCCTTGTTGGTGTCTGAAAACTGGGGTACCCCCCCCCCCCCCACTCCCCTGACAACAGTCAGGGGATTTCCCCCCTCAGAAGTGACATGGTGGATTCACCTTTGGGGAGGCGAAAAGAATGTCTAGAGACACGGCTGTCATAAGCGACACAGTTCACACACAAAGATATGCACAATGTGGGGGTCCCTGTGGACGAGCCCACATTGCACCACAAAAACAAGACACGAGAAGATTTTCAATCGTTCATTACTGTTTGGCCACTCAAGGGTAGAAAGCACAATTGCCCTGGCTGTTGAAAGAGCAGCAACCGGGGTGCCAATAGATATGGCATTTCTTGCATTGCTCATAAGTGCTTTGTATCAATGGATGGCTGCACTTCACACACTCGGAGGGTGGCCCGTCCCGACCATGGTCATGGGCTGGTGCTGGGGTAGGGGCAGGAGGCGGGGCGGAGCCCCATACATTCAATGGGGCTGGGAGTGTCCTCTTGCATGCGGTGTACCTGTGGCATAATTGCTGCGGTAGTGTTCCCACTCTCCGCGATGAAGTATTTCACTTTCAAACTGGGTTGTTTCTTCAAGGCATCATCTAGTTCCTTTTTTTACACGTTTCCCACCGGTTGGCACCTCAAAAATAACGGCTAGAAGTGCTGTTTTGTGCCCTTTAATAGTAATCGATGACAGCATCACGGTGTACTTGTTCTGTGTGGCGGCATGCGACACATTAGTTGCCACACTTTCGGAGCTGGCAGGTACTACGGTGGGCTCATTGTCCAATGAATCCTCCCAAAGTGGGGTTTCATCCCAGCTTTGTATTGGAATTTCTCCAATTTTTGGAGCTAGCTCGACTCGAATACGAATAGCATCAGGCCAAGCCACCTTTGCTAGCGCTTGTCGGCCGGAAGCCTGTATTTCTTGTTCGTCTTCCGAAAGCTTATACCATTTCGCTTGGCCCTTTTGTCAACCATCCCTTACATTTCCAATCTGACACAGTGATGGGTTTCTCCCCTTCATCTGGCTTTTTATTCCACATTTCAATTTGTGAATAGAACAACCCCCTTGTTTTGCGCAAGTGAATGGGTTGTTCTTTGTACCATTCATACAACCAAATGGCTACGGAGTGTGGTTTTTGCCATGGTGCCAAGGAAGATGGTGCCAAGGAAGAACAATATCGTTTCGCTCCAAATCCTTGAAACTCCCATTCTTGCAATCTTCGTATGCCCTATTCATCATTTGCTCTAACTTTGAAAGCGTGTTAGGGTCATCCAAAGCACTCTTGGAGAACAATTTTCCCTTCACAACTCGCAGGAAGGGACGTTGCTTCTTCTTGGGCTGGGCTGCAAGTAGCTTGTTGTCCAACATAGCCACGTGCGTAGTTTGATGGTGTACTTCTTTTGGCCTGCCAAGTTGTTTCCTTTTTCGACACTCCGTGGCAACACTACTTGAAGCACCAAGTGTTGTGCAATTGTTAGTTGCATGAAGTCAACCAATTGTTCCAACTGGGCATTGTCATTGTCAGTTTCACTTGTGGTGAGGAGCTGGGCACAGAAGGGATTCATTGACACAGAGACTCATGGGGCACACACCCGAAACCCACAAGCGATCTATATGACATGGCTAAATTTCCCGAGGGCAAAAAATTAAGAGTACTGGCACCGTTGTCGAGGCAGGTTTGGCCATGGGGTTGACCACCGCTCGAATTGTTGACGAGTTCCTGAAGTTCGACTGTTGCGGTTCAGGCTGTTTTTCGTATTGCTTTTTTTTGCTTTTGTTTGCACGCAGACCAGACTGATGGCGTGAGGCTTCTCTGCCAGGTTGCACAAGGCTGTCCTTGCTTCCTTGGTCCACACTGCCAACCTGTGTCCTCGCGCAGGACGAGAACGGGGCGGTGCGGGATGTCATCGTGCAGACCGACGTCATCCTGGGAGGCAATGCGACTGGCTTATACAAAATCTCCGCTGTCAATGTGAAGCCTGGGTCGGCGGGTGGGTGCGTGATCAACATGTTCTGGGGCAACCCACCACGTATGCCGCCTTCTCCCCTGGTGGCCTCATCTGTTCCCATTGGTCATGTGGTCACAACCCCTGCCTAAAGGGGCTGAGTGTCCCCTGCCCCCAGCGCAACTACTCCGCCGTTATGGTTCACCCCTCATCCCAATTCAAAATCACAAGCCAGAAACAGGGTAAGTCTACAAATGGTTCCACCTACCCTTTCACTTAGCTCCCCTTACTTAGGTTCCCCCCCCTTCACGCTTCCTCGGCCTTCACAAAGCACAGGCCTAGGTCCGCAGTGTGGCACAGTATTCACACCCACGAATGTGGCACGCAGTAGTGGTATCCGCAACGGTGAGGGCTGCATGCAGCAGTCTCTGTATTTTGCCCGTGTGCATCGCGAAGGGCCTTCCGGGCCATTTGGGAGGAAGTTCAGGGTTGTGAGGTGCACAGCAGTTGGAGTTGGCGATGTCGATGGAGACAGATTTGGGGCAGTGGATGGACCTAAAGGAGTAGGGCCTTCTTGGACAGCAATCAGATAATGGTTCCTGTTGGCACAGCTGCTGTCTGTAGGTCAGGCCGGACCCTCCTGCAGATCAGTGGTCTGGACCTGTTTCTGGACCCAATACACTCCACCAGCCAGCCCCATTTAAAGGCAATTGGGGGATACGTGGCATAATATCCAACATGTATCCCTGTGCATGATGCGGACTGTTTATGTTTTTATGGAGACCGGGCAAGGGCAGACAGGTGGGGGGGGGGCAACCGGGTGACTGTCCAGGGCCCCAGAAGGAAACCAATGGAGGATAACCACTGCAGTACCAGCCACCGCCCCAAAAGAGACCAGTGGGCCCTATGCACACACCAACGAAGCGACGAGGCAACACGCACCGGCCCCACAGCAGCGTGTTGCAAAGTTGCGAAGTGCAAGACGCAAGTTGCGAAGGGAAGAACGGCTGACTGCCCAGGGCCCCGTAAGGAACCTAACGAAGGATGAAATGTCACACAGGGGGCTGTGTGAATGGTTTCCCTGTGCATACCCTGGCAGGGTTTTGCTTCGGGGACCCCGTTCCCCCGTTCCCCCCTCCGCTCAAGCAAACTCCTGGGGCACAACCAGCACAGCCCCAATATGCCAACTACTGGGCGCCGCTGACGCGCAAACGGCACATCCTGCCACATCCAGCACAGCCCCAGCACACCAAACACTGGGCTCCGCGAACGCGGAAACGACACCAGCAGGAGCACCGTCCTTCAAAAGTCTCTCAAGTTGAGCACTGAACTCCGTCTGCACCCACAGTGTCTCGTGTTCCAGGGCTTTGCACAACAGCGTCAGCTCACCGTCGGGAGTGGGCGACCTGTCCGTCATGCTGTCCGAAACCTGTGCATATGACAAACAGCCCCAGGCTTTGTTTGGCCCCACTGGACTGTGCCTGGGAGGCCGAGGAGACGCACGTGGAAAACTGTGCAGCGGCCGACAGAAAGCAGCGACCCGACGCAACATGCGAAGGGAAGAACGGGTGACTGTCCAGGGCCCCATAAAGAAACAACAACCAGACGGAATGTCACACAGGGGGGCTGACGCTTGCCCTGTGGCACACTCTGCAGAGCACAGATTGGGTATTTGTCCCAGAACGCAATGATTGTCGTTATGTGGGCCTCGTTGGGAGGGTGGAGACAAAGCTCCATGAGCCGTGCTGTATCAGGGGCCCGCCATGTGTACTGTTTGCAAAGACAAGAGGCCTGAGTGGGAGCATGCGAAATCAACATGAAAGACTGGCAAACAGGGGTTTGCATCACAGTAAATTTTGTGCATGCGTGCGTTTCTGTCCATTGCTGCTGTTGCAGTCGTTGTTAGTGCTGTTTGAAGCAGAAAAAGGTGATTGGTTGCTGCTGATTTTTGTTGGTGGCTTAACAATCCATCAACGGCGGTTGTGGTTGGCAGTTGCCCGATGGCAGGTGGGGGTAGATTGATTGACAGCTCCAGTGGGCTGGCGGCTTGTTGGGATTCCGATGTGACGGAGGAGTTCGGCACAATCTGTTGTTTGTTTTTTCGAATTCAACGCCTGTTGGTTTGAAATGCACCGCTTGTCGCAAGTGTGGGACCACACGGCCACCGTGCATATTTTCTGCTCACAGCACCCGAGACACCGCAGCCGAACCCGCCAGACAGTGGTATTCAGCATACACACAAGCAGATTTTCACGTACTCTGGCACAACATCTTTCACGGTATGCTCCTGGGCGCTGCAGGGACAGGGGCAGATGAGGTTTTCGATTCCGGTGTGAAATTTGATGGCTTCTTCGCCGATGGGGTACGAGTGCCATTGCCGCTTGGTGCTCCCCCTTGGAGGACGCTGGACGGTGGTGGTGCAACGACGCAGAATGTAATCGAGGATCGTTTCACGGGTTCAGCAGCGATGCATCACAGTGATGTCGCACACCACGCCCCCTCCATTTTCATGGTTACTCCCAATGTACATCTTCCAGAGGGTGTGTACTGAATGCACTGTCGCGACATAAATACTGGTATGACACACGTCGTGCACGCTATGACACCATACACAGGCGAGACCATGGCCCCAGCTCAACAGGCAAAGAGATTTTCTTGAGTGTGTAAGGAGGATGTATCAGCGGCAGGGCTCCTTTTAACAACTCGGCACCACTGGGGGGGGGGGGGGGGGTCCCACACCACTCCCCCACCCACCCCTGGACCTCCCCCCCCTGCACAGATTGGGCCAAATTTTCTTCCGGGCCTTCGGCCGATCAAAAATTTTATCTGGCGCCAATTGGTTAAAACCAAAACTCAACACCAGCCCCCCCCCCCCCCCCCCATAAAAGGAGCCCTGATCAGCGGGCGAACCCCAATGCGAGGTCAAGACGTTCGGATGGAACCCGCGCCAGCAAAGGGCCTCTGCGAAGTGTGTCAGCTTCGAGGTGCCAAATGAAGGCAGTGCCCCCGGCGGCGATTCTGGGGCGTTTTCGCATGAAAATCGATGGACGACAGGAACCTTCTGCACCTCTCCCGTTCCCGGGTAGTATCTGGGATTCGCAGGGGGCGGATTTGTTTGGACACAATTACTCACAGGTTTACTACGGATCAAACCTGCCTGGCGTGGCGACTGGACGGGCAGTGTGATTTGCTGGTGTAAGGACTGGTGGTAGCATTTGCGCCATCGCAAGCGCGGTATCGAGCATTGTGTAACGTTGTGGTGTCACGACCCCGTCAAGCTGTTTTGGTCTTGTAACCAGGAGCTAGGGGCACAGCTTGGTGAGAGTGGGACAGATGAAACAAAGTTGCTGGATGTCACCACGTGTCACTGCGGTGTACCATGTGTCGGGTCGCGCCGCGGCGGTCCCTGCGTCCGGATCCGCACTGTGGTGTGCCCTGTGCTCAGCTCTGAAATGTGACGTGCCTTATGTCGGGGTTTGCGCTGTGATGTGCCCCGGGTTTTTGCAGACGCGCATGTGTGTTGCTGTCCAATCTGCGCCCCCCCTTTATGTGTTGTGCATTGTCCATTGTGCTTTCACTGCAGGTCCCCCCGTCCGTTACTGTATTGGACATGAAGTTGTGGGGTGCCGGTGGCGGGGCCGGGTATCCCAAGGATTTGTCAGCACCGACCCAGAACAACCAGGGAGGATCAGGAGGTTTTACATCTGTCAGCCTGGCTGTGACCCCTGGTGAGGTTTTGGACGTGGTTGTGGCAGCTGGAGGTGCCGGCGGCAGTCAACCAGTATGTAGACACATCAGGGTGGTTGGAGCAGGTTGGGGTACAGCTCTTGCTACGAAGACATAGTTCGAGGGTTGGGAGGTAAGAGTGGGGCGGCAGTATCGTGTTGCAGTCCAGAAGTTCCTTCAGTCGAAGTGGTTTGGGGGTGCATTGTAAGGGGGTGAATTGTAATGTGGTGTCTGTCTGTTTTGTCCGTATCCTTCGCTCCCTGGAGACACGTACGAATGGAGATGAATTTGGAGCTGTAACGGAGAGTTGTGCATGGGTTCCATGTCGGCTCCAAAGAGGCAAATCATGTCAGGGTTTCATTTGGGATGAGCGATCTCACAACGGTCCAACACAAGCCTCAACACAACGTCATAACATGTGCTCAGTCCATTGAGCCACATCAATCGGGATATTAGGTGTACAAAGAGGAAAGGCAAGCGGGATGGTGTGTGATTGAAATCAGCCGCACAATTTGGTGTTCCCTCTAATGCTCACAGTTTTGTGTGCAGATCTGGAACATGAAATGTCCTGAAAGCAGCTCGTGTTGCAATTGCACTCCACAAATTACAATCCTGAAACCCACAGTGTCCGAGCAGAAGGTACTCATGGACTGAGGTTTGCAACCAAATACTCAGCTCAAGGCGACCGAGTGGGGACCATGAACTGTGGCTTCCCAATTGGTGGAGCCGGCTCGGTACAGCCGTTTGATATTCAATGGGGTTGTCCTGGGTGGGTTCAGTGAGGCCAGCCAGTTGGATCAACGGACGCGTGATCTCGTTCCGACCACAACAACAACAACATGAATTTCCACTTGGCGAGTGGTGACCATCCCACCTTAGCCCTGGCATTGCGCTTGGAAGGGCGCACTACCCTCCCCCCCTTTCGGCAAGGCACCTCATGCCCCAACCCCGTGTGCACCACCCACGGCCCACGAACCATCTTATGACGGCCAGATTTTGGCCACCAACCGCTGTTCTGACCGACGCAACCACTTTTGAAACTGGAGGCTTCGCCCCCCCTCATGCCTTTAAGACCTGCTGAAGGCCCCATTCCCTTTTGGCATTGCTTAAGTGGACGGATTTTCAAAGTTCCAAAATGACACAATCATCGAATGTCCTTCACGAGCCTGCCGTATTGTCCCATGCCCCCTCTGTATTAGGGTTGTGCTGGTGCTGGAGGTGGTTCTACAGCCGTCAAGCGGAAAGCGTCAGGCCAGGTCATTGCCGTGGCCGGAGGTGGTGGTGGAGGGGCCACGACTCAGTATGGAGGGCCCGGCGGAGGATCCCTCGGCCTTGAGGGCGGGGGTGCACTGAACATCCTGAATTCCGCATCCTCTGGTACTGGAGGAGGGGCAACCACCAATGGTCTTGGCGGCAGAGACGCTGAACGACTGGGACCAGGCCAGGTATGGCAGCGTTGCTGGGTGCTGATTGTTAGCCTCTGGCAATGGCAATCATTGGACCGTCTAGTTTTGTGTACTACCACCACCTGGAGCGACTACCTGGAAAGTTGTGGTTAAGGGAAGGCATGGTGGTTCATACATTTCTGCATCCTTTGAGAGTCTTTGAGGTACAGCTGCAATGTTCCTGATCTTACATCAGGTCAGGCAAGATTGTACATGTCACAAAACTTGACTGCCACATTTTGACGAATCAGCCCCCATATTGGCCAATGTGCAATGTTGCGCCTGGACAAATGTTGAATTGCATGCAACAAGAATTTTGGTTTGAAAAAGGCTTTGGTCTAAAAAGGCCTTGGCACTGGGGTCCTTAGAGAACCAGATTTTTTTTTCTTAAGGACTGCCCTTCGGGATTGCCTCTCGAGGCAATTTTCCACTGGCCCAACATGGGCCATTCCTGTCCCCCTTTTCTGGGGACCTTGAGAACGCACAGGTTACGTAACAATTCCGCCCATTTGTGGGCCCCTGAGAAGGTAGGGGTAATGTAGCCATTTCTGATTTTGTCCCCTTTGTTGGGGACCCCGAGAACACGGGTGTTATGTAGCAATTGCGCCCACTTGTGGGCCCCCGAGAAGGCAGGGGTGTTGTAGCCATTTCTGATTCTATTCCTTTGTTGGACCCTAGGTGCGTGCCACTAGCAAGAAAGTGCAAACCACAAGAGGTACACAAGTGGATGCTGTCCGGGGTTTGATGTGCACCCAGCTTTTGCACACCAGGAATCACGTCATTCCTGGGGAGTCGGAGGAATCGTTCGGTATTGAGGGGGGGAGAAGCCCCATCAAGGGCAACCTATTGAAGTTCCTTCGCACCTTGGTTGAGTATGTGCGAGCCTACTTTAATGTGTTTGAGTGGGTTGGCGATGTTCCAAAGGAGAGTTGGGTTGAAGCAAGTTCATGTTTGTGTGAGAGAGTGTTCAGCCACGTGACGGCCACAGTCTATGGTCAGAGCATGGAGCGCATGTGTGAGACTTTGTGGGTGAGGTGTAATGGGGAGGCAACAAAGGATTAGTGCCCATTTGAGGTGTCGGAGGAGTTCCGCAAAACCCCTTTTCGTCCACGGAAGCGGAAGCAAGGGCATGAGTTTGAACTTGAGGATGGTGGTTTGCTTGGGGGTTCTTTTGAACATTCAAGATATGTGGGTTGTGGCCAAGAGGGCAACTCGTGACACCGAGAGTGAGCATATGTATGGTGTCGGGTTGGAGGATGAGGATGAGGATTTGGACCGACTGAGTAAAGTTGCTAGTAGCTCCTCTTCTGACCTTCGAACCCCACTAGCCCCGTCTTCTCCGGTGACCCAAGTTACATCTTCTAAGTCGTCTAACCCTGCCTTGCAGTTGGTGTTCAGCTATGATATTGATAAGGCTGTGTTGAAAGCAATTGAGAGGTGCAGGTTGCAAGTGGATTGTTGTTGAGTTCACGGATATTTTCAGGAAGCACGATTTGTCCGTGAGAGGGGGGAAGAGTGCGCTGATGGAATGTGTCAAGGTTCACTTTCAAGGGTTGTACCGGAAGTAGGAAGTTTATTTGTTATCATATTATCATTTTATAACCAGCTATGCCACCACCGATGGGACAGTTGGGTGGTCAAACGCTCTGTCATTTTATTTCACAAAAACATTGCCTCTGCCCATGTTGAATTGTGGAGGGTGTCAAGTAGGGTTGGGATGCAAGCATGGAACACATGTGGGGGTAGCAATGAATTGTTGCATGATTGAACATATATGGGGCTAGGAACCAATGGTTGAACACATGTAGTACCCGCGGGCTTTTTTGGGAAAGCTATGTCACGGAACCCCTTTTTTTCCCCCTTAAGGACCCCCTTGGGCCTTGGGGGGACCCTTAAGCGCAGTGCACGCACTGTCCCCATACTTTGCGATACTTGGGGCATCATTGTTGTTTGACAGCAGGATTTGATGCTCCTTCCACATTGGGGATGTGGCGTTTTCACCCAGTTCCACCCCTTTTCACACAATTTGTGCTCATTTCCACCACATCCACTCCTTTCTAGGTTGATTTCTCCCCACCATGGGGACGCCTTGAAGGCAGGGGTTATGTAGCCATATTGACACATATTCCATCGGTCTTTTCATTGATCATCAAACAGGGATTCCAAAGAGAAGATGAAGAGTATGTAGCATGTTAGACATCTTACATGTGATGTTGATGTCATATGTGTGACATGATTGTGTGATATTGTGTCGGTACACAATGTCCAGGTACAAGGAATTCCAGCACACACAAGTTTCAGTAGAGGAAAACCCTGTAACCTTGGATGCAACATTTTTTATTGAAAAAAATGAAAAAAGATTTTCCATGTCAAGTTGCAATTTTTACACCCCTCGGCTACTTTGCACCCCCAAGGCTTGGGTAGTAGGGGTTGCCTAATTTTAAGGCCGTTTGGGGGCTCTTTGGGGAGGATCTAGTCTAAAAGTAGCGTGCAGTGCAAGGATGGTGTAAAGAAAGCATTGGTTCAAAAAACCCCCTGATTTAAACAAATTTTAAACCAAGGCGCCATTTTTTACCCAGGGCTTTTTTTTTCCTTCCAAACCCAGGCCCTTTTACACTCAAAAAAAAACGTGCTGTATGCAAACAATCGGTGCACTCAAAGCCTACGCTGGTACACAGGTGATGTGTGGTTGGTATGCCCGGCCACCCGAGCACGTGAGTAATATTCCAGAAAACCCGCTGATCTCCCACTCATTTCCGGTGGTGAGACCCCTCCACCCCTGATCTGCTCCATTCCTACCCCACATTGGCTTCATGTGCAACTATTGACTTGTTTTCTTTTTCCTACTTTTTCATTTTCTGCATTCCCCCCTCCGCATTCATCTCTCAGGATGGCAGTGATGCCAATGGTGGTGATGGTGGAACCCCTGTTGATGCGCCTTCGTATGATGCAGCGGGTGGAGTGGGATACGGTACTGGTGGCAGGGGAGGATGCATCGCTGCGAGCAGCACCTCCTCTGGTGGAGGTGGTGGAGGTGCTGGTTACAAAGGAGGTGGAGGTGGTGGCGCAGGCCCTAATGGTGGTGGTGGTGGTGGTGGCTCTGGTTGGCTGGCTCCATCCAGCCCCTTTGGGACCACTGTGCCTGGGACGTCCACCACTCCTCCTTCTACTGATGATTTGGATTACGGCAGCAATGCCGGCCGCGGTGCTGACGAAACCTCTCCGTATGTGATCACCCACGTACAGCAGCGCCAGCAGATGCTACACACAACAACTGCGCCAGCAGACGATACACACAACACCTGCACCAGCAGATGATGCACACAACGCCTCATGATACACACAACACCTGCGTCAGCAGATGATGCACACACACAACGCCTGCACCAGCAGATGATGCACACAACGCCTGATGATGCACACAACACCTGCGCCAGCAGATGATGCACACAACACCTGCGCCAGCAGATGATGCGCACAACACCTGCGATGCACACAACACCTGCGCCAGCAGATGATGCACACAACGCCTGCGCCAGCAGATGATGCACACAACGCCTGCGCCAGCAGATGATGCACACAATACTGCGATACACACAACACCTGCGCCAGCAGATGATTAACACATTCCCTGTCTGCAGAAACCGCCAAGGCACACAGGGCCGCGTGGTCATCTACTACTCACCCGCTGGTGACCCCCCAGTCTCATGCAGCAATGGCAAAGTCGAGACCGGTGAGGCTTGTGACGACGGCAACACGCTGGACGGTGACGGCTGCAGTGCCTACTGCCGTGTTGAGCCAGGCTACAATTGCAAGTCCCTCACCCCCGGTGGCCGCTCTTTGTGTGGGAAGTGTGGCACCGCGGCCAATTTCAATGCTGTGGTCATGGTGAATTCTGGGGCAGATTGCTGCAAGTTCTATCTGTCTCCGGATGACCAAGTGACTCTGGATTACAAGGTGCACCCCGTCAATCACATTCGCGTTTGTGATGGCATGGCTGGGGGGTGCGGAAACCGGTAGCCCAGAGCCGAAGCGGCTGGTCCCTGATGCGGAGCAACGTGGTGGAGGGAGATCTGAATGATGCCACTCAGATGAATACCATCCGGCGCATTCCGCAAGTGGAATTTTGTAATTCAGATCATTCATGTGGGTATTTGAAGACATCATGGTTCAGTTGAGCATGCGCGCGCGCTGTCCATCAGTTCTTGGTGCCACACTGTCAGTCTGAAGCCGGGGGCCAACCCCCACTCCTTTTTGACCAGTGGTCGAATTGTTCTTCCCGTCGCAGCGGACCCCAGCATGGCGGGTTGTGCATGGATGCACTGGTGGTCGAGGGAGGGGGTTCAAGTAGGGCGGGTTATGCTTTTTCTTTGACCTGCTTGTTGGTCGAGGTCAGTTGGGGGTTTGGGAGATAAGAGACGGAGGGAGGGACAGGGGAAACCGAATGCCCTTGGCGCCCAAGCAGCAGTGCAAATGAGGGTAGGCCTGTGGAACGTGGGCTCTGTGGGGTGCGTATATGACATGTCAACTTTCCAATTGAATCCTGCCCCCTGCATCTGCAAGGTGAGTAACATGGAGGAGTTCTTCAACATTACCATTCTCGACATGACAGCCACCAGCAGACACAACAACAACGCAGCCCAACAAGTGATGTTCTCCAATATGCCTGCGTTCCCTTATGAGCTGAAGTCTCTGGACGACCTGCTGGTGCACAGCCACCATCAGATGCCCAGCACTTACGATAGCGCCAAGGGGATTCATCGCGTGTCCCTCACCATCCGCTACAAACGGTGTGCAATCCCCCAGCAAAGCGCATTTGTCTTCCACGTTGCGGGTTTCCCCTGGAATTCAGTGCCTCTGTGGTTGCCGAGGATTGAGTGTGGACAACGCCTGTGCAAGGCAGATACACGTGGCACCCAACACGATACCCCATCTACCATCCATAGGCGCGACCCCTGTGTCTGGGTTGTGCACAACCATACACCGGGCCTCGTGCTACACGGTATAGATGGCTGTTGGTTCCAGGGGTAGCAGCAGTGCATGAGTCAGAGTTCCTGCTCAAAACAGCAGGGCACTGGGGGTGTTAATCCTGCGGCGCCTGCGGCGCGCCCTCCGTTGGGTATTTATCGTGGAACAGGGGAAATTGCACCCTTTTGTACCTGCGGCTCATTCATGGCTAAGTGGACATGTGCATTTGGGGCTCATTTGGGGGTCAGCCATGCTTTGTGGTATCTTCCTTCCGTAATGACATAGTGTGTGTGTGCTTTGCTGTTCCAACCACCAGTGGTTTAACGCATTGAAATTGGACGCTGTCGGCCCCAGTTGCTGGGCACAATGCTGCAGTCTGTGGAAAGGTTTCGCCCGAGTCCCCGTGTTGCCAGAACTCTAGAACGGAAGGCGCACCAAAGCATGTTTCGGAACTGTCCGACCAATGACCAAGTGGTCACGCAGGGAGTGATCTTTGGGATCTGGTTCAAGTGATCGACATTGGATTTGCGCTGCAGATTTGAGCTGGATGAGGAGCATTGGTTGACCACGGACGAATACATTTATGCCATTGTGGGGTTCGTGTCGATGAAGTTGAACAGGCCGACCTACACAGCGCCCGTGCAGCTGGGCTCGGCCGTCAACCCCCTGCCTCAGTTCACCGCAGAGATGCAGCTACTGGTGAATGAAAAGATCACTACTCCGCCTCCCTCTTTCATGACCGATGTGCTGGTGGACCAGACGGCCTTCCTCGGCACATTCACCCATTTCGGACCATACAACGTGCGCCCAGGTGGCTCTTCCACTCCGTTGCTACCTCTCCATCGCTGTTTCCTTTCCCCTGAGGCCTGGGCATCCCTCACCCTCTCCCGACCCCTTCTCCGGTGTGGCGTAGGATCGTTTCCTCTCTGCGAAGTGGTCACCCCACCAAACTGGGGCGGGTGGGCGGGACGGGGTCAGGGGGCGGGCAGTTGGGCGGGTGGGCGGTGTGAGGGGTGGGTGTGGAACTCCTGGGACCCGGCAGCCCCCGCTGGGTAGAGCCGGAGGCGCAGCCGTGCCCCCCCTTCACCTCCTCCGTCTGCCCCCTCCGTAGTGCAGAGGGGAGGCGTCCACTGTGTGGCGGGGGTTTGAGGGTTGGGGCAGGCGCAACAAGTCACTCCTCTCGGCTTGCTGCTGCTGTTGCGTTCTTCGCCGACACGGATGTTGCCAACTGCTCGATATCATGTGAACCGGGTAGTCCACAGGGGACCCAACTCACGCGTTCACGGCGCATTCCGCCCCCTTGGGTGCTGCCTCTCCCTTCGCCTGTCGGCCGCATTCTCCCTGCATCCTCTGCCTCTTCCTCCGCCGCCCCCTCTGTCTCTGTTGTGCTGCTTTCCAAATGGTCGCCTTCTTGCGGCCACTTCTTTGACTCGTTCTAACGACCCATTCCCCATGTCCCCCGCCATCCGCAAATTCCCACAGGGGGAGAGTTGCGCGTTACGATGGTCAGCTCCGGTTCGGACACGGACCTCTATGTGAAGAAGGGCGCTGCGGTGACAAACATCGTCGACAACCACTGCATGTCCGCCACCGGGATGGACGAGAGCTGTGTTGTGTCAGTGGACAGCCTCATCACCGACGCACAACAGGAGGTTTACATTGGCGCTTACTGCTACAATCCTGGGCAAAACGCGGCCTGCCTCTTCCGCCTGAACGTCGAGTACGAGCAACCCCAGGCCAACTACCCCTGCAGCAACGATTGTCCCGCTCCCATCCCGCAAGTAGTCCCGTATGCGACGCACCCGACGGCGCATGTGAAACTGTTGAGCTATTTTGTGCAGGTAAGTGCAAGCACGTCAGTTCACTGGCTTTGCGGTGGGTAGCGCTGAGTTTTTTTTCGCCGGTTGTATGTGTCGCAGCGTCGGGGGTTTTTCAGGCTCCAGTGTGAAGAGCACCTGTTTTGGGGAGATGACATCTGAAAAAAACGGGGTAGTGCTGAAATTTTTGGCACGTCCACAAGTGGCATGACGAAGGCTCAAAGGGTTGATGACAGAAATGGGCCGGGGTAAAGCCCTCAACACAGTTTTGTTTGTTTTCATCCAGTGGCGCAAAAAAAAATTGATGCCCTTTATGCGAATGCCCCAACTCTGTGTCTGACCCCATGGCCAGAGGCCGGGATATCCAGCGGATCCCTAGGACCAGAAACAGAGCCGACAGCGACATTTACTGTGGCAGTGGTTGCAGTGTGCAGTGGCGCCGGACTCAAGTGCGCTCCGCTGGAGATCCAGAACCACCATTTGGGGTGTACCAATCAGCTGCCAGAGGGGGTAAAAGAAATTTGTGAACCAAAAGTTGAATTCCACTGGAATCTGCTTTTGCCCCTCATACTTTGGAGTCCTGGAGTCCTGGCACGCCGCGGAGAAATCAGCGTTTCCCCAGATCGAGCAGACAGCTGTTTTCAGGGGCGTTCGGCGCCAAAACCAAACAGGTGCGGGAGACACCGAGAGCCTCTGCCAGAAAATTACCTGAAACCAAACGCCGAGAATTGGCCATATTTCGGGGCACACTTAAGCACTGGACACTACCTCCATTCATTTCTTTGCCATTCTGGTCACTCCGGTCCTCAGTAGAAAGGCACGTTACATGATGGTATACTCCGGGGAAGTCAACTTTGTGCGCGTGGACAGCAAAAACAGTCAAACGACCCCGGCAACAACCAGCACATCCTCAATATGCCAACTACTGGGCGCCGCTGACGCGCAAACGGCACACCATGCCACATTCAGCACAGCCCCAGCACACCAACAACTGGGCTCCACAAACGCGGAAACGACACTAGCAAGAGCACCGGCCGCACCGGCCGACAGAAAGCGGCACCCCGACGCAACATGCGAAGGGAAGAACGGGTGACTGTCCAGGCCCCGTAAAGGAGCAACAACCAGACGGAATTTCACACCGGGGGCCAAAGCCCCGGGGGGTGGGGGGGGGGGTTCTGGGAAGGGGCTCAAGTGACAGGACCGTTAATTAGTGATTATGAAATCTGGCGCCAGAGGTGCCGTAGATTTTTTTTGGAGCATTGAAAATGGTGAAAAAAGTTTTTGCCAAATACATGGCAAATGATGATTTTTCTGAACCCCCTCGACAGCGCTGATTCCAAAAATCCCATTTTCAATTTTTGCCGAATTTTGGGTCCGGGTCAGCTTCGGGGCCCGGGGGTTAGTCCTATTAAGATTTGGAGGGGCCCGTCAATTGAGCGCTTCGGGGGGGGGTGGGGGGGGCTAGCCAGACGGCTGTGTCGATCCCCCCCCCCCCAAGGGTTGAAAGCCCACCCACCCCTGGACTGTAGTGTTGTATCCTATCGAAACCACATTTGTTCATCGCATGGATGGCGAAGGGTTGCTTTGGCCTCTTTCGGGGTCAGGTTGCACCCTCCGTCTCATCCGTCGCAGGGGAGTGGCGCCACTGCCCGCACTTATTTCACTTACCAACGAGTCGGCAGAATGGACAGTTTTGTTGTGGGCACCTGCGTGGACACTTTCCTGGTCCCCCAGGCCTTGGGATACAAGCACGGTCTGTTTGGGCTTGAGTTTGCCACGACTACGCAGTTGGCTCAGACTTACACGGTGGTTTATGAAGGTCGTGCCCTCTCCATCCATGATTGCGGGGCAGGGATGCATTGGCCATGATTGCGGGGCAGGGATGCATTGGCCATGATTGCGGGGCAGGGATGCATTGGAACACCCTTCTCCAGCCCCAAGAACGGCATGGTGTGTGCAGGTGGCTCATGGGGGCGTTTCAGTCCCTCCTACCTGAGACAGCCATATTGGACCCTCCCTCCTGTGATAGCCATCTCGGACACCTCTGGTGGGGGGCTCGGGGAATAGTCTGCCGGAAAGCTTTCGCCGAAAAGAACTGGCCAAGTGGTCTGCCGGTAGCGAAACTATGTGTGATATGTTGGCTTGGCCGTGATTTCACAAATGCCGGCACTGGCATGCATGTGCAGGACAAAATCCGAATTTTCCCGCAATTAGCATCGACCATGCCGGCAGTTGTCACCACATTTGGAGTTCAAGAAATCAGAATTAGTGCATTGGCAATGGTTGTGCAGTTGGTGAGCCGTGTAGAAATCCAACAATATGCATCTGGTCAATGTTGCAATGGTGCATGTTGCCTGCAGCCCTGGTGACTTCTTGCGACGTGGCTGCGCAAGAATGTGCATCCTAATGCGGCTGGCCCCGATGGCTTTGGCGCGGCAGAGGGCAGCCCGGGCAGTGGAAAATCTTAAGCTACTTTGCACCCTCCTCTGTAATATGCCCTGCCCCACACACCCTGTGCCAATAACCGCTGCCTTCTCGATGTGGAAGATGTGGGATGCCATGCAGTGCCACGGTCCATATTCCCCGCTCTCACGCCCCGTTATGTGTCGCATGTGCCAACTACCACAATTCCAACATCCACCTCTCCTCCTCGTGGCAGACCCCCCGCGATGTTCGCCACAGGTACGGTGTACTCCGGCACCACAAACTACATCATGGTGATTGACGGGACAGTGTACGAGGGCAGCACCGTTGGCCCCAAGAGGTGTGCCGTCGGGGACGGCAGCGAGAACGTGATCTCGTTGGGCACCGAAAACTTCAAGGTGCTGCTTCCAGACCCTCGGGGGATCCCCTAAAACGGCACGGATCACACAAGGGCCTGGTCCATGTGTTTTTGACTGTGTGTTTTCCCCTCTGTGTGAATTGCAGGCATGGTCACCGATCACCCCCGCTGCACCCCAGAAAGGCGGGGTGGGGGGGGGAAGGGATTGAGGGCCTCTCTGCTTCGCTTGGGAAGTTGGCTGCCAGTCACAGCAGGGGGAATAATTTTGTTTGACAAATTCGTTAAGGAAGGTGGAGAAATTTTCTCCTGGCGAAGTCTGGGGGCTTTCGCAGTGCAGTTTGTGCGGGAGGCAGTGTAAGCTTGGGATTTGCAAGGGTGGCGAAATTTTCCCCGGCGAGATAATCCCCGCACAAAATCCCCCCCCCCCCCCTCTGACTGTGGAGTGCATCACCTCTGGTTTGCATTTGTCTGATTTTTAATGAGGCCCCCCCCCCCCGTTGACACTCGTTGGCTCCGTTGACACAACCAAAACACGTTCGGGCCCACAGAGGGTCAGAATGAGCAGTGGCGAGAGGCCAATAGGCGCCGCGAAAGGCAAACAATCAGATACCGAGGCCTTGTGCCAACCCCCCCCCCCCACCTCTCTCTACACCCTGGGACCAGTGACGTTGTGTGGGGGCCTGGTGCTCCTGGATGCCGCCAACAGGCCAGAAAAGGGGGATCCCTGGGAACAGATGATTTTGCTTTGCAGTAGAAGATTTTGCCTCAGCCTTTGGGAGAAGTTTTGGCCGGAACCCACCCCCCACTGGCCAAAAACAATGTACCCTGTGAACGGTTGCCCCCCCCCCCCCCCAGACGGTATGTTGGGCCTTGGATCAGCCGTCTACGGAGGAGAGGTGGGTGTCTCCTCCAGCTGGTATCAAATGCTGATGACTTGCGCACAAGGAGTCAGAGAATCACGCAAGGAAGCTGGTGCAAAATCAAGCTCCTCGGACATAGGACTTATGGGTACTGTCCTGTCAGGAAGCTCGAGAAGTAACAGGGACGAATCATTGCGAAATGGAATGAGAGTTTCTGTTCAAGGTTCTCCAACTCGCCAATGCACAATGTGTTTCTACTTCCATTGAGGAGAAACCATGACGGACCAACAGGTTAGAGAAGTTTCACGGAGTCTAGGGAATCTAACCAAACGAAAGGTGGTGACCTTGCGTGTATTTGGGAATCATGCTCAAGGTCACCGAGCTGGTGGAACCCGTCTTGGTTTTATAACCCTTTTTAGTGTCTAGGGTGGACCTACCAGGTTTAGCAGCAGCAGCAGCAGCAAGCAGCAAGCAGCAGCATGCGCGAAATGGGTAAAAATCAGAACTTCGTCATGGTGCTTTGGATTTGGTTGAAATTTTGGTGGATGATACCTATGGGTGTGAAGTACAATCATACAAAGTTAGAGCAAGAAACTCAACGGTGGCGGCCGGGAACGGGATTCGCAAGTGGCGGACCTCAATTTCAAAAGCTGCACTTTAGGGCCAAAAACAGCCATTTTTGGGCCAAAAAAGGCCTGGAACACATTCAAAACGGCCAAACGAAGGGAAACGGTGGGTACATTTCACATGCGGCTTGACTTCCCCGTGTCAACGAGCTCTTTGCAGCCCTCTAACTCCATGATATGTCCGGGAAACGGCCCAAAAAGGCCCCCAGAAGCTCCAAATGCCGACAGCCACAAACCAAGAATAGGCCATATCTTTGGCTACATGGCTCAAAATACGATTCCGAGGGCACTTACTCCACCCGCAACCCCCCACTTTTTGTGGTTTCCACCCCTCAGAATTGCCCAAACGGACACCTAGACCCCAATACCTAGGCCCACTAGGCTGCGGCAAGCTGCAAGCTCAAGCCCAAACAGTTGGGTGCCCAAATGGGTCAACAGGGTCCAATAGGGGCAAAAAGATGACTTTTCTAAAAAATGATCCTAGACCATGTGCGACGCTAAAACAAGTGTTGTTGGACCGTTTTGAGCTTGTGGTGGCCCATTTTGGTTTTCCTAAAATCCCAAAATGCCTGGAAAATGGGCTGTTTTGGGACCAAAAATGGGTCAAAAACGCATTTTTCCAAACCTCATCCTACACCATTTGTGGTGCACCAACGGGTGAAATGAGCCCATTTTGAGCCCATTTTGGGGCATTTTGGCCCCTCAGAAGTCCAAAAAGCCTTGAAAATGGGCCTCGTGGTGAAGGGGATCACTTGCAAGCTGATTTCACTTTGTCAAGAGCCATCAATGTGTGAATCATTCTTGATGTCCCTCACCAGTCATAGCTGATGTTCCCTCCCCCACCAGCTCGGTCCCAATATTCAGTCTTGATTAGGGTGAGGGCTGTGTTGAGGAGAGAGGGTCTCCCATGTGCGTGCCCGCCTCCCGGTGGCCACAGTGGGGTAACAGCATCAGCTGGTCCCTCCTCCCCCCCTCTGTCGTTAAGTGCGCCGAAAGTGGCTGAACTGATAGTCTGACAACGGAAGTGGGACCACCCCTTTGTTGGGCTGCGGGTCTTGCAGGGTGATGCACAGGCCATAGGTTGTGGTCGTTGTGCCACTGACGCCATTTTTCGACCGCGGTTTGACCAGCAGCAACACGAATCGTTGGTTGTCAGGAAGGCCAGCAACGGAATCGAAGGAGCACTCTGATATGTGTCCATTTGGGATACACATGCCAGACACTGCAAACGTCCAACCATCAGTTGTTGTTGTGCCATGACGCTGGAGCAAGGAGGCAAACATGCGAATTTGACGTGGTGGCATGCACCGGAGAGTTGGCATTGTTGGCCGCTTTGTGGAGGCTTCCCTTGCTGGAAGCCAAAACTGCACGCCGTTGCGTTTCAGTGGTAGGAGTTGGGTGTTGGTGGTACAGTTTGCTGCATGCTGGCACTCTTGCTTCCAAGCAATGTCTGCGGACATGTCGGTGCCTTGCCTACGATTGGCCAATCCAGCACTCACACTAACCACCACTCCACAGGTGCTGGTGGGCGAACAGCGGGCTACCTTCACTGCGCAGTACGACCTGGCCACCTCAAGGTACAGTTTTGTGCTGAACTCCCCCAAGCAGCCAGCCCCTGGGAAATACAATTTCACAGTGGGACTCCAGTATGTCCTCCCTCCCCTGTGCGTGCTTCCCTTTGTTGCAGTGCAGCGGATCCTCCTGGCTCTCTAACGCTTGCACGCTTTCTTTGGGTCAGTTTTACCCCATTTGGGTTTTTGCTGAGGGCAGCCTGTCGCGCTCACTGGGCATTCAATGGACGGCTGGTACCCCAGCCGGTGCCCCCCCCCCCCCCCCGCTTTGCGAAAGCAAAAGCCCTTGTCAGAGCGGGTGTTGTTTCCGCAGCTTTCGGAACCATCTCCTCTTTTTGCCCCTGAGAAACACGCCCCCTTATCAGGGCAACGGTAGGTGTTGTTTCCGTCAAATTTTGGAACTTTGGTGTTGCTCTCGCCCGCGGGGGGGGGGGGAGGGGGGCTACCCTATTTTTCGGCGGCCGGCAGCCAAGGGTTGTTGGGGGCACCGCTCTGGCTGGGGCTGAAGCGGGCAGGCAAGGGTGGGCAGGGAGGGCTACAGGGAGGTTTGCAGTCCGAAGTGGCCATTCCCCCATTCCCCCGCCCCCTTGCGACAGGACTGCGCAGTGCTCGTGCGGGAGTCCCAAGGTCAACACTACGGAGCCGGAGGCCGTTTGGTATTCCGCCGGCAGTAAGACTTACTTGGACTACGTGTTGGTCATCGACAGTTCTGGAAGTATGAAGGCAACGGATCCCACTGACCAACGCAAGGTGTCCCCCCCCCCCCCCCCGGTCTTTGGCGCTCAGGTGTTCACGAGTGAGGCTGAGACCTACTGTCGAATTGGGAGGGGAAAAGGATTGCGTGTGTGGGTGTGTGCCATGAAGGCTATTCGTTTCGGGGGGGAGGGGGGGGGGGGGGGCATTCGGCAGGCGTACAGTTACAGAGCCCAGTAAATGAGGCGGCAGGAGGGCTGGTGGTGACCTGCAAATGCGCCGCACAGCAGCCCAGATCCGAACACGCCTTCTCCCCCCGTGATGTCTCCGTGGTGTTCCTGTTTGGAACACGCCCCGAAAGTGTGCCCCTCGCTTCATGCGTCGTGTGCCACAGTCTGTTGCCCAAACGGTCGTGGATATGTCACAAGACGGAGATGCGGTGGGCGTTGTCGATTTCGACGACCAGGCGCATCTGTTGTACCCACTGAAGACCATCACTGAAAGCGAAAGGTGTGGCGTTGCACGTTGTGTTCCCTCTGTCACATCCTGGATTGACAACGCGCTCCCGTCACTCCAGTGTCCTTTGACCCCTGGGGACCTGCCCGCCGTCGCGCTTTCAGAGACAGTGACGGGGCTCGGGGGGGGGGGGGGAGGCGGGCAGTCAGTGTCAGATGTTAAAGCAAAAGGACCACTTCGATGGTGTTGAATGGAAGATGACGCCTCTGTGCACGCGGGATAATATCGCGGTCCGGAACCCAGGGATATATTAGAACTGCCCCCCCCCCCCCGCCCGGGACCCAGATTTCATGGTGGAAAAAAATGAAATTTGCAAAAGAAAATATTGATTTTGGGCCATTTTGGTACACAAACCCGCACGCAAGTCCCCCCCCCCCCTCCTTCCAATACGTCCTTGCCAGAACCGGCCAAGGCAAGTCACGCAGTGGAACGGAACGGGGTGGATTTGGCTTTTCGGGGCATGAGAGCCAACCCCCGGGGTATGGTCTGGTTAGAAAGCGGTGCGAGGGTCATGCCCTGCAGTCGTTGGCAAGTGACCCCGCACCTGCCCCCGGCATGCCGGTCATCGCAGTGCTGACACGAGAGCTTCAGCTGAACTGCACAACGGCTCCCGGTGACCAAACCCCCCCCCCCCCCCCCCCGCTATCTGTCAAATTTTGGTGGGGGGTTGGGGGGCGTTTGGCATGTCGCCTGGGGGGTATCAGCGGTCCGGCCCGGGGGGGGGGGGGAGGTTGTTGCCATGGTGTGTCACTGGGCTGTACAAAGGGAGCAGAACAAGGATCAAACACATGGTCCCCCATGCAAAAAAATTCGGCACCGCTGGTTCCATGGCCCTGCACCACTATCTCTCGAAACTTGGGGGGGCGGGGGCTGGGGGGGTCGCATACAAGGACCGGCCTGGCCGCCCGTGTTCCGCAGCTTGTCACACTGAACTGACAACCTTGCGTCATCCTTCAGCCGCGCGGACCGCCCTTCTGACACTGTTGTTCGGTGGTTCACCGCGGTGTGTTCCGATGCGGACGCATGCATTGCGGCGCGTTGGAATTGGCGGTGCAGGGGTCCGCCGTGGGCTTTGCAGGGCACCATGTGTGGCGGCACGGGGGAGACGCAGACAGCCTTCATGAACCGGAGACCATCCGGGAGAGTCTCCCTCAGGACTGTCTTTTAGGAATGCGACATTTCTTTTTTTCCTTCCCACTGAGGACGGCCTAAGATTGTAATTCGGTTAGCCGACGGTTGACGCTCAACCGATGGCAGTTGATGGCCAACCGACTGCAGTGACTCGTCGGCTGGTGCTCTACCGAGGTGCGCGCGTACCGTGTTTACCGGAGGCCAGCAGTTGCTGTTTTTGTTTTTTGGCCTTAAAGGACAGCCCTGGTCTCCATTGTGGTCACGTGTGTGCTCTGGGAACGGGCTGTCAGGGGGGGCATGCTCACGCAAGTGGGCTCAGACTCAACCCCCACGTTTTTGCGCCCAGGTTCACAGATATTCCGTTCTTTTCTTGCAGCGTTTCAGGGTCGTGAAGTGATCGGAACTTGACAGCTTCAGCGTTTTCCTGATCCGAGTTGGGTATCCTTTTTCTTGTTCCAGGCAGCCCATCCCATGGGAGCGCGTTCAGTTTTTACTGTGCGCAGCCGCCTCACTCCTTTGCGCGACCTACCGCAGTCTGGAGTGTGAAATATGTGCACACGCCCACATACAAGCGACAAATACCGTCCCCCAAAGCAGACATCCTTTTCACACAAACCCGTTTTGTGCCTTCCAGACCCGCCATCGCCGATGCCATTCTCAAGTTGGACTCCGACGGCGGGACCAGCATCTTGAAGGGGTTGCAGATGGCCCAGGCAGAGCTGATGAAGTCGCAGACCGCCAACCCCAAAGTGGTGATCCTGTTGTCCGACGGGATGACCGACACCCCCATCGCGGATTTCGAGGCCCTGCTGCAAAGCTTTGTGGCCAATGGCTGGAAGATTCACGTGATTGGGTTGATGGCCACGGACACCAAACTGACCACCATCGCTGAGCGAACAGGAGGTTTCTGACACACGTGCCCTTACCGTTTGGCAGAGACACGGCGCCGCACTGGCATTGAGTCTTGTAGCATGTAGTACTCCTACCCTCAGTATGGGACAGGCCAGGAGCGGCTGAGCGGCGTTTTCGGGCTGGCGAACCCTTGAGCTCCTACAAAATCTGACGTTCTTTACTGCACACCTCCCACTTTTAAAACAGAAAAGGTTCTGAGCGGGGGTTTTTCGGGGGGTTTCGGAATGTAGAGCCCCGTTTGTTTTCGTTGAAGAATGTTGGTTGTGCCAAGAAAAAATCCGGCGGTTCTGTGGCTTTTGCTGGAGGAAGGAAACAAAATATTCATCCTTTTCCAGAAAACGTTCCACTCTCACAGAACTGCTTTCCACCCAGATTTGGCATCACTCTCCCAGCAGTGTGCACAACATCCGGCAGAAGAAGAATAGACATCTGTGGGAAGGCGAAGGTTTGGAAATTTGCTCCAGCCACCTCGGGGGCAATTAGAGGCAGATGTGTAGACTGTGTAGACCATGGAAGCAGATGTGGTTCTCTGTGGTGCTTCTGACAGCCTGGGAGAGCACCGTGCAATCCACGATTTTTACACCATAGGTCTGTACCGGTACGCCAGGGATGCCGCAGCTTTGCAGTCCGTGTACACTGCGCTTTTCGCCTCTGCCACGGGCACCACCACTCTTTATTTGCAGGAGGACAGCATTCGCAAGGTCCCTCCTTCCTCCCAAGCTCATCCATCAACCATCTGCCCCAGGGTGACCGAGTACCCACCCCCATTCCCCTCAGGAACTGGGTGCTGGATCTTGAAGCAGCATCTGGGACTGGGCACGGGTGTTGGACTGGGGCTGGTTTGCTACCCAATATCATGCAGCCTCTTTGACACCGAGGGCCCTGGGGAAGTCGGGTTTTCAATTTGGCGGAGGGGGGGTTCAATAGAGCCCCCCCAAAACTGGGGGGGGGGCTCAATTGATAGGACCATCAATCAGTCAACTCTGGCGCCGAAGATTTGTTTAAGCATTGAAAATGGTCGAATTTTGTCATCTTTCCTGCGATGCATTGCCCCAATACGGCAGGGGTTATGGAGCCATGGGACCACCACGTGAAAGCATGTGCATGTATGTTTTTTCTGTTTCATGTAGGCTCCCTTTTGGGGGCTTTGTTCCAGCAGCTGTGTCGATCGATGGTGGTGCGCAGAGCACGTGCAGAGCAACCACTGATTCATGGAGAAGGGATTTTCTATGAACCTTGCCCATGTGCGAGTGTGGTTGGGCTGCTACTCAGTCGGAGGCGCAAATTGTGTACAAGCAATTCCAAAGAGGCCTAACACCTCCATGAACCGTTTTGTAAGCTCCTCTGATTCGGCTGAGAGCAAAACTCTTGCTGGAACCTTGCAAGGCAGGATCTTGGTCCGAGATCTTGGAGCAAGACACGAGACAGGATCTTTCAGACAGTGCTGCACTCCTTCCACTTATATTGAATGGCGCTGGATTTCAGCCAAAAATCCTCCTCTTGGGGACGTTCAATGGTCAATGACGGTTCAGGTGGTGGATTGTCGCCGGTGGATTTAAGGCTGGTGATTTGTGGATCTGGTGGAGGTCCAAGATCATGTACCAGTGGGAGCAGACGGCAACAGGCCGGGGGTGGGGGGGGGGCGTAGGTTAGATTTGTGACCTGTGTACGAGCCCCTAATCCTGCTTAGAGTGACTCAAATTGGGACAAGCTGAGGCGCCAAAGGTGGTGCATACCACCCATGCGCTTTGTTCTTCATACCACCTCTCTCAGGGCGACGTCAAGACCTTTGAGGTCAGTGTCGACAGCTTCTCCCTGCCTGCCACCATCTCTGTCATCACTGCTGGCGTCACCAGTAGCGTCACATTGGACCCAGTTGATTTGCATCTCATCCGCAGCTACACAAACGAAACCAAATATAATGTCACTACGTATGCACGAGGCTTCATCAAGAGCTTTGTGCTCCTGCCAGGCTCCACTCCAGGCTTGTATGGCATTTCAGTCACCGGTGCCTCCGCTCCAGGTGAGTGATGTTGCCTTGCTGGGGGGGTATTGGATCATGTGGGTATGGCGAGGGGAGCTCCACGGCACCTGTTCTAGTGGGACAAGCCTAGGTCAGCACAATTCGGTGCGGGCGCCAGTGGCACCACAAGCAGGAGGCATTGGGCTGAAGGGTCGGTGCCCACCGGCACCGGGGAGCTGCATTATGCATTCGGCAAGACGGCCAATATTGCGCTGCTGTTGCTTTCTGGTATTTTGTGTGCTTCCAATTGGAAGTCCCGAGGCCGGTCATCGAAGGCCAACTGACTCAATGGACGGTGGCAAGGGGTGAAACACATCGTACCCTGATATACCGCAAACGAACTTTTGGTCCCTTGCCCTTTTGCCTCGTCTTACAAAATGCTACACCACCGTGCCATACTGCATCTTGTATTGGGTGCATTCTGTCACGGAAAGTCCTGCCATGGCGCACCCCTTGCCATGCTGCACGGTAAGTCTGCCCTGCTCGATCCCGCCCTTGGTGCATCCTGCCATTTTGTACTGGGCCATCTCTGTATCTTACGTCTTCGTTCACAGCGACGCTGACCAGCGACACACCGGCCACGTTCCAGCTCCGAGCATCCGGCAGTTCGCTGCTGACCCTCAGTGTGTCCACGGACCAGCAGGGGTATTACAAGTACGACCCCATTCTGCTGCGGGCCTACGTCACCGACAGTGACATGAAGGCCAAGCTGCGGGGTGTGCGGTCGTATGTGACTGATTCCGACATGGCGACCATGCGGCGAGGGGTCAAGCTCACCGTGAATGTCCACCTGCCTTCCGACCAGACCGTCGCCGTCACCATGGAGGAGGTTCTTGTGCATTCCTGTGGCCCAAGGGTTGCATGTCGTTGGGTACAGGGCACTGTGGTGCTCTCAGGCGGGGGCCTGTAGGGGGCTTGGGGGCTGAGTTGGGCCATCCACCATCCAGCATCCACCAGGGATCTCAAACACACATAGGGCTGGTGAAAAATGAACTTTGGGCGGGCGGGGGTCTTGGAGCTCCAAGAGCCCCCCCCCCCCCCCCCGAATGGGGTGAGGGTAAGGAAAAGGGGCTCCAAGGGACCTAAGCTGAATTCCTGAAAGTCTGCATAAGTTGTGCAAAAGTACGAGCATTTGGTCCTCCAGGTCCTCTAAGAACACATCATAAGACCCCAAGGGAGACCCTGGCAGACCCTGGTGTCAGATTGTATGTGGCCCCGGATAAGTCCCGAGGTAGATTCCGAGTGCAGGCGTGCCATTTCAAGCCTTCGGCAAGTTTGATTCGATCAGGATCGATGAGCCATATTCCCGTTTATTCTCGTCTCGCAGAAGGGCAGCAGTGGCGTGTTTGAGAGGGTCTTCGAGCAGACTGAACTTGAAGGCACCTACACTTTCGAGGTCAAGGCTGCTGGCAACCATGACTGCACTGGGGAGTCTTTCGTGCGCCTGGCAACCCGTGCTGTCTTCGTGAATCAAACCCGCCAGGTGTCCGCCGCTGTGCTGGTGTGGGGTGAAGGCTTCACTGGTTCAGCAAGGCAGGGGCATGCGGTAGCATTTGGGGTACAGGGGATTCTCGGCGTGCATCTCCGGTGTTGCGTTGCCGTTCCTGTCTCTGGATGTTGCGTTGACAAAGATTTGTGGGCCACGGGCTTTCTGCGCGGGTGTTGCCTCCCGCGCGCCACAGCCCCGCATTTCAGGGCAACAGAGGACAGTACCGCGCGGTGACCTGGAACCTGCGGCTCTGTGTTGTCTGTGATGGCTCATGCGGGGCCTTCTGCACGAACAGGGGGGGGGGTGGGGCACGCAAACGGCACATCCTGCCACATCCAGCACAGCCCCAGCACACCAATCACTGGGCTCCACGAACGCGGAAACGACACCAGCAGCAGCACCGGCCGCAGCAGCCGACAGAAAGCGCGACCCGACGGAACATGCGAAGGGAAGAACGGGGGACTGTCCAGGGCCCCGTAAAGAAACAACAACCAGACGGAATGTCACACAGGGGGGTATTGGACCTGGCGGCAGCGAGGGAGCGAAGGGGAAAGGCTGACCCTCCTCCCTGGCAAGCAACCATCCAACCAACGGAAAGGCCGGACAGCCAGAAATGCTTGACGCTCCAGCATTCAGGGCCAATCAAAGGAAAGGCTGCGGATTCGAAGGTTGTACCCGAAAAAGAGACCAGGAGCAGATGCATCAGCCGCATTTTTCGAGAGGGGAAATTGGACAATACGGACAGGGTTTTGCTCTCCTCTGTGTCCTCTTTTACGCAATGCCCATGCCTCCCACTGCCTGGTGCGCAGCACACGTGCATCATCCCCGAACCCTCATCCTGCAGCTGTTCTTCACACACGTTGTTGACGGCCCCACGAAGATCACCATCCCGGGCCACACCGACACTCTCGTTGCGGCTCCCGGATGCACCATCCCGTTCAACATCACCGTCAAGAACCAGACCAGCTTCCGGGGCCGCGTCTCCAATGGCGATTGGACGCCCGTGCTCCCTGAGCCAGTGAAGACCACCACGTGGGATGGGCAGAACGTGATCCGTGGAGGTTGGGAGTGCTTTGGTCCAATTGTCGTGGCCAAAGACAAGTTCATCAGGTCCACGGCACAGGCAACTTCAGGTGTCATGGGCAGCCTTGGCTGCCCACATGCCCTTGTGCCCCCCGGTGCTGCCGACTGTTCTTGTGGACTCCAGTGGACTCTAGCCGTCCCATCACCAATTTGACGCTTCAGTTAAAGAGGCACACAGCACCCCCAGTGTAACGTAAGAAATTTTCAACTGAATGGCGTTTCCCAGTGCCTGATGGCACCGTGCCACTGAGCGTTTGTCACGTGAGCCCATCAGGTTTTCAATCCTCCATTTTTTTTGTGACAGAAGACATCGGTCTTCACCTTTGCGTATTCCTACAGTCCAAACGACATAATAACAGAGGAATTTCGCTCGTACGGCTTACATATTCCAACACCACTCAGCCTACAAGGTCCCCCCCGCCGCCGCAAAAGTGTTTGGATGCACCTGGTCAACGGCACGGGCAACAGCCCGTCTCCGGGACAGCTGACCCTGGAGTAGTCAAACAGGACAAGTCATCCGGGCGCTCCGTTGACACGTTCCGACCCACAGAGGGTCAGAATGAGCAATGGCGAGAGGCCAATAGGCGACCTGATACCGAGGCCTTGTGCCAAACCCCCCCGCAAAAACCCACAACGCAGCTGGGCGCCAGGCCTGCGGTCATTGTGCTGTGTTGTCTCGAGTTCACTGTTCTGTACAGTTTTGGATTCCCCCGTACTGTATCATGCTGTACTGTATTGCTGTTCAGCGCATTTGTGTTGAGGCGCACATGGGGCATCGCTCCTTTCAGGGAACACTTATTTGTACGTCTACAAGTTGGGGTCCTATGCCAGGCCGCTTTGCACAAGCTTCAATGCCGGCACGGCCCCAGACACGTGCACAGTGACTGTGACCGAGGACACCCAAGTGCTGATCTGTGCGTATGGCGCTGCCAATTCTGCCTTCACGATGACTGCAGTGTACAGTACTCCTCAATCAGAGGTGTGTCAATGGCCCTTGAGAGCAGTTGTGTCTGGCCTGGCCTGCGCACCGCGTAACACTTGGTGATCCGGAACCCCAATTTACCATTTCCGCTGCACGTTCGGGCGATGGCTGAGTGCGAATCTTGCCAGCGCTGGTTGGGGAGTGGGCGCCATGGGAACAGTACACCCCCTCCCCCCCCCTTTCCGCATCACATCAGTGATGGTGAGCATCCTCCAAACTTCACTGTCTTGGGAAAGACTTTGTGTGAAGCATTGCCGGCGCCAGCATGGGAGGGGCACCAAGGGGTAGAAGCAGCATTTGTGAGCAACGGGACAACTGTCCCGCTCTCACCCAGAAAAAACACTGTTCTTCAGTGGCTTGGGACAAGCAATGTGAACAATTTATTCCTGAAAACCCACATCATTGCGTGCGCCTGGAAGTACCAACTGGCATACTCCACTTGTCTGGCAACCCCCCCCCCCCCCTTGGGGCTATGCTGCGCAAGGAAGGCCGTGGGGCAGGCGCGGCTGGAGCGAAAGTGGCGGTTCCACACCTGACCAATTGGGGCTATGTTGCCATGTGGATTTCTCCCCGCTATGGAGACTCCTGCCACTGTGGCGTCCACTGCCGTGCCAGCGCGGGCAGGCACACATGTAGTCATTCCTCAGATTGTGAAGTTTGGAGGGACAGGCAAAATGTCTGGACATGCAGCGCACCACTGGTGTGTGCCACTGGGTGATCCGGAACCCTCTGATCCAGCTTTATGTTTCACACACCAGATGTGGTGTTGCTGTGCTCCCCCACGGGGGGCGGTTCAGTTCAGTTCCGGACCCCGAACCCCGCTGCGTCGGCCGAGGGGTCCAGAGGGAGTGGGTGGTGGGGCTCCAAAAAAAAATTTTGCGCCTGGGGAGCGTTTTTGGATTCACCGTTTTATTCTGAGCATTTCGAACGTACACAAGTGGGAAAAGCTTCTTTTATTCACTTTATTCACGAAGCATTCATCAGAAATGAAAATCGTGGGATACTGCAGTTGTGAGCAGTGGGACAGATATGCGTGCTGTCGGCCACATAACTGACCCCAACACACACAATTGACCTCGGCAAACACGCAGGCCATACAAAAAAAAAAGACATGGCACTGGACAACGCTTGCGTGCAGTTTCACACCAGCTTGTGTTGTGAGACGCCGATGGGCACCGCCGCCGACGGAGGGAAAGGATTCCAGGAAAGGACAGGGGTAAGTGGTGAGAGGCCATCAGCTGCCAGCTGCCAGACAGCGATCCATCCAGGTGACACGCCAACCTATAAAAAAATGGTCAACAGTTCCTAAAACGGCAAAATGCCCAGACCTGCTGCGCACCGCTCACCACTGCTGATGTGGGAAATGTAACACAGGGCCAGGGAATTCCGGATCATCAAGTGTTAACACATCCGTGGCACCCTCCACATTTCAATATCTTGGGCAAGACTGTGTGTGAAGCATGCTGGTGCCGGCATGGGAGGGAGGCCAAGGTGCAGAGACACCTGTTGTGATGAGAGGGAGAACGGTCGCACTCTCACCATCCAAACATGCTTTTCCCAAGTGGCTTGGGACAAGCAACGCAAACGATTTGTTCCTGCGCACGCAAACCATTACATGAGCCCGCAAGTACCAATGGGCAGACGCTTACTCAGCCTTTATCCCCCCCCTCCCCCGGGCAGCAGCAGTGGAGTTTCTACCATGTGAAACCTGGTATGCACAGCGGAGCAGGCAGCCCACACGATCATCAGCCTACAGAAGACCTTGCGGGTGATGTTTTTTTCGCATTTTCAGGTCCCCCCCCCCCCAGTTTCAGCCTTTCCCCCCCGGTTTCTCCCTCCAACCCCCTTCTGTTCTCAGGACACTGTCGTTGAGGCCCCTCTGCTGCCGGGCAGCAACGTAGAGCTCCCTGACCCACTGATCAGGTCGTATGCTGTGCCAGACCTGGTCAGCGGAGGCCACATGCACGAGGCCCTGATCCGGGGCAGCATTTCGATCCCCAAGCACACAAAGCCAGGCAAGTATATTGGCAACGTTATTCTGAAGAGCCCAGGCTTCTACCGAATGGAGATTGTCCTTGTGGTCTTGGGTATCAAGACTGAGCCGGATACCATCACCATCGATGAGGTTTGCAACTCCTGCCCCAGTCCCCACCCCACCCACATCATGGGGATTCTCTCCTCCCAAGGGACCACGTGTGTACACCTGGATATATGGCACCCCCCCCCCCCGCCCATATCTCATATGCCAGGGTTCACAAGTGCAACCAAAGTAAAGCAAAACCCAACCCTTGCTTTGCGTTGGTGGTCAATGCCCATTGACCCTTTGCCTGAAGGGAGGTTTCGGATTGTGCTGTGGGTCTCGCCACATTTTACGGAGATTATTTCTTTTGTGTATCATGATGATCTGTGCTCCAGGGGATGCCTTCAGCGTTCGGCCATCTCCAGGGACACATCTGTCCAAATCAACTGGTCCAGCCAGTTGCAGTCGGCCCCATCAACCTAACAGCAGCATGTGGCAGGCAGCAAGCAGTGGACAGCATGCAGCCAGGAGCAAGCAATCCATCCGCCATGTTGAGCTGTCGTATGAACGGAACTGGGGAACAAGCCTGTTGCCCTTCCACAGCGATCTTCCTTTTCGTCAGGCGGCCAGATTTTTCCAGCAATTCGCAGACAGCAGATATTCGGCAACAATTGTGCAGCACTGGGCACAATCCACACCCCCAACCCCCTTTTCGGAGGTCTGGTTGCCCCGAATCATCCCATATCCCTAGCCCGACTCAGTAGTTTTCTGGCTCCAGCTATACAGAAGACAGTTTAATGAAGGCTCCCGTGTTGTAATGAGAAGTACCTCTATGCAATTGTGTTCACCTGTTGTTCGCAGACATTTCGCAAGGAAATGTGTTCTGTTGGTGGCAGGAAGGGGTCACCATTGAATTCAACCAATGACCTTGACGCAACTCAGCAGGCCCGGTATATATATCTCCATTCTTTGCAATGACAGCTGCAACCTCATGTGTACAAAGGAACAATGAGAGTAGTGCCAAGCTTCCTGTCAAGAATGAAAAATCTGCTGAACCTAGGCCAGCAGAAAACAGGAACCTACAGACCCAACATGGACAGCATTTTGCACCAATCATTGTGGCACACATATCATATTAAGGGTGGTCATGTTTGTAGACTAAGTCAAGCAGAAACAAAAATTCAGCCAACAGTCATCAAACTGGCACATAAGCTGGTGGGCAATTACTGGCTGGTGGCACAGCAAGCTGCATGGTGCGAGCAGTAGGCAGCAAGTGGCAGGTACACTTGGCAGCAGGATGAAAAGCGGCAAGAAGAAGCTGACCAGGGGAGAAACGGGGCCAGGTTATGCAGCGCTTAGTGCCAGTGACTGGCCGTATGCTTGCTGCTGTGAGCTGCCTGGTATTTGCTTCCTCTGGGCGCCTGTGTTCCTTGCCGTCGGCACCAGACTCCTTGGGATGCAACAGGTGGTGGCAGTGGGGGAGCGGGGGAGCGGGGGCAGGGATTTGCTGATTGGGCGTCCCACGGGACGAGGGGGGGGTGGTTGGGTGTCTTGGAAATTTTGGGTGGGTGGGTGTCCAAACACCTCCCCCCCCCCCCTCCCGTAGGGGTGGGACAATTCTGGGTCCCTGGGTGTTAAGATGCATGGAATGGCTGGTAGTGGCATTTTGCTCAGGTGTGCCTTGCGTTGGCAGCAGGGGATGCGGTTGTTGAGCAGGCCTTTTCTCAGCTCACCCGCCTCCTTGCTCCCCAACGGCTGCGCATCAGCACCAAATTGGTGGAGCAATTTATGATTTTGGCGCTGGACAGTGTACCCTGGACAGAGTATAATTTTGACACTGTCTGGGAAGACATGCGCACCAATGCGCGACGTGCACGCTTCCGTTTGGCACGTACTGATGGTGTCATCTGACTCAAGCAGTGACGACAGTGAATAGACTGCTTATCTTGCTTCAAAAAGTTCTGCAATCTGGTGCAATGTAAAACACGTGTTCTGTGTCCGGCTTTGGTGGCTGCCTGGGTGGGTGGGTCCTTGGCTGTCCACCCCCCCCCCCCCCGTGGGGGTGGGACATTTTTGGGTCCCTGGGTTTTCCTAAATTCTGGGTCCCCCCCGCCCCCCCGTCACTCAGCAAATCCCTGAGCGGGGGTGCAAGCAGCAAGCAGGAATCCTGTTGGCTGCGCTAGTCACGTCTGTCAACCCCACCCGAATCCACCCTGTTGCCTTTGCGCGCAGGCCGGCGCCGCTGCGGATTTCAAGTTCATGCTGGTCTCGGGCATCACCGATACTTTCACCCCACCGACTGATGTTCACACGGCCATGCACTATCAGAACGATGTTGTGAATGTCAGGAAGGTCGATGGGAGCGCTGTTGTTCCCGGTGAAAGAATCCCCGTGTCTGTTGGCACCTCAACCGTCCGGCACGTGCAGGGCATTCCGAACACGCTGATCACAGGGAATCTGGAGAAGCGCGTTGAATACTTCCTGCATTTGATGCACAACAACGTTGATATGTGCGGCGCAGGCCCTGCAACTGAGGTCTCTGTGCTTGTTTTTTGGCCACCAACCCCAAATCTTGCCACCCATCCAACCAGCGCCATCCCATTGTCGCGCCCAGTCTTTCACCCGTTCGCGCTGCGCCTGCTGGCAGGTGGGGGAGTGCCCATCGCCACAACCAAAGGAATGGAACGGAGATCAAGTTGTGAGCACAAAGTGCACTAGGGATTCAAACCGGTGCAGCCACACGTGACGCCATCAGTGGACTGGATGATGGCATGAGTTAAGCCGAAAATCAGAGTGGACGTCTTGATGGCACCATCCGCAGTAGCCGCTGCGACGGTGAGTGTCGTGGATGTGGAAAGATGTTCCATTTTTCCATCGGTGAGTGCAGTGACTTGAATTTGTACAAAGGAAACTGAGAGGGAACGAAAATGGGGAAATGGGATTCTGAAAATGGGACATTCGTCCATCCCATTTTCCTCTTATTCCCCCTTTATCTCCCACTCTGGAAGTTGTTCCAACGTTTTCTGTCCTGATCTGTTGATGATTCCCTATCCCCCCCCCCCCCATCTTAACCGCACTCTGTACCGAAGATTGTTGCCGTGTGGAACCTTCATATGTTGGTGCCACGAGCCGCCACGATGGAGAAACGGGAACGGTGGGCCAACACAGCGGCTTGGTGGATCTTCGTGACCCCAGTAGGCCTCGAAGGAGTGGATGGCGAGAAGTCGATTGACGCCGCCAACTGCCACGAGAGCAGCAAAGATTGCAGGGGTTTGTCCCAGACCCCCGATTTCAACCCATTTCCAGCCATTGTCCCCAGTTTTCCAGACTCCAAAATCCTGGTTCGTCGGAGGCAGTTAGTGCGGATGCCTGTCATGGGGTGAAAGGGGAGAGAGGGAGGAAGGGCGGGGCAGACCCGTGGTGCCCGCCCCCTCGCTCCTGGCCACCGTCCCCCAACGCCGCACAGATCACCGTGACCGTGAACGACGATGACTACCTCTGCGTTCCCCCCGACTGCAGCGGCCACGGCACCTGCACAAAGTTCGTGAACCCGCCCCCCACGGCCCAGCCCACGGACGGGTACTGCGCGTGCGACCCCGACTGGTTCGGCCCCGACTGCAACCAGACCTGCACCCGCACGGCCAACGGCCTGTGCGACGGGCACGGCGTGTGCGAGCTCAACACCCTGGGCCGGGCCGTGTGCCGCTGCGCCCTGTCCGACGCCACGGGGTACTGGGGCGGCGACTCGTGCTCGGAGTGCGCCCCGTCGTTCTTCGGCGACGCGTGCAAGTCCTCGTGCCCCGGCTGCAACGGCCACGGCTACTGCAACCCGGCGCCGTCCCCCACGACCCCGATGTGCTACTGCGACCCCGGGTTCTGGGGCAACCGCTGCGAACAGGTGTGCGATGCCCCCCGGGCCTCAGTTGGAAGGTTTGTCTGGCGTGAGGTGTCCACGCCCCCGTTTTGAACCCCCTCACCCTCGCCCCAAATGGGGGAGGGGGATAATCAACCCACGAGATTCCACAGGATGCCCCCCTCCGAAGGTGAACAGGAAGTGCCAACCGGCCCACTCACTCAGCCTCGATGGCACACACCCTTTTCGGCGAAAACGGAAGCGCACCGGCAAACCTCCACCGCCTTTATGGATAACCCCCCCCCCCCCCCTCGTCGCCGCCGCGCCATCACAGACCGCGTACCCTGTGTTCCCTTCCGTGTGGGGCGCTCTCGATGAGGCAGTTTACGGGTCAGTGCAGGAAGTACCACCGCGTCACCGCGTCGTGTTCCGCGCAACTCAAAGTTACGAGGCGACCCCGCCCACTGCAGTCGCATTCGATTGCCTGTCCCCAGCCCGACCCACGTGTGCCCACGCAGGTGTGCCCCGGCGGCTCCGCGACGCCCTGCAGCGGCCACGGCAACTGCAGCGACGGCGCGTGGGGCTCGGGTCTGTGCAGCTGCAAGAACGGCTGGTACGGCGCGGACTGCGGCACGCCGTGCCCTGGGCTCGTGGAGACCGGCAAGATCTGCCGCGGCAACGGCCAGTGCGATATGGGCCAGTGCACCTGCAACTACGGGTACCGCGGCAGTGCCTGCGAGTACCCCTGCCCCGGTTTCCTGGAGACGGGCCTCGACTGCTCCGGCCACGGGCTCTGCGGGGCCGGCGCCACGTGCCTCTGCGACGTCGATTTCTGGGGCCCGGCGTGCGGCGCGGCGTGCCCCATCGGACTGGACGACACCGGCGCGAACAGCACGTGCTCCGGCCACGGGACGTGCTTCGATGGCGCTGCGGGCAACGGGACGTGCCAGTGCCAGGCCGGCTACTGGGGCCCCGGCTGCGCGGTGTGCAGTGCGTGCGCCTCGCACAGGGCCCGGGGTGTCCGCATCACGGACACGAAATCTGCTGCAGACCCCCCCCCCCCCCCCACCCCAAAGTGCCATGACGCCTGGTAGGCCAAATGCACCCGTCAACTGCGCACCACCCACCGCCAAAACAGGTGTCCAGACGTTCCTGCACAAATCAATCTTGTCACCGACGCAAACCATTGGCACACGGACCGCCAAATTACATTGCATGGAACACAAGCTGATTTCTCGACATTGTCATCACCTACAACGATGTACCATCCCATGCAAAGCATGTTGGACCCCATTTGTGTGTTTTTTCGCCCCATTTTGCCATTGGGTTCAGGGAGCCCAAGGGACTGTGCACCATTTGCTGATGCCGTTCAGCCTCAACAGTTAACAACCCGAATTTCTCAAACGCACGCGGTGCCGTTTGCGATCTGGTGGCAGCAGTCGCAGTGCTGCTACTGAAACTGCTGATGTGGTTGCGGGTGTGGGTTGCGATTGCACGTGCGGGTGCGTTGCAGCCGTTTCTTTGGGTGATTGCGCTGCTGCCGTTGGTCGAAGGCGTGATGGCGGTGTTGGCTGTGGTTTCCCACAATCGCTGCTGCAACTGGCGCTGTGATTTGCGTTGCGACAGTTTTTTTTTGGAAACGAGAGAAAGCAGGTGTGGCGATGCTTGGGAAACGGCGCGACACGCACCAAACAAAACATGTACCTTGGGGTTGCACGAAACATAACAGGCGAGGAGTGGACAGTTCCCCTCTTCTCCACTGCGCTCAACGGAAAGCACAGCAATTGCCCACCAACATGGGATTTCAAGGCTTGTCATGAGCGCAAGCCGTACGCTACGTGCCGCCTGCAAACCCGCTGCTGCCTGCACACCACCCCGTACACGTCGCAATCGCTCCTCTTTGTCCGATGCGTAGGGACGCTGCCCCGGCATCAGCTCCAGCGGGGCCACTGCCGCGTGCAGCGGCCACGGCACCTGCGACGACGGCGCGTCCGGGTCTGGGGTTTGCACATGCCAAGACGGATACTTCAGCGCAGATTGCGGCGGTGAGTGCCCTGGCGGCGCGTCGTCGCAGTGCACCAACAACGGCGTGTGCGACGACGGGTCCGCAGGCTCCGGGGCCTGCACGTGCTACCGGACCACGGCGAACGGGTACTGGGGCGGCATTGACTGCACGAGCTGCTTGGTCAACTCGTCCATTGCCTACTACGGCAAAAATTGCAAGCAACGCGCCAACGACTGCAACGGGCGCGGTACGTGCCCCGTCCCGTTCCTCTTTCCGGCCTTTCGTTGCCCGTCTCCCCCTGTAGATCGTCTGGTTCTTGCCTCGGGTCGAGGGTTCTGCGGACTGCACACCCAAATGCAGATGCCATGCAGGCGTGCACACACACGCGGTGCAGTCTCGGGCGGGGGGCAGGCGAGCAAACTGTCTGAGCAGTCTTTTGTCCCGGGCGCACACATCCGCTTTCAGAGACCCCGTCCCCATGTGCGTTGCACGCACCCCCTTGGCAAATCGCTGATGCGTCTATGTGTTAAGCATCCGCACTCGCCGCCGTGGCGGCGAGTGGCAAAAGTTCCCATTTTTCGGTCGGTGAGTGCGGTGAGCTGATTTGAAAAAATGGGAGTTGTGTGTGAGATCTTCGACATCCGGACAAATGGGGAAACTGGAACTGTGAAAACCTGGTATTTCGTCCCATTTTCCTTCCATTTGTGTCTCATTTTCCTTCCATTTTCCCCCATTTTCCTCCATCACATTCCGCCACAACCCTCCACAACCCATAGCCCATGTGCCATGCTGCTGACTCCCCATTTCCCCCATTTTCCCCATTTCTGCAGGCTCCAAAATCCTGGTTTGGTGCATTGGTGAGTTCGGTGGTGGGGAGCGCGGATGCCTGATAACGAGCGGGTCAACATCGCTCAGCAGGATCCAGGGACATGCCATGCACACAAGGACGCTGCATACGGAACACACACGGATAGGGAGTGTCGGCGATGCACATGGACAGGGAGAGGGAGGGTGTGCAGTGTACATGGCGATGGCATATGCGCGGCATATGCCCCATTTGGGCGTGCAGTAGTCGGTGCTTGCCCTCCTGAATGTGGCCCCCCCTCCTTTCTAGCACTCCAGAGAGGGGCAGGAGTGCACATCCGACTCTCGATGCGGATCGCCTCGGAACCGCGCCAAAGGCTGAGTGCCGGGACATTGCGTGTGCCATGCCACGGATTCAGTGGCCCGCCCTGCATCGGGAGAGCAGCTGCCGGACCCCTCGCACTGGGGGGCCTCGTAGGGGCACCGGGGCGCAAGGGCGTCATTAGAAAGGAGAGGCTTGCAGAGCTGGCACACTGGGGGAGGGGAAGATGGGGAACAGGCGATATTTGGAATGGCAAAATTTGGCACAACAAAAGTGTGCCAAATTGTGCCACGGTATTTGAAGGGCCGAAGGCACCTTTCCAGGCGTCATTTCTGGCGCATGCACATTTCCATATTGTGCCCAACAGCCTCCAGGAAATAAGGGCAACCGTCCAGAGGCCTCTAAGCAATACAGCAAAGCAACCAAAGGCCCATAGGAAACAGGAAATTAACAACCGCCATTCACGGTCATAGGGCAGGGAGCCTGCTTCGCGCAGCCTCCCCCCCCCTCTCCCCCTTGGACTAGCGCCTCTCACAAACAAGCCTTTCCTCTGTCACGAGGTTGCGGGTGGGCAGTGCTCCATGACCTCCGCAGCCGTCCCGGTACAAGGAGCCCCCCGGGCATGACCAGGCGCCTGCCCTGCCCAGACCCTCCCCATCCGCATTCGCCCAATGCCCCCCCGCGTTTCTTAGGCGTAGCGAACGCTGGCCTGCTTGGGGACGGCAACTGCCAGTGCGACCCCGGCACGTGGGGCAGCAACGCGAATGGCCAGTGCGGCTCCGATTGCCCGGGCGGCCAGGCCAACCCCTGCTCCGGCAACGGCACCTGCTCCGAGGGGTATGCCGGCACCGGGACCTGCGACTGCTACCCCGGGTACTTCGGGGATGCGTGCCAGTTCGAGTGCCCGGGCGGCGCTGCTATGCCCTGCTCTGGTCGCGGCACCTGCGATCAGGGTAGGCTGGGGACTGGCATGTGCACCTGCGACCTCAACCCGAGCCCGTACCGCGGGGCCGCCTGTGAGCAGGAGTGCCCCGGCACCACCGTGTTCCTGTCGCCCTTCCTGCCCCCATCCGCCGGCGAGATCTGCAGCGGCCACGGGACGTGCGACGCCGAGGCGCAGTGCACGTGCGCCGCCGGCTACTACGGCTACGACTGCGCCAACGCGTGCCCCACCAACAGCCCCTTCGGCGGCGGCAGCATCTGCTCCGGCAATGGCCAGTGCGACGACGGCCGCAACGGCACGGGGCTGTGCACCTGCGATGCGGATTACTTCGGCTACGACTGCAGCGGCTACTGCCCCCAGGGCCCGACTCCCACCGACCCCTTCGGCTTCGGTGCCATCTCCGGCACGCAGAGCACATGCACAAGCCACGGCACGTGCGACGCGGGCCGTGACGGCACGGGCCTATGTCAGGTGATGGCACGCAGACCCATGTGCTGTGCGCACGTGGGGGGGGGGTTCGCATGATTCCAGGAGGCCCAGTCCCTGGCATGTGTGCGTGATCCAATACCCATTGCCCATCCCACACACCATGTCCCCATATTTAATACAGTGCACACGACATCAGCACTGGACCAACTCCGGCAGTTCTTTCAAGCAGCTGATGACCGCTGGGCTTCTGGATGTTTGCTGTGAATTCCTGAGGTCTCTGGACCGCCGTCACGTCCTGGCTGATGACTCCTCTGCTTAGTCCGATTCCTTGTTTTCCTCCTTCAACACCAGAGGTTCATGACACACCCATCCAGAAGCCTCCAGGAATGAACACCAGCCATCGAGTGGGCCGGTGGGTAGGTGAATGGGCCACAGCCACCCTCTAGGGGTGGGGCATCGCTGGGTTGCTGGGTTTTCCATGGACCTTGGTTGCATCTCTCCAGCACCCCCCCACCCCCCTTCCTCCCCCAGTTCCAAAACGGGGACATCGTTAGCGGGCTGCCTACCTCCCGCAATTTTTGGACCCACCCCCTCCAGCCCCACCAATAGAGGGACAACCAGCCCACCCATCCACGCGTGAAGGATGCTTTCCTCAAAAGGTGAACAACTACGCACACCCGTCAGTACCAACCGCCATACTCACTCAGCCTTGATGGCGCGGCCCCCCTCCCCACTCCCCCCTCCCCTGACATCTTTTATGTCTTCTTCCTGTGCTTCGTCTCTCGCCTTTTCGCTCTCGCTAGTTCTCCCCTCCCCCATCTCTGTCTCTTTCTCCTAGTGCCAAGAGGGCTACGGCTCTGACACATGTGAGCTGAGTTGCCCAGGTGGCACCGCCCTCGCGGACCAGTGCAGCGGACACGGGCAGTGCATCTTCGTGAGCTCCAACCCCTTCTTCTTCACCGGGGCCCCTGGCGTCGGCCGCGCCATGTGCGTGTGCCTGCAGTCCCCATTCCTGGGTTTCTGGGGAGAAGGACCCTCAGGAAGTTGCCCTGACTGCGCACGCGGCTACTGGGGCCCGAGTTGCACAGGCCGCTGTGAGCCCTGCGTGTACGGGACCTGCAGCGAGGGCATGGGCGGAGATGGCAAGTGCACGTGTTTCCCTGGCTATTATGGTCCCAGCTGCTCCGGTGTGTGACGTGTGTTGTTTCACTGGTGCTTTGGTATGACCGGTGCACAACGGACACTGAGGGTGCTCTTCTGACCCGTATTTCTGAAGTTTGTGGAGGGCTCCTCAGGAAGGCAGTTGTGGCAGTCGTGGCAGCAAAAGCGCTTTGTAGACGCCATTTGGACTGGGGTGGAGGCATCGGCGCCTTCCATTTTGGCCGAATGTTGCTCTGTTGCATGGAGTTTCTGAGATCGTCGCCATGTTGCCACCAGCGAGATTTCAATGCACTGTGGCCTCTGTTGACCTTTGTCTCTTGTTCCCGCTCACCACTATTGAACCCGAGACCAGCATTCCTCCCCTGTTCTCGTGGCCCGATGTTCGCCTTCGGACTCGTGCACCTTCATCCACCAAATTCACAGCAGTTGCTGTTTGATGAACATTTTCTTGAGGTGCAGGCTCGACGGAGCACATCAGTTTCTTTTTAGTCTCATGAACGCTGGTCCATAGGCACTCCCCATACAGCGTCGGCCCGAACACCACTGGGACCATTGGGACCAACGTGCTATCGAAAGCTTTTTCATTTCAGGCGTTCAGGGGGGGATGGGAAAGTTGGGGCCACTGGACTTCGTTCCAAAAAGGCCCCCGTACCACACCCTGAAAAGGCCCCAGAGGGGCAGAGGGTCTGGGTGGGGGTGTGGGATGCTGGTGAGTGTGACAACTGTGTCATGGCGTAGAGAAATTTGTAAATGGAGGCTTAATTTGTCCGATTTGTCGCCCATTTTGGCGCCAGTACTGGGCTTCAGCACTACCCTTGTACATTGGCTCCATTTTAGACAGGCTGGGTCATAGGCACTCAGCCACTGCCCTCCATTTTGGGGGCCTCAAACGGCCCCTCAATCCCCCAAGTGTTCACCATGCGATGCGGGGTGAGTTTGCTATTTGGGGAGTCAATGCTTGCGTCAGCCTAAGTGATAATTCGGGCGGGCTTCAGGGCGACTGACAAAAGCAAAGAGGGACGGCATGAACTGTTGGATAACGAAACTTGTACGACGTTCATTGTATTTTCGGCCCGCGCCATGTGACCAGTCTGCTGTGTGCAGATTCCTGGCAGCTCGCTTGCTGCTTGTCCTTCCCTGACCATCTGGTACGTCTGTGTGCAGGTGAGTGCTACGGTGGTCATGAGAACCCCTGCAGTGGCCACGGGACTTGCGATGACGGACGTATGGGCAACGGCCGCTGCTTCAACTGCACCAAGAACTGGTGGGGCTTCGCCTGCCAGAACCCTTGCCCTCTCCTGAAGGGGGATGGCTCTGTCTGCAATGGCAACGGCAACTGCTTCGACGGCCCTACAGGGAACGGCCGCTGCAACTGCAGTGACTGCTTCCGTGGCGTGTACTGTGAGTACCAGTGCCCTGGCTGTGGGGAACAGGTGTGATTGGGGATATTGTCTCTGCCAGCCATTTCGTTGTCAGCCCTTTGTACGTGTGTGTGCATACCTGTGGGGCACTCCATGCTGGCACTTCCAAAGCATGAATTTCTTGTTCTCCTACCCTATCTTTCCTCCCTATCCTTCATATGAGCAGTTCGATGATGGCTCAAGGTTATTTGCATCTAGGGACGTCGAGAGATATCTCCCAGTGGAGTTCACCCAGAGCGCTCTCGGGGCCGTCACGAAGCGCCCCAAAATCGCAACTCTGCGCCCGAATCATGCCAGTCTGGAATGGCCAGCCTGAAAAAACCTGCAAAGGCAGAAGCATAACACCCAGCGTCACGCACAGAATGGATGAACAACAAGACTGAACAGCCCATCTGCTGCCGTGCAATGCTTTTCTGTGGCCCGGGGGCGGGCAACCCCCAACGAGGTATCCAGCACTGCAATGCTGGTTGGCCAGCTGACGCACACCAAGAGAAGACAACCCGCCATGGCCTCGTGTGGATGCAAGGAAGGGCCATGATTGTGCAGGAGGGGCGCTCGAAGGATGGGGCGGCAAACATAGACCAGGAAAAGTGTCTCGTGACAGGAGCTCTCATTATCTCTCCCCGCCCCCTCCCCGGGGTGCTAAGACTGATGTCTCTACAAGGAGGCCGCAGCCGTTGTAGTGTTTGTGCGCTGCAAAGGAACTCAGTGCGGTTGGCACATGATTGCACGTTCGCAGTTTCGAAAGGGGTCCAAGGAAGGAAATTGCTCTGCATTTGTTGCTCGGCAATTTGGTGCATGCAAAGACCCTCGTGTACAACGCGAATGTTTTTTGCCGACATCGGACACCGGACAACATGGGACTCTCAGTGGTGTCAGTGCACATGCATATGCCACCCATGCACACCCATATGGCATCATCGCATCATCTGTGCCCTGCCTCAGGCTCTGCCTGCCGTTGTTCCTTTGTCTATTTTTTGCACTCTTTAACCTCACCGCATGTCTGGCACCATCTTGTGAACAAGCCCAAAGGCCTTCCACTGCAGCTGGCGAGGGACCCTACACCAGACATGCTGGTGTCCTTCCGTAACATGCCCCAGCCCTCTGCAACACCTGGAGATCGCAGTGAGGTTACACACTATGGATATAGGGGGATGGGGTGAGTCGGAGACGGGAAAGGTGATGCGCTCGCCGCACGGGTCTAAGCCTTCCTGTCCTCGGGCAGGTCGTCGGGGAAGTGATCTCAGGGCCCAACAGCCGCCTTTGGGGAGGGTTTCCCCACCGCCGGCATGGGAGGTGCCGGGTGCCCACCTGGACGCACCGGGCCAATGGCGAGGGCCAATGGCCCTCCTCCGTGTGGAGCCGACACGGGGCAGTGAAACAGGGTGAGTGGTGAGTGGTGATGTGCGTAGTTAACCCTTTGGAATTCTTCAAACGATTGGGTATCACACACACACACACACACACACACACACACACACACACACACACACAGAGCCCCTGCAAAGTGTGCACGCCGCACACTGTGTACAGTGCAGCTGCTCTTGACAGTGTTCTCATGCTCCATGCTGGGAAGCGTACATCTGCTGAACGTGAACCCAACCCACGCTCCTCCTGCAGTTAAGTTTCTTGATTCTCCCTCCGGTCACATATTTCCTCCTGTACAGACTGGTGTGTGCTCGGGCCATGGTACCTGTGATGGCCGCGGACGATGCACCTGCGATTTCGGGTATTGGGGTGTGCCTTGCGACAAAACTTGCCCAGCCCTCGATACGAGTGTGTCGCCGCCCACGGTCTGCTCCGCACACGGCGTCTGTGACGACAATTTCGATGGCTACGGCAACTGCACGTGCGACTACGGGTTCTACAACACTTCCTGTCAGCATGTGTGCCCCGGCGGACCCACCAACGTCTGCAACGGCCACGGCATGTGCGACGACGGTGCGCTTGGCAGCGGGCTGTGCACCTGCGACCCTGGCTACTGGGGCATGGCCTGCGAGAACGAGTGCCCTGGCGGCGCCAGGTTGGGAATTTGCGTGTTGTTGTGCGGGAAGGTTTGTGTGACCGGGTGCCAGGGAGTCAGTAAACACAACCGGCAAAATGTTGGCCCCACTCACACACCCGATGTCTGGTTTCGGTTCCTTCGCAGTGACCCCCGTGCTGTTTTGCCACCCACATTTGTTGAGCAACACAGCGTGTGGAAAGTGGAATCTGCGTTGTGGAAAGTGGCGCACGCGGTAGAAAGTGTAGTGCTGGCTGCAGAAAGTGTCATATGCGCGTGGAAGGTGTAGTATGCACTGTAGAACGGCCTCGTTGGAGGTGTCGTATAAAATATAGTATGCGTTGTAGAAGTGTAATGGGCGCTGTCGAAAAGTGTGCTCTGCGCTGCACAACGTGTGATGCACATTTTCAACGGGATTCCGAGCTCCCATCCAAAACGCTGCGTTTTGCACCAATTGTCTCATCGGGGTTTGAGATGGGTCCGTTATACTGAGCTGTTGGACACTGAGACCGCAAAGGACTATAAGTGTTGAAAGCAGGGCGGTCCTTAAGGAACCCAATTTTTTTTTTTGCCAGGGACCACCCTTAAGGACCGCCCCCAGGGACCACCAACCGCCAGTTGCCAACCGCCAACCGCCAACCGCCAATCGCCATCAACCATGGTTGAACATATGAGCTGCACGCGGTCTTTTTGCAAAACTGCCGACTCGGAACATTTTTTTTTCCTCTTAAGGACTGCCCTGGTTGACAGAGCACAGAGGGACATGTCTCTTGAGGTTGACACACGTGCTGCAAGAAGTTAACTACACTTTGGCTGCCCGGGGGGTGCCCCCCCCCCCCCTCCCCCAAACAAGAAGCAGTTTGTCGCGCATTTTGCCGCAATATTTGCTGAGTGGAGAATCTGAAGCTTCATCCCCCTTTGTCCAACCACAATCCTTGTAACCGTCTGCAGTCCAAGTCATGTTAGATAGGGGGCTGCGCAGTGGGATGGGATGTGGTGGATGGCTGTGTTCGATAAATTGTGGGCCTGGTGTGAAACGGGTGTGTTGTGTGGCCACAAGTTTCGGCCGATGGGGTGTGTGTGCGTCATGCGACGGGGAGATTTGCAAACGGGTCGCGCCGGGGGACCCATGGGCCGGTTGTGCTGTGGAGGGATCGCACTCTGATGGAGTACGATGCGGCCGCCCACCTCTGGGCATGGCTGTACGTCTGTCGTGGAATTGGCGGGAAAGCTGGTGCTCCTCGGGGGACTGACCGTGGGGCCTCCCACTCTTATGCGGTGATTGTGGTGCACGGTGCATGTTCTCGCGTGTTTGAGTGTTGCTGGCAGTGGCTGATCCCTCCCCCTCTCCTTCAGCAATCCATGCCAAGGCCACGGGACATGCAACGACGGGAACACCGGCACAGGCGAATGCTACTGCGACGCGACCTCCGAGCTCGGGTTCTGGAAGAATTCGACGCAAGGCTGCGTGCACTGTCTCCCCGAGGTCTACAACGACAACTGCACCGGCATCTGCCCCGCCTGCACCATTGGGCGCGGCACATGCGACGCCGGGCGCACCGGCACCGGGCACTGCATGTGCGTGCCGGGAAGCTGGGGCCTGTTGTGCGAGAACGAGTGCCCCGGCGGCATCGGGAGCAATGCGTGCTCCGGTCACGGCGTGTGCCATGATATGCGCCTGGGCAACGGCACCTGCAAGTGCGAGCCTGGTTACTGGGGTGCAGCCTGCGAGGGCCCGTGCCCCGCCCTCACCCACAACCCCAAGACCGTCTGCAACGAACGCGGTACCTGCGATGACGCCGCGTCACACTACTACGACGTGCCGATCGAGTACGGGTCCGGCTTGTGCCACTGCGACCTGCAGATGGGCTGGCGCGGCGCTGCGTGCGAGATGAAGTGCCCCGGGCCTCTGGGAAACTCGTGCTACGGCAACGGCGTGTGCAACGAGGTGGCGAATTGCACGTGCTTCGCTGGGTTCTATGGCCCCGACTGCCGCAATGAGTGCCCCAAGGACCCCACCAGCGGCCTGGTGTGCAATGCCCCCCACGGCACGTGTGACGATGGGGCCGCCGGCAACGGGTATGCGGCCATCCCCTGTTGCTGCTGTGCTGGGGCCTGACTTACGAATTAGGAAATTCCCCTTTGCCACTGTAAGTTGGTAAGGAAATCCCCCATCTTCAACGATAGTTGGTTAGGAAATTCCCCATCTCCACTGTAAGTTGGTTAGGAAATCCCCCATCTCAACTGTAAGTTGGTTAGGAGATTCCCCATCTCCAACGTAAGTTGGTTCGGAAATTCCCCTCCTCAACTGTAAGTTGGGTAGGAAATTCCCCGTGTATGTTGTAATTCGTGTATTTTTTTTTTTGCGGTAAATGCGTGTAGCAAAAAAATCGTCCAGTCATGTAATTTTTTTTCTTTTTGCGGTAAGTCGTGTAAGCCGGCTTGAACGACTTACCGCAAAAAAAAAAAATTACACAACTAGACGATTTTTTTGTTACACGCATTTACCGCAAAAAAAAAATTTACACGACGTGACGATTTTTTCCTACACGCGTTTACTGCAAAATAAAAAAATTACACGACCTTACCACAAAGAAGCAATTACCAATTTTACTGAAAATGCATGCATGTAGGCGATGTGCCCACCTATGGCCACATAGTGGCCGCTAGGCCTATGTAGCCCGTGCCATGGGCCCTCCGGGCGCCCCAAAATTGTTGACAGTGAATAAGAACCCTGGTGGACTACCAAGAAACAAAAAAAAAACTGTTTGTTGCCGTATGCAATGGTTTGCATTGAATGCCTCTCTAGAAGGGTTGTCCTGCTTGCCTCCTGGTACCCTGCGTGGCTCAATCTGTGACCGGGTTTTTTTGTGACCGTGCCCTCCGAAAGCCCCAAAATTGTTGCTGTGTAGGCTATTTAGTGGCACCTGAAAAATTTTCCACATTTCGATTTTTTCTGAAACCCTTCTGTTGCCCCTAGGTTGGGTTTGGGTGATCATTTGGTGACAATACGGGTAATTGAGCGCCCATGGGGACCCACGTAGTGGCCACTGGGCCCATCTAGCCCGAGCCATGGGCCCCCCAAAAGCTTCGAAATTGCTGTTTGTAGGTAGTTCAATGGCATTTGGTGTGTGCACAAGCAAGCAGTTTCCACCCTCTACAGGTCAAAAATGGAAAATTTTGCAAAAATTTTTTTGATATTGTGACCACTCACAATGATGAAATATGCTATGTAAAGCATGTTTTAGCCCCTCTTTATGTGTTTTTCACCCTATTTGGGTGTCGGGGGGGGTCCCCAAGGGCCTAGGGCACAACCTGCTTATGGGGACCTATGGGGGCCTATGGGGACCTATGGGGGCCTATGGGGACCTATCGGGGCCTGTGGGGACCTATGGGGACCTGTCGGGGCCTATGGGGACCTATGGGGATCTGTGGGGACCTATGGGGGCCTATGGGGACTCATTGGCATCTATGGGGACATTTGGGGACCCATTGGCACCTATGGGGGCCTATGGGCACCTATGGGGGCCTATGGGCACCTATGGGGACCTATCGGCCCCTATTGGGACCTATGGGGGCCTATGGGGACCTTTGGGGACCCATTGGCACCTATGGGGACCTATCGGGGACCTATCGGGGCCTATGGGGTGGGGGGCATCAACTTTTTGCACACCCATTTGGACACCCCCCCCCCTCTTCCTCCAAGCATCAGATCGAGATCAGACATATCACACATCTTGTTGAATACAGTGCAAAAACAACATGCCACATCAGATATCAGACTTTATACACAATCCTGCCATGGCCCTGTCAGGAATCTTTTCTTGGGCCTGATTTTGTGTCTAGTGCCAATGACTCCATGTGAAACTATGTTATATTGGCCAAGTCCCAATTGGTGGCCACGCACAGTACTATGTGCTTTGTGGACCCGGCATCCCATCATTAAGGTCGCTATGGGGTGCCATACGGAACCGGCAGCTGTACATATTGCGCATGTATTGCAAAGGTTGCATTTCTTTCAATTTTTCAATTTTTTTATAATTTACACCACTTACCGCAAAAAAAAATATTACACGCCCTTACAGCAACAAAAAAATAATTCAATTTTTTTTTCATAATTTATACGACTTACCGCAAAAAAAAAATTACACGCATTTACCGCAAAAAAAAATTACACGACTAGGCGATTTTTTCGTACACGACTTACATTTTTCACAAATTCCCCACCTCCAATGTAGGTTGGTGAGGAAATTCCCCATCTCCAACGTAAGTTGGTTGCTCCCTTTTTGCCCCTCCCCTCCCCTCTTTCTGTGCTTTACAGAACCAGCGCAAGAATAATGCACATGTCGAATTTGCCCCGACGAAGCGCCTGCGGTAACCCCGCACACAGAGAACCACCACCACCACCAATGGTTTAGACGAACCAAGTGTCCACCCAAAATGGGCCCCTGTCAACGGAAAGCGGACCAAAAAAGCGACGTGTCACACGGTGTGAAAAATCGGCCAAAGAACATGAAGCCAATCCCAAGAAAGAAGAAATGTCCCAAAAAGACAGTGGTTGTGCAAGTACATGAGCAGTTATGTACCACCGTGATACCACGCGCATGCAAATATGCGCTTCAGTGTGTTTTATTTGAATTGCTGCATGTTGTTTGTTGTTCGAATAGCAAAGAGACCCAAGGAAGTCCACAATGTAGGCAAGAAGTCTCATGTATCGAAACTTTCGTTGCACGATTAGCTACACCAAACTGTTTGTCAACCCGACTCCTGATAGTCTGCGTATGTGAAAATTAGAATGAAAAAGCAATGATGCTATCGAAATTCTGATTGTCCAAACTACGTGACAATTTGCCTTGCATGGATCAATCGAAATTTCGATTGCAAGTCTTTAACGAAATTCAGAGAGCAAACCATGAAAATCTTTCAAGAAGGTTTATCGGAACATAGTTGTACTACGGTAGTATATGAATTTTAAATTACAAGTTAGTAGAAAAATAAAGGTAAAAGAAATAAGAGGTAAAAGAAATCAAAAACATATGGATGTTTTATCCGATGGAGATGCATACACAATGGATTTATTTCTAAAACCAATCGAAATTTCGATAGGAGCATCTCTAATCAAAATTTCGATAGGAGCATTCGACTGAAAAGGAATTCAATTCCTATCGAAATTTCGATAGGAACGTCCAATCGAAATTTAGATAGCCGCTAAAGGAATCAGTACCCCGTAAAGCATAGGCTGTTTAAACTCCAATCGAATTTTCGATAGTGACAGTGTGACAGAAGATCAAATTTCAAAGATTTTACACGCTAGACTATTTGTTGTCTTCTATTTCATGTACGAGTTTCATGTACGCCAAAGATGGATGCCCATTTCATTGCCTACGTGCGAGGATTCCTCGCTTCGCGCTCTTGGGAGAATGGACGCCAAATTATTGAAGATGCTTGCGAAGGCGGTACGTCAAGGCGATTTGTTGAATTTGTCCTTGGAATAAGGATAACCAAACGCCGCCGCCAGACATTTGAGCAGGTGGTTGCCAACAGAAACTCTACACCCTTGCCGAGATGGCTCAGCGTACTCCAGCAGGAACTCTTCAACATCTGGCGTGTGCTGCACCTCCGTGTGGCACCCCTAGTCTTTCGCCCGGCTCTAGACATTAGTGTTTTGCAGCGCGAACGGAAGTTACTCGCAAGGTTTGGCATAGTTCCACCTCGAATACCGACTCTGCAGGAATCTGGTGTTGCAGCAGCGACGGACCTCTGGAATGCAATGAGCATTGCCTCTGTTGGCATATGGATGGACAATTTTTTCAGAAAACGATTCCTGCAGAACCCCGATGGACCGCCGGGACATCTTGACTGTTGTGCCGTAGCCGTGCTCTTTACAATCTTGCTGCCACGATTTCCTGGACATCTCACATTGCGCCGCATAGTTTTCAGACTGCCAGGTGTCATGAGATGCATTCGCACCTCCATCAAGGGTCTACTGAACACTATTGCAGCTGTTACGGACGGGACGTTACAGGCACATTTCATCCGCGCGCCACTCGACATCGCCAGGGGTATCGTGCATCCACAAATTTGGAAACCTATGCTGTTGGACGAGTGTCGAACAAGCACAAACACTGAGCTGCTGCAGTTAATTGAGATGATGCATCGCATACAGATTCATACGGGCCGGGATCTGCCTTTGCTGGTCGACATGAAAATACATGCATCGGTGTTGCGTTTCATGTACGGTTCGAAGCTCAGAAGTCTGGACTACCGGTCACATTTGGAACGCATTCCACTGCTTTATGGCATTTGGCATCCGTACAAATACTGTGTACACATTACTTTCAGGCGTTTCTTTCCCGTTATTTCTTGGCTCCTCAAACCGTTTATCACGGTGCGGACTAGCATTCCATGTCACAGGAAGCTCATATACATGGAAAAGGTTTTTGCCGGTCTTTTGTTAGCGGGCAACGTGTTGAAAGGTCTTATCACCGAAGCTCGAGAAAGATTGTCGACCCTCAGACGACCAATGAATCTTGAAAACACTGTGGCATATCAAAAGATTCAGTCCCTGTACAGTTTGTTGTATGTTTTCACACCTGCACTCTGGGCCATTGGGTATGGGGTTCGAGAATGTACTTGGGCCGGGGCCGCTCTGGATTCTGGGAAGACCGCACGCACTGTTCTTGAACATTGTCTGCTTTTACTGGTCTCCCTTACACAAAAGCATGCTCCCAAGATAGAGTATGTTCGGACCTTATGCACTGCACTCGGTACATGGCAGTTGTGGTATGACATGGTCCCTGGTTGTCTGTTCGTTGAGGAAAGTTGTGAAGCCTCTTTGTCACGTTTGGGACATGCTCTCACCCTGCTGCCATAGGTCACAGATCTTTCTCGCGCAAGAGATGTCTACTGCACCCTTCCCCCCTTGCAGAAAGAACGGGTTCTCAGATCTTCGGTCCAGCCACATGTGGTTACACATTTTGTTATTACGATACGTTCATTTGTGCAACGGGCTGCCGATATTAACACGCCGTTCACACGGTTCCAGTCCAAACACAGGACAGTTACACCTGATCCTGTATGGGATCCCAGTTACCTTCCTCCACTTGACCTAACTGTTGACTCCCCCCTACTTGATATGTGCATGATTCGGGCTCTCAAGTTAATGTGCAAACACAGAGATGTAACAGAGGGAATCCATCACTATATGACCCACATTCCTAGAACACCTCTTGCTGATCGTGTTTCCTATGTGAAAGCTTGGAAAAAACTACAAACAACAGGGTCGCTTGAAGCACATCCCCCTCCGGACAGATACCAGGGACGCCTCCGTAGAGAGCCACGTGGCCCGCCTCCTGCCCTCTTTGACCCGCCATCGAGCGAGAGCGAACCAGATGAGGACGACGAACATATAGTTGATGAGGCCGAAGGTCCGAGGCTTCTTGCCGCTGAACATTGAGATTTGAGTCGCTTATCGAAATTTCGATTGCACGTTTGTATGTTGCAATTTCAGTGCGTAAGTAGTTGATCGAATCGTTGCATCATGTAACACCCTTTCTTTGCTTGGTTCAATGCTCCTTCGATCTATTTTATGCTTATTGGATCTATTTGATCTCCTTGGAAGTCATCTATGTAAACCTAGTTGTCTATCAGACAACGTTTCTCGGTATCTCGTTCGCGGTCTATCGAAATTTCGATAGACCACTGCCTCAATCGAAATTTCGATTGCATTTACGACACATTTGGACTCTAAGTGGAATGTAACCGATGAATCTGAGCTTGATCGCTTCACATTTAGAGGTACTGAAAAACCGAGACAGAACTATTTGGTCTCACGAGCAAAGTAGCACGTTTGTCGCCCCAATCGCCCATTTCCGAGTTCCTCAGCTCGTTGGCGCACAGGTTTTACCTCGTTAATCACCCTCAGTACATTTGCCCAATGTCCGGTGAGTCCCATTTGTCACCCAAGAAGAGGATAAAGAAGAAGAAGCAGTCGCAGCCGGCAGGGGACTCTGATGAGCCTCCATCGCAAACGTATTCGCAGTCAACCGACACTGCAAGCCCCCGAACGGATACTTCCGAGGCCGCGCTTTTCTCTCAGTCCCCTCCACCAAAGAAGAAGAAGAAGATCGTTGCAGAGCAGAGCAGAGCAGAGCAGCGACATCGGCAGAGGTTGAGGAATGGCACGACACTTCTGGGGTCTATCTGGACGATTGGGTTGAGTCCCGAGAACTTGTCCATTACTCGAAGATCGAACTGGACCGCGACATGAGCTTCGGCCAAACAAGAACGGTTACTTCCAAGAAGAAAGCGTTGGTTGGTGATGACATCCTTGCTGCTCCACCACCGAAGGACAAACACATCGAGTGCTTGCTCTTTCCAACAGGTATACCTTGCTATCGAAATTTCGGTCGACTACATCGTACCTTCTATCGAAATTTCGATTGTACGATTCCTCGTCAGGCGCTACATTCAAGTGTCTCGGCGGACAACATGCTTTCGAATGGACCCAGGATGTACGAAAGAAGTACGAAGAAGAAGGCAAGACACCGCCCCATTGGACAAAGATGTACGACGGGTTGGTTTTGAGAGCGGACACACCCTTTTGGGTTCGACAAACCCTCGCAGGGCATCACAACCGGGCATCCCATGGCGGATCTGAGCATACGTTTGAGCAACGACTTCATCGCCTCTTCACCGAGTGTCACCTCAAAGGTGTTTATCGAAATTTCGATAGCGGGTCCACGTGGATTTACATCACATCACCAATGTTTTATCTATCTATGTCTTATTATCTATCTGCAGCAGTACCTACCCCAAAGGCCGCAACGCTATCAATGATGCACAAGACCGGATACATTGCTCTGCACGGCACAGGCGAAGAAGTTGCAAAGCGATGGACGGTTCTTGCAAGCTTCGTTTCCCAAGTTGAGGACAAAGCGATCATTCCGAAACTCATCGAGCTTCAGGGGAAGGACGAGTTAAACCCAGTGTTCAACAACTATAAGCCGCTTGAGGGATTGTATCCGCCGGAGATTGCGCAGGTAGTTACTTTCTTTGCGTCATTCTTATTTAAAACAACACAGTCATCATCGGACATATCTTCACAGGTTTGTGAAAGGCTGCTGGAAGGTGGTCTGACGCCACCATTGCTTAAGGTCTTCGTTCGGAGACTTCGGGAGCAGCGAACTTGTTCTTGGCATTTGGAACATCCGGACAACCCCTTCGTGCACGAGTCTCGGAAAAACTTTGCGGAGTGGAAGAGAATAACGTCATCACTGTCACCCCAGGATTTCAAGGTGCATATCCCGCGCTGGAAGTGGACCGCACAGCATCCTTTGCCGCCTTGGACGACCATCAGCAAGGCCCCGATCTGGTCTGATGAGGATTTCAAGACCCTCTGCGAATCCCTCAGTCAACCGAAGGTGAAGCCTGTGATCAAAAGTACGTCCGCAGAATGTCTGACAGTACCGCTTGGTGAAACCAAACCCGGAGAGGCAGTCTGTGAAGTCCACATCGGGCCAGCTGTCGGTGCAACCCCTGCTGCAATCTCGGGGCTGAAACCGAGGATTCTCGTGTATCAGATTCCGAGGGGTACTGCTGCGGGACGCCCCCTGTGTCCAATGATGTTGTCTTGAGTTCTTGATGAGGATTTGATGCCCGTTCTACTTTTGGTTGGAGATCGTCCTGACGTCCGTGTTGTTCTGAACGCCATCGCGTTGTACAATAAGGGGATTTTGACCAGCAATTATACCATGGCAACTTCCCAGCTCGTTGTCGTGACATTGCGCCATATCAAAGAATGGAAGGTGTGTTCTATCGAAATTTCGATAGCTTCGCTTTGCGTACTTCCTCCTATCGAAATTTCGATTGGATTTCTCCAGCCTCCGAGGTACATTACCTTCGAAGACGAGCGGTACAACAATCCGGCCGAAGATGACAATCGACTTCCTCCAGAGATTCTCGGCTGCATCATGCATCAACTCAAATTGGATGTTATCGAAGAAAGCGTCAACGAGATTTGGGTTGCGGTTCAGACTACATCTCCCGTTCTGGTGAGCAACATCCGGCTTCGTCTCCGTTCTCACGTTAACGTTGCCGTTCTTCTTGGTTTGTCAACGGCTCCAAGCAAAGAACAATTGACGAAGTTTGCTGATGATGGTATGTTTCAAGTCCTCCCTTCCTCCCCTAGTACAATTCACTCCTCAACTCATTTTTTCTGCTTTTTCTTACAGTTTCAGCTGGCCTTCAAAGGGTACAGGCCCTACCACCGATCTCATGGGATCTTGTTCTCGATCGGATGAAACGGGGTTATCCCCTTGAGGCTCCTGACACCGACGAAGGTATGCATTGAATGTTCAACACCTCATCAAATTGGTCATGTTCCTTTCCTTCCCTATTTGTTCTGTCACAGATTCTTCGGACGATGACGACGACAAGGACACAGTCAAGGGTCAAGCGAAGGCAGCGAAGGACGCTGAGAAGAAAGTCAGCAAGGCCTTGACGAAAGAAGAGAAAAAAGCGGCTGCTCAGGAGAAAGTATGTCTGTTTATATGTGCATATCTGCTTCGATGTTTTGCTTCCTTCATTCATTCTTTCGCCCTTCCTCTGCAGAAGGAATCCGAAAAGGCGGCGAAGGAAGCAGCAAAGCAAGCGGCAAAGGAATCGGCGAAAGGTAAGAAAGAAGGAGCACAGAAGGAAAAAGAGAAGAAGAAGTCTGCTTTTGCTGATTTTCAGGCCAAGTTGTCGAAGGCTGCTACAGATCAGCCCAAGAAGAAGGGTTCGCCCCACAAGGATTCTCATCCTAGTCGGGCTACCACCAAGAAGTAGCCGAGTATATGTCATATTTTTAGCCTCCGTTTTTTGATTTCTCATGGAGATGTGTTGTTGCTTTCTCTATCGAAATTTCGATAGAACCTGTGTTTCGATGTACATGCATGCTGTTTTTTCGTCAATCGAATTTTCGATTGGCCTCCGCCCGTCAGATTTTTATGTTTTAATCCTATCGAGATTTCGATAGGCATCGACGACAGATTCCTTTGTATATTGTGCTATCGAAATTTCGATAGCATCTGGTCCGGAGTAATATGTCTTTCATTGCTGAAAGGCTGATCGTTAGTTTAACGGAGCACTCCTTGAGCTGCTCGGCACAATCACCGAGTAGAAAGATTGCATCATTTGAAAGAGATCGTCTGAAATTGTCCTTATTGCTTTTGGCCCTATGCTCTGCGTGCCTGTTTTGCGTGTGACGTTTATGCGTTGTCCATAACTGTCAGGTGTCCACGAGGTTTTTAAAATGTTTTCAATTGTCTAACTCAATCTTCCCCTCTACCCTACCCCTTACAAATCAGCTATGTCCTTTACCCCCGATTTCGATGTTCTCCCACTACATTTCTTCCCTCCCCATAGTAAATACCTCACTTTTGACTATTGTTTTTCGGCTATGTTTTTCTTCAGTTTGTGTCTCACGCGCCGGAAAGCTAGGTAAAAATTTTTGTTACTTCAAATTTCGGTGCTGTAGCTCCACTTTTTTCGGTTCGCCTGTCACGATTTAGATAGCCGGAGGCAGGTTTTCCGGGTGGACTAAGAATGGCACACAGGATGGGCATACCGGGCCCAACGTGAAGGATGACCCCAACAGTTTGCAGTTTTTGCTCGACCCCTGAAAACCGACCGGAGGCATAGACAACAGAGCGACCGGGAACTGAAGTGTGCGGTAGGCATGATAGGTTCGCTGCAACAACATCCGCACCTTGGCCTGCTTTTGGGTAGTCCTGTGGGTGGCGGAAAGCCCCCCCCCCCCCCCCAACAACTCTCTGCGAGTTACTCCCCCCTGCGTGACCTCTGCACCCATCCTGCTGGTAAAAATCCTCTCCCCCCTCACAGAGATGTCATTGCCCTGGGGGAGATCATGTCTGTAGTTTGCTGATCACCTGTTCACAAGGAATAGCTGCGCCGACATGAAACGTTTTTGGTCCGCCCAAATTGACATGTGCAATATGTGTCAGGGGTTTGTACTGCGGGGGGGGGGGGGGGGGGGGGGGGCATCCCACCCCCTGCCACGGTGCACGCCCAGCAATGCACGTATGCCCCTTGCGTACCGCCCGCGCCGTGTGCCTGCAGGACTTGCGAGTGCGAAATGGGCTACTACAACGAGTCCTGCTCTGAGTTCTGCCCCGCGTACTATCCGCCCGTCGACCACGGGTTTGTCTTGGACATGGGGGGCAATGCCACCAACGAAACCAACGGGACCATCATCATCGACTTCAGCCCGGCCCCCTCCCCATCCCCCGTCCCCCCTCCCGTGCCCGTGATCTGCAACGACCGCGGGACCTGCGACTGGGGCCGCCTGGGCAGCGGGTACTGCACGTGTGAGCCCGGCTGGTACGGGCCGGCCTGCATCGGCGAGTGCATGCCGAGCTTCGACAACCCCTGCCACGGGCATGGGACGTGTGACGACACCCGGACGGGCACCGGCAAATGCCGGTGCCAGGCCGAGTGGATGGGCGCCGTGTGTGACGAGTGCTTCGTCTCGCCGGGCTGGGACGCGACAGGTCTTCCTCATCCGACGCGTGCTCGGCAATGCTGCTGCTTGGCAAAGCCACCCCTCCCCTTCCCCCCCCCTCCCAGCCTGGGGTCTTCGTGATGACCGCATACCGGGCACTGATCAGGCTGTCAGGGGAGGACGCCATGGGCAGAAGTTGCATTCTGGATTCCAACCCAAGAAGGTGGATGCCCGCGGCAGTGCGGATGCCCGCATTAGTGCGGAGGCCTGCTTGTCATAGCAGAAGGTTCAAAGGCGAGAGGCCAATAGGCGCCGCCACACGCTAACAGAGCCAACCACCAAGGCCTTGTGCCACCCCCCCCCCCCCCCCCCGTCTGCACAACCGGGCCATTTGTGGCTGGCTAAGCGGCTATCAGACCTTCAAGAATCTCTGCACCGAAGCACCTCCTGGAAACCCAGACGAGTGTGCACACCCGGAAGTAGGCCGGTGCTTGAAGGGGGTGTTGTGTCTGGGGGGGGGGGGGGTGCTCAACCGGCATCAGGTGGGGGGTTGCCTCCCCCATCCCAGATGGGCTGTTTGCGCAGCAGGAGGGGTGCCCACCAGGGGCAGACCAGCCGTGAGGGGGAAAGGGACGACAAGGGTGGTGAGTGCGCGCAGGGGATGGGGCACCCAGAGGGCCAACCCCGGGGCCCCTGCAGCGCAACGTCTTTGTCCGTCCACGCTCAGGGGAACCTGCACCCAGTGGGCCACCACTGGGGCCCATGATGCGTCCCGTGCAGCCACCAGTGCGCGCAGGGGATCGGGCACCCAGGGAACCAACCCTGGAGCCCCTGCGGCACAGCGGCACAGCTTGTTCGTCGGCGCCCAGGGGATCCCGCGCCCAGTGGGCCACGTGTGGGGAAGGGCACCTGGGGCTCACGCACACGGAAACACAGAGAGGCAGGTTGTGGACGACCTGCGGACGGAGGTGTGTGGGCAGCGAAAACAGTCAAACGACCCCCACAACAACCAGCACCAACCCCAATACGCCAACTACTGTGCGCTGCTGCCGCATAAACGGCACCCGCCGCAACCAGCACAGCCCCAACGCACCAACCACTGGGCTCCGCGAACGCGGAAACGACACCAGCAGCAGCACCGGCCGCAGTGGCCGACAGAAAGCAGCGACCTGACGCAACCTGCGAAGGGAAGAACGGGGTGACTGTCCAGGGCCCCGTCAAAGAAACAACAACCAGACGGAATGTCACACAGGGGGGCTCTGGGACCCAACAATTTGCGGACCAAAAATGTCCCACAAGAAATTTGTCCTTCCGTAAATTTCATGTTTTCGCACTCTGAAAATTTTGTTGTTGTTGTTGTGGGGGGGGGGGGGGGGGGGGGGCTATTGGGCCCCGCTCCCACGCAAGCGACAAGATACACACCAGCCCCACGGCCCAGCGGGTAACAGCCACCGGCCACACTCTGTCAACGGAACAGGCCGAGCCCCACAGCACCAGCCACGGCCCCAGCAGACCAACTGTTGGGCCCCACGCACACTCAACCACAACAACACGTACCAGCCCCATGGCCGAGCGAGCGATGACGACCTGACGCGATTTGCGACGGGAAGAACGGGTGACTGTCCAGGGCCCCGTAAGCAAACCAACGAAGGACGGAATGTCACCCATGCAAGAAAAAAAATCCACTTCGGGCCTGGGCCCGGTTGGAAGTACCGGCCGCCACACCTACTCAGCCTTCGTGGCAAAGCCCCTCGGCCGACAAGCAGGCCGCGGGTGGCATCTTGTAGTCCCCTACCAGCGTCTTGGGAACACCCCCTCCAGAGCCCTTTTGAGGAAGCCCTGTCTGTGGCGTGCGTGCACGGTCCAACACCCAGCACCCATCCCACGCACCTCGTCCCCACGTGTGGCGGTTTTTTTTCGGTTTCTCCGCACACTCGAAACACTGACGCAAGTTCGGACCGCTTCGCCCCCTTCACCCGTCTGTCTGTGCTCGTCCCGTGTCCCATGTGTTGCGACAACCCATTTGCTTATGTGCTTGCAGGACGAGGCCGTGCCCACTGGGGCAGCGACTGCCTGGGCAAGTGCTCGAACTGCAGCCTCAACGGCCACTGCCACTACGGCCGCACGGGCGACGGCACCTGCCACTGCAACCCCGGATTCTGGGATACCCACTGTGACAAGCTGTGCCCCGGCGACGGCTTCTGCTCCGGGCACGGGACCTGCTTCGATGGCAGCACCGGGAACGGCACGTGCGCCTGCGAGCCTCATTGGTGGGCCAACAACTGCAGCCAATCCTGCCCGGGTCTGAAGAGGGATGCGAACGGGACAGTGACTGATTCGTGCTCCGGCCATGGCCAGTGCGACGATGGCCGCTTAGGTGCGTCCGTGCTGGCGTTTGGATGCGGTTGATTCCGGCCGTACGCCGCGGAGGGGGAGCAGAGGGGGCCTCTCGAACACAATTTTATGGACCGTTGCCACACAGGGCGAGGGCCCCCCGGATCAACAAGTGTCACACAGCCGTGCTGCGCTGCGGTGCTGGGGGGGTTTGTCTGTGGTTTTGGTCGTCGGGTTTGCCCCGGGTGCAGTTCGGTGACCAGTTCAGGCGGGTCTTGATGGTTGTGCAAGGGCTGAGGATCGGGGGACCTGAGGGCGGTACTGGGGGGGCAGGGGGGTACCGAATTTGGGCTGATGGTCTATCACCACCTTTTCTTCCCCTTCGTCTTGCATCTCCCCGTCAACCTTCACCTTGGGAGTGACTCCTGTCAGTGCTGACAGGGGAGTGGATGCAACAGGGGCAGAAGACTGCAATTGATGAAGAGTGACAGATATTCCGGTCTCGCCGACGGACCCCCCCCCCCCCCCAACTCCTGGGTTTCTAAACCTAAGGACCCTTCAATGCCCAACCTGGTGTGGCCGAGTGGGGCCAGCTACCAATGCAGCCCGGGGAGGGAGTGACCATTGACCAGCATGTACGCATAACCCTGTAGAGTCCAGTAGGCTAGTGCAGCGTGAGGTCACAGGGTCGGGGATTGAACTTGAGATCACTCTTAGAACTGAGGCAGCGCCGTACAGCGGCTGATGGACAGAGGCGATGACAGTTGTGGGGCAGGCGCGACCACAGCCTAATGCGGACACTGCAACCTGACCATTTGAGGCCCCCAACTCCTGCACACACAAAACAGTCCCCCCCCCCCCCCCTACTACTCCCTCGGAGCTGACCTTGACGAACAAGAAGGTCATGGAAGGGGACATGCAACTGGACACCGGTTGTACCGCAAAGTAGCCCACCAGCCTTGATGGACCCCCCCTCCCCCCGCACCAATGAACCGGAGTCCGAGGTTTTCCGGGGCAATTTCACTGTAATCCCACGACCGGAGCCCACTCGAACTGGAGGGTTTTTTGGGGGTTGTGTCCAGGCCGGGCATGTCCGGTGGTGTGGGAGTGCACGTCTCGTGCGGTTCGGTACGCACAGGTGCCGGTCGGCTGCGCGTCGGGTGCTGTCGGTTGCACGTCTGCTGGTAAAGGACACCCCGGCTACTCCGCAGGCAAGGCGACGCCCCCCCCCCCCCGTGGAGGGGCAAGGGCCTGACGACGGTCCCATGTGCTCTTGCCCCCCCCCCCCCCAACAAACCGAGGCCTTGTGCCACCCCCTCCCCCCCCCCAACGGGCACGGACTCGGAGTGTGCATCTGGATGGACCTCGTCAACGGTACGGGCAACAGGCCGTCTCAGGGACAGCCGACCCTGGAGTACAGAGGGGGGGGGATTTTCGTGGCATTTGAATTTTGCGTGGGAAACATGGGGGGGGGGGGGGGCGTCTCCTCAGTTTGGGTACGCGACGCCCCCCCCCCCCCCCCCCCCTCCCTGCCCTCCGGGCCCATTTAGTTACCAAGCGTCAATAGCTGCCGGCCATACATATGGTGGCGCCGAAGGCGCCTGAATATTTTTTCCCTTGCCCACGTAGCACCCCTCCCCGCCCAGGCGGTGGAGCACCCCAACACTATCCTTGAACCCAACCTTGACTCTAACGCCATCCCAACCCTCAGCCTGCTCCTAACCCCACACCTAACCCTAATCAAGACTGAATATTGGGACCGAGCTGGTGGGGGAGGAAACATCAGCTATGACTGGTGAGGGACATCAAGAATGATTCACACATTGATGGCTCTTGACAAAGTGACATCAGCTTGCAAGTGAACCCCATCACCACGAGGCCCACTTTCAAGGCTTTTTTGGACTTCTAAGGGGCCAAAATGCCCCAAAATGGGCTCAAAATGGGCTCATTTCACCCGTTTGTGCACCCCAACGGTCTAGGGTGAGGTTTGGAAAAATGGGTTTTTGACCCATTTTTGACGCATTTTTGGTTCCAAAACAGCCCATTTTCAAGGCATTTTGGAATTTTTGGAGGACCAAAATGGGCCACCACAAGCTCAAAACGGTCCAAAACACCTGTTTTAGCGTCGCACATGGTCTAGGATCATTTTTGAGAGAAGTCATCTTTTTGCCCCTACTGGACCCTGTTGACCCATTTGGGCACCCACCTGTTTGGGCTTGAGCTTGCGGCTTGCCGCAGCCTAGTGGGCCTAGGTATTGGGGTCTAGGTGTCCGTTTGGGCAATTCTGAGGGGTGGAAACCACAAAAAGTGGGGGGGTTGCAGGTGGAGTAGGTGCCCTCGGAATCGCATTTTGAGCCATGTAGCCAAAGATATGGCCTATTCTTGGTTTGTGGCTGTCGGCATTTGGAGCTTCTGGGGGCCTTTTTGGGCCGTTTCCCGGACATATCATGGAGTTAGAGGGCTGCAAAGAGCTCGTTGACACGGGGAAGTCAAGCCGCACGTGGAGTGTACCCACCGTTTCCCTTCGTTTGGCCGTTTTGAATGTGTTCTAGGGCTTTTTTGGCCCAAAAATGGCTGTTTTTGGCCCTAAAGTGCAGTTTTTGAAATTGAGGTCCGCCACTTGCGAATCCCGTTCCCGGCCGCCACCGTTGAGTTTCTCGCTCAAACTTTGTGTGATTGTACTTCACACCCATAGGTATCATGCACCAAAATTTCACCTGAATCTGAAGCACCACGATGGAGTTCTGATTTTTACCCATTTCGCGCGTGCTGCTTGCTTGCTGCTTGCTGCTTGCTGCTTGCTGCTTGCTTGCTTGCTTGCTGCTAAACCTAGTAGGTCCACCCTAGACACTAAAAAGGGTTATAAAACCAAGACTGGTTCCACCAGCTCGGTGACCCCAGCCCTAACCCTAGCCCTAGCTCTCACCCTAGGCTAGGGTTAGAGTGAGTATTGGGGTCCAAAATGGAGAGCAATGATGTGGCAAAAGCAGCCATGAATGGAATTTGGTGGATGATGTTCAGCCCAACGTTGTGCCAACCCCACCTGGACCCCCCCCCCCCCCAACAGACTCTCCCGACTGCCCCCCCTCCCCATCGCCCCTCCCTGAACCCCCCCCTCCAATGCCCTCCCCCCCCCCCCCCGGGGGGCCTTCAGCCCACTTCTACTGGGGGGGGGGGGTCACGTACAAAAGCGAGGAGACAGCCCCCCCGTGGTGGGAAATTTTGCGTTTCAAATTGACCATGAAATTTACTCCCACGCGAAATCCAGGGTTCTCCGCGAATTTCTCGCACACCAGCAGTACCCACTGTGGACTCTGGCGGGGGGGTACCACACAAAATCCAGGGGGCTCCGCGAAATTTACCACCACGAATTTGATTTGGCGCGAAATCCCCCCCCCCCCCCCCGAAGTAGTCAAACAGGACAAGTCAAACGGGGGCTCCGTTGACACAACCAAAACACGTTCGGGCCCACAGAGGGTCAGCATGAGCAGTGGCGAGAGGCCAATAGGCGCCGCCAAAGGCAAACAACCTAACACCGAGGCCTTGTGCCAACCCCCCCAAAAAAACTGCTGGATTTTGTGCCGCGCAAACCGGCCGTTCCGAACCCCGACGCACTCTGTGCCCTCGTGCGTGGCAGGTAATGGGGTCTGCACGTGCCAGTTCGGGTACTACGGCCCCGACTGCGGGCTGCGGTGCCCCGGTCTCATGAGGGACACGAACAACAACACCGTGGAGTGCTCTGGACAGGGGAGCTGCAACGACAAGGCCGAGTGCACGTGCAACACCGGGTTCTGGAACTTCGACTGCATCTACGAGTGCCCGACGGGCAGTCAGGGCCAGGTGTGGTCCGTGCCTCAGGGCCCTGGCTGAGGCCCCCCCCACTGCCCGCATTAGTGCGGAGGCCTGCTTGTCATAGCAGAAGGTTCAAGGGCGAGAGGCCAATAGGCGCCGCCACAGGCTAACAGAGCCAACCACCAAGGCCTTGTGTCAACCCCCGCCCCCCCCCCCACTGCTGTGCAAGCCTGGCGAAGTCAGGACCGCACCGCTGCTTGCGCTCGTGTAGAGCCGTGGGGCAGAGTTGTTGCACTCCGCGCAGAGGATGATTGTGGCGTGGATCCTTCATGTGTCGTATCAAAATCCGGCGCATTCAGAAGTGAGCATACCCAAGCGCTTCAGGGGGTGAACCAGAAATCCACTGTGATATTCCCACGCAAGTTTGAGCCCTGCTGCTCAGAAAAAGAAAAGAACCGGTGGGCGTGGATCTTCGTGAGTGGCGAGAAGTCGATTGTTGCCGCCAATTTCTAAGAGTGCAGCATCATCGCAGGGCCGCGTCCTCCCCCAGCCCACCCCCGATCGATTGTTTGGGCAGAAAGTGCGTGGGACGTCGGGCACAGACCGCAAGAACTGGGCTCGCCCCGGGTACACGTTGTTTTGGATGTGCAGCTCTGGCCCCCGCCCTCACATTGACAACAGGTGTGCGCCACCCACGGCACTTGCTTCGATGGTGCGAAGGGCAACGGAAGCTGCACGTGCAATCCTGGCTACTACAGCGCGAACTGCGAGCCAGAGTGCCCCGGCGGAGCCTCCAACCCGTGCACGGGCAACGGCGTCTGCTCGGACGGTGTCTTTGGCACAGGGATGTGCAACTGCAGTGATTACTACTACGGCAACGACTGCAGCAATGTCTGCCCCGGAGGCGTGGCCACGCCGTGCAACCTCCACGGGACCTGCGACGACGGCTCCCTCGGGTCTGGCAGCTGTGACTGTGACGAAGCTGACGACACGGGCTACTGGACCGGTGTGTGTTCTGCTCTGAGTGCCGGCCCATGTGCATTCCAGTCCACGGCGGGGCGTGGACAGCAAAAACAGTCAAACGACCCCGGCAACAACCAGCACATCCTCAATACGCCAACTATTGGGCGCCGCTGATGCGCAAACGGCACACCATGCCACATTCAGCCCCAACACACCAGCTACTGGGCTCCGCGAACGCGGAAGCGACACCAGCAGGAGCACCCGCCGCAGCGGCCGACAGAAAGCAGCAACCCGACACAACACGCGAAGGGAAGAACGGGTGCCAGGGCCCCGTAAAGGAACAACAACCGGACGGAATGTCACACAGGGGGGCTGACGCGCAAACGGCACATCCTGCCACATCCAGCACAGCCCCGGCACACCAGCTACTGGGCTCCGCGAACGCGGAAACGACACCAGCAGGAGCACCGGCCGCAGCGGCCGACAGAAGGCAGCGACCCGACGCAGCACGCGAAGGGAAGAACGAGTCCAGGGCCCCGTAAAGAAACAGCCACCCGACGGAATCTCACACAGGGGGGCGTTCGGCGACGCTGGTGAGCAAGACGCAGGGGTGATGCTGCGAGGGAGCCGGCGGCAAGTGTGAGGCCAGGCACACAGTGGGCCAGCCCTGGGTCCACTGGCCATCGAAGCCGGGCCGCAACAGGACCGATTCACGTTCCTCTGGGATCGCTGCTGGCACTTCTGGGGGGAGGGTTAGGGTTAGGGATGGCAGCAGTCTGGGCCGTCTGGGGCCGGGAGAGGGGGGCTGCTACTGAAGAACTGGCCCAAGTGTGGCCACAACCAGCTTTTTGTGCTTCTACTGTGGCCCCGAAAAATGGATCGAGATAGCCAAGCGCAGGAAAACTGTCGTCATACACGACCGCCACTTCCCCCTTTGTGTGCCAATCGAACTCTTGTTTCGCCTGCAGACTCCATGTGGGAGGCCGATCGTGTGGTCACCAGAACGCGCAGGTGAACGCGTCAAACAAGAACCGCATGTCACAACACGACACTAAACGCATCCTTCCCAAAATATGGTTCTCCTTTGTCTACGGACAAACAGTACACACTTTCCAAATACCCTCACAACTGCGCTCACCCGGTTGTGTCAACCGGCAGCTTACCGTACCTTTTTGGCACCCCATGGCTGTGAGGAAGGTCGTTTGCCCCCGTTCCCCCCCCGTTGCATGTCAGCGTTTTCGGGTGCAGGCACTGCCATGAGATGCTACGGGAGCACCCTGGGGGCAGGGGAGTCCACAGGAGGTCATTTGCTTCCGCGCCTGTGAGCTCAAAGCAGAGAGGGGGGTCCAGGGGATGCCTGGCCAAACGTCCGGTGCTCATTGCGGCGCTTTGTCAGGTGCGAGCTGCGACGTCTGTGTTGATCAGTACTGGGGCTCCGACTGCAAGGGTGAGTGCAAGAAGTGCGAGAAGGACCGCGGCATGTGCAACGATGGACTGGCGGGCAACGGCAACTGTACTTGCATCGTGGCCCACGTGTGGGGCGAGTTGTGTGAGAACGACTGCCCAGGCGGGCGGAACAACTCGTGCTGCGGCAACGGGCAGTGTGACGAAGGAAGCACCGGCTCAGGGCTGTGCACATGCGCCACAAACTTCTGGGGTGAGGATTGTTGTCAAGAGTGCCCGAGATCGTTCGGAAACGGCCAAGTCTGCAACGGACACGGGACTTGTTCCGATGGGCGGCTGGGCGACGGTCAGTGCACTTGCGACATCAGGTTGATGGCGCGTGTCGTTGATGTGTGGGTGGTTACGTGTTTTCTGATTGTCTACTTTCTTCACAAGGCGGCTTTTGCCGTCCGACAGCTCCTGAGAAATTTCGGTGTGTCACTGTTGCCGATTAGTGTGCGTAGTCCCTTCACACAACAACCATACGCATAGTTGCCTGTGCGTGTGTGTGGTGTCTGTGGTGTCCCGGCAGGCAAAGACCGATTATAGTCCTGGACGCTGTGCGACGGGTTAGGCGGGGGGGGGGGTTTCGCAGGGAAAGCGAAATTTTCGCGGCGGGTGACCAACACTTTCACTGCAAATTCAGATGCAGGATGTGCAGCAGTGTACCAGGCGGAGGGAAGGTACAAAGATGTGTTTGTTTGCAACATGCGGTGGTTGTGTGACTGGAAGGCATTGGAATGCCGTGTTGTCCAAGATTGTGAAAGTGCCCACCAGGAAATAAGAGGAACCATCCAGAGCCCAACAGGAAATAACAGCAAGCTTCAGGATTCCTGGAGGTGGTGGACATTTCTCCTTCCAAACCTATCCCCGTTGAAATTGTCCCCCTGTAGTTCATGGTGTAGACCTCAGAACGTTCAAGTCCGTGCAGATCTCTGACATGCCAGGGGTACTGGGACGGAGTTCCGTGCAGCTGTGCGTTGTAAGTTGTTTTTCTTGCCATGGCTGACGTAGTTGTTGTGCAGTGCACAGTCGGATATTTGCACATGGCCTCGTGGCAGAATTCGTCGGAATTGGTGATGGGATGCCAATCCTCTCATCAGTGCGAACATTTGCAGAACACACTCAGACCATCGCTTTGTATTTTCTGTCGTCTGTTTTTACCCATGTGTATATGTGTATGCAGCCGTGTGGTTCCCATCGTGGGCGTGTTTGGAGACCCGTGTTGCGGGTGGGTATGTGAGTTTTGGAGCTGCACCACAATTGCGCAGTCATCGCCCATCGGGCGCTATTCCATGCTCCTGTTGAAAGCGGCATTGATCTCATGCCCCGTTGCGTAGGGGCCTTGGGGTGTGTGAACACGAGTACCGGTTGAGCCACTGGATAATAAAAAAAGGCCTCCTGCGCTTCGCGCTGTGCACGCCAATTCCCCAGCACCCCCCCCCCCCCCCCCAGCACCCAATACCCAACATGCTTTGCAAGTTGTTTTTCATCAGTGCTGGTGGTCACATACGAAATGGCTTGGTTTTGGTCTTTTAATTTTTCAATCGTCAAGGCTGAGAACTGCGCATTTTGTACACCAGCTTTTACGTGGGGCCTGCCAAGGATTTCCGTTGCCTCTTTCGAAGGTGCGAAACTAGGCAAAAAGGTCCTGAGTCCCCCCCCCCCCCCGCGTTGACACAACCAAAACACGTTGGGACCCACAGAGGGTCAGAATGAGCAGTGGCGAGAGGCCAATAGGCAAACAACCTAACACCGAGGCCTTGTGCCAACCCCCCCCCCCCCCTCAGAGCGGCTGGAGCAGGTCCAAAATGGGGGCATCGTCACGCTGGCACCATGAGCAGGCTTGTGAGGCGTGCCTCCACCTCTCGCAATTTTGAACGTGCCCCCCTCACCCCCAACCCAATGTGCGGACAACCACAACCAACCTCCCCATCCCTCCTCAAAAGGCTAAAAAGTACGCAGGTGCTTGCTCGCTGGCCGGGTTGATCTCACAACATCGCTGGCGTTTGATCCCCCCCGCCCCCCGAATGTGCGGGGTCCCTCCCTCACCCAAATGCCCCTGCATCTCTCAGCTGGAGCGGTCCCACGTGCGAGAAGCGCTGCCCTGGTCCCCCCGGCAACCCGTGCAACGGCAACGGTGCCTGCCCGACCTCTGCCCCGGAGAACTGCACGTGCAACACCGACTTCTACGGCGTGGCCTGCGGAAAGGAGTGCCCCCGACACAACGGGGACGTGTGCGCGGCCCATGGCCAGTGCGACGACGGGGCCCTCGGCACTGGGCTGTGCGCGTGCGACCCCGGGTACTGGAACGCGACGTGTGAGCTGGAGTGCCCCGGCGGCGCCAACAACATGTGCCACGGCCACGGCAAGTGCTCATGGGGCCGGAACGGGACGGGGATGTGCAAGTGCGAGCCCGGCTGGTACGGCGAGGCCTGCAACGACCAGTGCATGCCCAGCTTCGACAACGCCTGCAACCAGAACGGCAAGTGCTTCGATGGGCGCACCGGCAATGGGACGTGCGCGTGCTACCGGAGCGTGGCCAAGGGGCACTGGACGGGTGACATTTGCGATATGTGTCGCCCGGAGTGGTGGAGCCCGGTGTGTCTGCTCTGACCAGACCGAATGTCTTTGCCCATGTTAAAGGGATCCCCCCCCCCCCTCCCCCCAACACCAGAACCCCCTGACCCTGTTTTACATGTCCCGCATCAGCAGTGGTGAGCATCCTCCAAACTCTGCTGTATTGACTCTGCTGTATTGGCTTGATTGGGAAAGGTTTTTTGTGGAGTGTGCCGGCGCCGGCATGCGAGGGAAGCCAAGGGGCAGAAGCAGCAGTTGTGAGCAGACAGACAACTGTCCCACTCCCGCCAATTAAAACATAATTTTCCCCGCGGTGAGGGGTAGCTGAGCAGGCTGCCCACCCACGTCTCGCAATTTTTGAGCACACCTTTTTCATCCCCAACTCAGCGGACAGACAAGCGACCCACCCACCCACGAATGGATGATTCCCTCATCGAAATGAGTACGTCTTTACACCCGGAAGTACCAACCGGCACACCCATTCAGCCTTCATGGCATTCCCCCACCACACCCCCTCACAGCGGCTTGGTGGATCTTAGTCAGTTGTGAGAAGGCAATGTGTCGCAACCCCCCACCTTCCCGCTCCTTTTTGAAGTTATGTGCCTTTGAGTGGTTGCAATCCAGTAGCTCTTGGTGGGTGGCTGTGTCAAACAAGGTTTGCCTACAAAGGTCCCACCTGCACCTTCGCTTAGCTCACCTCAATTAAGTTCCCCCCCCCCTTCCCCACCCCCACGCCCTGATGCATTGCACTCGTTTAAAGCCCAAGGCAGAAATGCCTTTACCAGCCCGTCGTTGTGGTTTGCCATTCATTTCTTGATGATGATCTTCTCTGTTTCCCCGAAGATCATGAAATCGATTCTGACGGATCCTCCTTCTCCATCTGTCTTCTTCCTCCCCTCGCCTGCCGACCTCACAAATCATGCCACAGATTACATCCGTTATCCAGGGGGGGCTCCACGTCCTGTCCTGCAATGCGCCGGAGTCCGCGTTTTTTTTTTGGCACTACGGACAGCCCTGCCCAGTCGCAGATGCGCCGTCACCCTCCCCGCACAGCCCCAAACCAAAACCCTTTCTATGATTCACCCCACTCCCCCGCACATCATGCCATACAGCTGACATGGCACTGGACACCGAGTGTACCCAATCAGCCAATGAAGGGGACCCACGGGCTCTAGTCTGCAAGCATGGGGGGCCCTGCCCTGCCCCTCAATGCTGTCCCCACTGGTTCCTATGCTCAACACCTCTTTCTGTCACAGACGTGCGACAAGCCCTGCAAGAAGTGCGTGAAGGCGAACGGACACTGCAACGATGGTCTCCAGGGTGACGGCGAATGCATGTGCGACTTCGGCACATACGGCGACCTCTGCGAGGACGAGTGCCCTGGTGGCAAGGACAACATATGCAACGGAAGGGGCTACTGCCATTGGGGCAACCGCGGCAACGGCACGTGCGAGTGCTACCCCGGCTGGTGGGGCGAAGCGTGTGCCAGCCCTTGCCCGGGACTTGTCCTGGAGTTTGACATCGGCGTCAACCCCGTTTGCAACACCCATGGCATGTGTGATGACGGCCGGCTTGGCTCTGGCAACTGCACCTGCGACCATGGGTACAAAGGATTTGATTGCGGAATTCAGGTGCTTGTGCTTGTCCCGCCTCGCGAGCTTACCTCCTGCCCCCCCTTGCAGAAACATGTTATGAACCTCGCAGTTTGAGCATTGTTTGAATGAGATCATGGCCCTTGCAGAGGCAGCGCTTGTGAGCAGAGGGACAAATGTCCCACTCTCACCCAGGACTGGTTAGGAGTAGCCGACGGGCTCCCCAACTCCTATCCACAAGTGGAGAATTTCCTCCTCAAAAAGGCAAACACGTGCGTACACCCGGAAGTGCCAAGCGGCATACTCAGGTTAAATGTGGAAGCCCCCCCTCGCCCCCCGGCCCCTTGCGCAAGCACGGCTCTGTCCAAGCACGGTGACCCTGTGTTGCCGTCATCTTTGTGGTCCTGAATGTGTCACATTCACAGTCACAGTCATGGTGCTGGGACTGGCCGTTTTGGTTGGTTTTGATGTGACTAGGATCCAAAGTTTGCCAGAGCGTTCTCTAAGGGCACCCACAATTTCTTTTTTTCTTCTTGGAGTGCTAACGAATAAGGAATACAGGCACCCGAGGTTGCTGGAGACAGGCCAACTGTCGGCAAATACTGTAGAGTTTCGGTGGGTGGTTCACAGAGCCAGCCTTTACAGTCAAAACAAGACAAGAGGAAAGCGAGAAAAAGGGCAGCGGTGTCAGTGGTGATGCATCGCATCTCCGAACTTCAAAGTGCAGGGTGCCTTATTGTGTACACTGATAGGTGCTCCAAGGTGATAGATGTTGCAGGCCTTTCTATCAGACCACCACTTGGCCGCCGGTTTGCCCCTGTTTTAAGGCTCCAAAAATTTTCAAGCCCGGAGATGTTTTGTTTCCTTTTTTTTCCTGCTCAGAAACGTGTTGCAGTCCATGTGTAAGCACCTCCTTGCTCAAGCGTGTTCCTGTTAGTTCCCTGGGCTGTGCTTGTGCAAGTGGGAGGGCTTTCCTCAGTCCAGCACCTTTTTTTTGGTCTGGCTCCCTCTGTTTGCATGCGCTTACGACCCTCCTGTCACCTTCCATCTCTTCCTGTGCAGTGCCCAGGCCCAGCAGGAATGCCCTGCCATGAGCACGGTATCTGCAGCGACGATGGGTCCACTTGCACTTGTGATGCTCACTACTGGGGGTTGGACTGCGGTAACCGGTGCCCTGAAACCGCAAACCGGACCTGCAATGCCCCACATGGGGTCTGCAACGATGGCAATACCGGAGATGGTACGTGCACTTGCATCCAAAACGGCTGGTGGGGCCCTGTCTGCGAGAAGCAGTGCCCAGGTGTGCTATGCTTTTTGCTGGCCGGCCCATATCCGCCCTGAAGGGAGTGCTCCGAACGGAGTTCATAAGCTGGTTTGTGCCTGGCCTTGCCATCTACCCGCATGTTACACTTTCCGTTCAACCCAACTCCAATATCACAGTCGGAAGCTAGATGTTGGCAACTAAAGAAAGATTTTTCTGCAAATCAGCTGCCTGTTGCTACACCTGTCCACCCCCAAAATTGCATAGGTGCTGTGCACTTTGCTAGGTTTCATCAACTATTGGACGTGGGACATACTGTGTGCAACAACAGCCAGGAAATATGACACGTTAACAACCCAGGTTGTGGTGTTCATAAGAGCGTGGATAACATCCGAAAAAAGCGCGAGAGCTTTGAGGGGAGTCGCATGGTTGTAGTGTTAGAGCAGCTGGCAGGCACCGTGGAACTGAGATGCAATCCAACAACATGCAATGCGTTCAATGGCGTGCTTCGTGATATTGTTTACAGGTGGCTGGGACAACCCATGCACTGGGCACGGAATTTGCCACGACGGCAGGCTGGGCACCGGGAACTGCGATTGTGATCCAGGCTGGTTTGGCACGGCTTGCGACCAGCAGTGCCCTCCTAATGCCACGCATCCATGCAATGACCACGGCAAGTGTGACGATGGGTCTACTGGTTCTGGAAAGTGTGACTGCGATTACGACTTCACGAATGGCTTCTGGGTCGGTAGCACTTGCAATGACTGTCAGCCAGGTGTGCAGCATCCCCTGCCGCTGCAGGAAATTCCTGTTGAGATACACCTGGGAATGCTGCAAAATGGGCTGTACCCGCCTTTGTACGACATTTCTCCTGCTGTGTTCTAAGAGCTGTATTTGTGGTTGGTGCACTGTGTCATCCTGTACATGTTCCACATGCAGCATGAGCTGCTGTAAAATTGTAGGCAAAATTGTAGACTGTGACAATATTGTGGCCACACCTCATTTCCACATCTCGGTCTCTCTATACCTACTCATGTTACCTCTTCCATTCAGGAAGGTAGGTGAATTTTGCAGGAGGACAAGGGATTGAGCAGCATTGCATCCTTTGCCTTTTTTTTCCCCTCGCCAACGGCTTCTTTTATTTCACACAGTTGAAACCGAGGATATCAAATTGGAGAGCTTGGATGGCCAGTACCACGAGGTAAACCTTTCCAGGCCAATTGTGGCGGTGGAGGTCATTACCCTGCTGGACGGCATCAGACCCGAGCAAGGAGGGCTTGAGGGTCCCAACTGGGGTTACCGTGGCATGCTGCTCTGGGTGGATCGTGGAGTACGCGCTAAATTCCATGTGACATATGTTGGAGGTGCTTCTGATCGCGTGTTCGTGCCCTGGACATCTGCCTGCAGTGATCCGCATTGCTCTGGTGGGGGAGGGGGGGGGTGGTTCAATGGTGCATTTCAAACAAGTTTGAGTGCCTTAGGTGCAGTAAGGTTGCTTGTCCTGTGCGCGTTCTCATTTGAGCTGCACAAGCACACCCTCATAGATCAATTGGATGGGGTATGCTGGTGTCTTTGGCCCTGTAGTTTGGGCACTCGCCACGGTTCCCTCCGTGTCTTGGCACTGCTTGTTATTTCCTCCCCATTCAGCCCAGATTGTGTTCTGTATCATCTCAGCAGCACATGATTGCTGAATTTGAACTCTTTTCTCCTTGACCACCTGCATCGCTGTGGCAAATCGTGTACGTAATTGGTTCAGGTTTTTGCTTATGGTGGGTTGGGGTGCGCTGGATTCAGCACCTTTGGGTGCCAGGTGTTGGGTTTCACAGCTATTTGCATTGGGGAGGGCTCTGGGTGGGTGGGCATCAGGCTCCAGACCCCCCCCCCCTTTATTGTATCAGTTGGGGTTCTGGGTCATCATGCTTTGCAGACCCCTGTCTGCCGTTTGTTCTCAAACAGAGGTGCTTCGCTGGTTGGGTAATTCAGTCCCTGTGCATGTATGCTGACACCATGTAGAAACACTTTTGTGACTGTGGGGCAGTGATTGGTGGTCTTGACAAAGCCAAGCGGGAGCATGAGAAGAGGTTGGTTGCAAAGCAAGAAGTTAATGTGGCCTCAGCAGTTTCAGGTGGTTTCCAAGGAGGCCAAGATACAAGAAGGCAGTCGCGGCCAAGTCAGCTGCAACAGTAGCAGCATGACCAGCAGCAGTATCACCACCAGCAGCAGCAACAGCAGCAGAAGTAAGGTACTGTAGGAGGTGCGCAAAGGGGAGGGGGATTTTGGAGACCCAAGCTTACAACAAAAACCCAAAAGAAAAAAAAAGCAGAAAAAAATCAAAACCCAGTAAAAACCATCAGCCAAGGCAGAGGCAGAGATGTACAGCAAGGGAAGGGTATTTTTGGATACGGGGGGGGGGGGGGGGATCTTGGTTGGGTGGGTCACAAGCTCCAGACCCCCGCGTTCCTCAAAGCCGAAGCCTGGTGGGTGGGGGGTAGGTCAGGGACGCGACGTGTTTATTTCATTTCCCCATGAGGAAAAAGATGACTGCTACCTACCAGGTGCCTGCTGAACAGCATTGGAAGTCTTTGAATATGTGTTGTCTGGGTGGTCCGCGTTGAGCCTGAACATGGAGGCAGAAAGAGATGTGTGCGATATGCCATGCCCCCATTCAGTGGTCACAATCCCATGTGCCTTGTACCCGAGCCCCCGCCTCAGCCTTCCCTCTCTTCTCATGCAGGCAATTGGGGACCTCAGTGCCTGGGCTTGTGTCCTGCATGCCAAAATGGCGGTGCGTGCAATCAAGGGGTCTTCGGCGATGGTCTTTGCTCTTGCCTCGAAGGGACATGGGGCTACTTGTGCGAGAACCCATGCCCTGGCGGAATTGCCACCCCGTGCAACAACAATGGCCAGTGCGACTGGGGCAACACCGGCACTGGCAAGTGTACGTGTAACCCTGATTACTACGGGCTGTCGTGTAATCCATGCCCTGGAACGGAGCAAGGAGCAACGTGCAACGGCCACGGCGTGTGCGACGACGGAGCTGCAGGATTTGGCAATTGCACGGTTTGTGAGTCTGTTGGGCATGTGGCAACAGGGTGTGGGATGACATTGTATCCTCAGAGAGACGCGTTAGTTGCAGCCAATGGCCAAATCTTAAGGGAGACTGTTCTAGGACTAACGGGACCGGCCGTCGTCCAGAAGTGGAAATGGCGAACGGCCAGATATTTTGCTGCTGTACCCAATAACTTACCAACCCCGTGGGTAAGTTATGGTCTTGGGTGCCTTCCTGACCTTCCGCAGGAACCTCTTGTGCCAGCCCACACCAGGTTGAAGAGGCATGTGAAAGGGGACACGTGGCCTGCGAGGCGCCGCACCATGCAAAACAGGGGACGAGGGAGAAGATCCTACGCAAGAGGGGGCATAGCATGCGTAGAGGGGGCACATAGACGAGGGGGAATCACAGATGAAGCGCTGGCAACAACGGGGCCGTTGCAGCAACATGAACCAGCGGGACCAGCGGGACCTGGAGTGGCTAGACGGCCAGTGGGATCTGGAGGAGGGGGTCGTGCATTCCTGCGCGCGTATGCACCGGCGGTGATGAGGCAGGGGGCAGGGGAGAGCAGCAAAACAGGCGGCAAAGTCATCAAGTTGGCCATAGCACCACGGCGACCGCCAAGATCTCCCCTTTCCATAACAATCCCCCCCCCCCCCCCCCCGCTGTCTCCAATGTCAGACAACCGTCCGGTCCCTCCTGTAATTGTCGGCTGCCACGCCCTGCAAGTATCCCCAGTAGGCACTCCAAACATACTGCCGCCATACAGTGCATGCTGCCATCTCACTGCTCCCTACTGCCATGCCACTGTTCACTGCAAGGGTGGTGCTCCGAGGTTGAAGATGTAACGTGTTTTATGGAGTGCAAAGCCAAGAAGACATGTCGAGGGCCGATCCTACAGGGCCTCTTCTATCCAGTTCTATCGGGGTACCGCTGTAGCGGAGCCGGCCAATGCCATTTCACACATGCAACACGCACCTTGGAGGAAGTACAAAGGGACGTTCAAAGAGCGTACGTCCTTTGAGCAGATGGCCCAATGCGTGTGTGGGTCCCACAAAGGGCCGCTTGTTCAAACTTGATTTTCCCTCAGCCAATTTTGGGTCAAGATTTTCTTTGGGTGGGTGGGTCTCAGAGCCACAAGACCCCCCCCCCCCCCACTGTCATAAACAATGCCTGCACTGTCCCCCAACACCGTTCGGCAGTGTAGCAGCAGGGACAGTAGACCCTCCCTCCTCTGGCCATCATCCTGTGTGTTGTGCAGTGCCAAGTCGGGTAGGGGGGAATGACAGAGGGGAAGCCGGCACCTCTGTCTCATCTCGCAAACAGTGCACAGGAGCCGGGACTGATGCTGGTTGGCGCGGGACGGAGTGCACTGTGGAGTGCCCTGGTCATGGCAATTGCAATGGTCACGGGAGGTGTGACGAGAACGCCACGTGCTTCTGCGATGCAGGCTACTACAGCTTCGACTGCAACATGTCATGCCCAAGAAACTCGAATGGTATCCTCCTCCTAATGGCTTTTTTTTTTTGCAGTGAGCAGGTTCGAGGGGAGCACGTTCAAAAGGAACACCCCTGGGGGGAAGGGCACACAGGGATGCCATTGGGATGGGAGGCGGCGTTTCTCAATGGTATGGCAACCTGAAAGATGCTCTGGGCCATGTCTTACTCCCGATGAGCCCCTCCCGCACAACGAAACAGCCTCCTGAGCCATCTGTATTGGACCAACCCAAATGTGCCTGACAGCTGGTGGGGCGGCATGGTCCCCCACCAGCCCACGTGCACCAAAACGAACGCTCTTGATCAGACCATCCGGCTCTGCCTTCTGCGAGGGTCGGTTGTGTTGATGACGTGCTGGGGGGGGGATTGAGGTCCGCAATTGTCCGCAATTTTTCAGTGATGCTTCTATCCTTCTTTCAAAAAGTTCATTTGTCCCCAGAGGAAAATTCTTTTCACTCTCTTCGCTGTCACTAGGCACACTCTACGGTGTATGTGTTCTCATATGTTCGGCATGTCATTTGTGTGGCAGGACGCATTTCTGTTTTTGTGTTCCCAAAATGTCCTCCACCTCTGGGGACAGTAATTCTGGCACGGGCAAAAGGCCAATGAAGCACGGCAATGGACAGGGTAATGTGGAAGGACAGTTGGATTAAGTGAGGCTCCTGAATGCTTTGCATTGCCTTGGTTCAGCCTGCATGTCCAGTGCATCCAGGGACCACCAGGAATTAACAGCAACCATCCGGGGACCATTGTGGAATGTTTCCAAAGACGGCAATTTTACCGCAAGTTTATTGCAATTTTTTCGGGGTTGAGGGGCTGCAATCCCCCCCTCCCCCCCAGTGATGTGGGCAGACCAGACAACTGGTATTCGGGAAGGGTTTTCAGCAGCCATTTCTTTGCCCCCCCCCCCCCATCAGGACCCTGAAACCTGCCCCCCCCCCCCCCGGACCTTGGGTCTGACTGACAGCTACTGACTGTGATTGTCTGACTAACTGTAGTCAGACATGATGTTCTGTTTTCTGTTTCAGACACAGTGTGTGTCTTGAGGTTCAACCAGGTTTGGCATAGAGAATAAAGATGCACTTATGCCTGACTGTGGAGTGCATTACCTCTGGTTTGCATTTGTCTGTTTTTTAATTAGGTCACCCCCCCCCCCCCCCCCCCGGACCTTGGGTGGGGGGGGGGGCTGAGGACCACCCCGCCCCCCGCTAGTTTGCTTCCCACTGCAGACCCAGGTCCACCGCCGGGCCCCATCCATACATGGGGCCAGCATGTTCCTGACAAGACCCCGCACAAGCACATGCTACCGGTCATTCGCTGCAATGGGCTGCTGGGTGAGGATGGTTCATCTACAAATCTGCTTCGGGTACCAGGTTGCTGACCAGTTAACCACGCGCAGGCCAGCAACCAAAGCGGGCATAAGAGCACTAGAAGGATGGTGGGTAAAGGGCAATTTGCAGGCACGGGATATACAGCTCAGCAGTAAATTCAGTAATCAAGCAAAAAACCACTTCACTTCAGGTTGGGTCCAGCGAAAAAACAGAAGACTCCACCAAATCATGCACGTCAGCCACCAGCATCCCCACAGCCCACACCACCACTCACATGGCGTGGCCCAGCCCCCCCCCCCCCAAAGACCATATGTAAAGCAATAACAAAGAGGGAAACATAACACGCGGTGCACGCATTTTTGTCCACTGCGTTTGATGCTTGCGCATATGTTTTTCCATAACTCCTCCTTGTGCTTTTTTTCAGCACCTCACCGGCCCTGCAGTGTTTGCCAACGTTTAATGCACCACTGATGGTTCTACATTTCCACTTCCATCTCATGCCACTGTTTTATCCCCCAAAAACTGTTTCACATTCTTTTTGCACTAAATGCCTCGTGCACATTGTGAATCCCAGAATGGCACACTCTGTTGAGTTGGTGTTGGGTTGTGCCAAAGGGAGGATCTTTCTCCTCTCGTCGTCAACCAACGGCTCCCCCCGGCATGGGGGCCGGGCAGCTGCAACCACCATGCAATTGGTGAGGAGCTAGAGTGGAGGCCTCTGTTGTTGTATGTTCATCCCTTAGGCCACAGTGTCCCTGAAATTTCACAACGCTGAATGTGAAAGACAGTGCGCGGTGCGATCCATGGTGCGCGCGGTGTGCTTATCTCCCCCAAAGCCCAATACCACAACACCAAGCAAAGACCATTACCACCTACAACAACACACAAGGCTTGGCGTATAGGGCAGAGCAACCATCCCCACAGACAGCTCCCCCCCCCCCCCTCCCAGACAGAACACTCACCAGGCCCAACGGCAATCGGTCAGAATTGTAGATGCATCACAGCACAGCCCATTCTGTACTTCAGGTTGTATGTGTGTCTCCTTCCCTAGGTGTACATATGAAGCCTTAGGGTGGGGTGACACCTCAGCCAAGTCACAGACTGAACTGGCTACAAATGTTGCTGTTGTTGCAATAAAGGTTTCTTCCAGCCCCTGTGTGCCATCACATCACTTGACAACATCATGTCAACGCTGTCACAGTACTCTTCCCTTTCACACCAACTGCAACCTGCAGCACATCACTGACTGTCACATGCAATAGGGCACTCATCATCACTTCTTCATCTTTACTCTGCATAAGTCTGTCAGGAACGCTGTATTGCTGCTCAATTGTAAGGGTTGGTGCATACTGCTCCGCTATGTGGCAGCGTTGCAAGCTGCCTGAGAGCTCTGCCATGCCTCTGCCCCCTGCACAGGTGATGTGTGCAATGCCCCACATGGGCACTGCGACGACCAGGCCAATGCACAGGCAGCTGGAAGGCAAGATGGAAACGGCACTTGCACTTGTGAGTATGGCTGGTGGGGCCCTGCTTGCGACAAAGAGTGCGATGGTGGGGCCGCAAATCCTTGCTCTGGCCATGGTAGATGCTCCTCTGGCCGTTCGGGCAATGGTCAGTGCACTTGTGAGTATGGCTACATCGGCATAGACTGCTCAGGCGAATGCGTTGGAACGGCACAGGTATTTCTGATCAGATTTGCAAGTGGTTTGTGCTTTGGGGAAGGCTTTTTTCACCAGGATGCTGTCATTGTTCGTGAGTGGTTGTGCATGTGTCTGCGTGGCTCCGGACCCCCCCAAAATTAGGGGGAAGAGGGGACAGCAGGAGTTGGGAACTAGATAGGTGCAGTCCGTTTGAGAAATGCCAGCCCTGAAAAAACCATGGCAAAGACAGACACACGAAAATCAGACGCAGTTGCTTCCCACAGTTTGGAGTGCATGTAGTAATGGAGAGGTTTTAGAATTGGGGGTGGTTGGACACAGGTACTGTTCCCATTCAGCAAGGATCTTATCCAGACATCACCAAAAGTGGGCCCCAAACAGGGTGAGGGGAGGGTTGGGACAAAGCCCTCAATCGTGCTCTCCTTTCAGTTTTGCGGTGCCAATTGGCTTCTCACCACTCCCGAAGATTCATCAAGCCACTGTTGGCCCACCATAACTGTCTCTCCATGGTGGCGTGTCGTGGCACCTACATGTCCAGAAGGATCCAAAAGGCAAGGCTTTACGCACCTGCCCGGACAGAGTGCCCCACAGCTCTACAGGAGCGCTGGTCGCGCGGCAGAAAAAACTGCCTCCGGGCCCGGGTCAGAATTTGGTTCGCCGGTTAGTGCAACCTAAAAACTCTTGGGGGTGGTCTAGGGCCCATCACCGCCCCGTGGGCGACTACCACAAATCAGAACTGTGGGTTACCCTGCTGTGTTGCCAAGAAAGCCTGCTTCCAGGAATTTTATCTCATCTCAAGGGGAGGGGCTTTACCCCCCCTCCCCCCTTTGCAGGGAGTGGGGGGAGACCGTCACTTAGCTCAAATGGCAAAGGAGAAATTAGGCGCCGAAGAAAATTTTCTTGAGGTTATACTACAATTGGGGTGGGATGGGGAACCGTCACACCATGACCGTTCCCCCCTGTGGGGGGGAACCTTCACGCAAAAGGGGAGAAATTTCAAGGGGGGGGTTTGGGTTTTAGTTTTGTGTTTTAGGGAAAGAGGAAAGCCAGCATATCCCTTTGTGTCCTCTTCATCCCTCTCTCAACCCTCCTGCCCCTCTCCGCCAACAGGACATCTGCAATTTCAAGACTGGTGGAGGTGGTGTCTGCGACAGCGGCCGCAATGGCACTGGCCTTTGCACATGCAATCGGTCGAATGCCAGTGGTTTCTGGGCAGACCCGGATTGCCTGGAATGCATGGAGCCTTATTGGGGCCACAACTGCTCAAGTATGCGTCCCCCTGCATGATGTTTGTCAACAATCTTGCTGCCAGGCATCCCGCCACATCCAAGGGCAAGGGGGCACTGAGCCCGGGGAACTGCCTACTGCATCCGTACAAAACCCATACAGGTGTTGACTGATGGTAACCAGGACACACAGGGCTGAACTCTGGGGCATGCTGGGGTACACAGCATACTGTCGTGGTTGCAGTCATAGTAGCGCAGCGGTATCCCCCTCTGGGTGCTCAAAAGCTGCTTTGGGACTTTTGGCTTAGTTTGCAAATGATTTGATTTGATTCCATTATTGAATTTCTTTTCTTTTCTTTTCTGGCTCCTGAGCGAACCTGACCTCCTGGACACTACGGATGTGTCTCCATGCTTCCGCAACAGATTTACATCACCAACGTTCCCATTTCAGTTTCATTTCATTTCAGTGCGGCTGTTTCCGTTTCCTCAAAGCAATGTCTGGGGATGAAGCTGATTTTGAAGTCAATCCACAGCACTGACCGTGCTGGAGAGAGTGCCCAGGAAAGCTACAGGTGGACAACATTCCTGAACCCATATGTTCAGTAAGGGGGCACCCTTTTCGAACGGTAGGTACATTTGGGTTTGGGTTTATTTCCAAGGTCCTTCCCCAACATCACAACGCCTGTGTTGTGTGCACAGATCGGTGCCAGAAGTGCAGCAACCGAGGCAACTGCACTTGGGGACGCCATGCCGATGGCACCTGCGTCTGTAATCAGTACACCTGGTCGCCTGACTGTTCCAAGGACTGCCCCGGCGGAATCTACAACCCTTGCAGTGGCCACGGCACCTGTGATGACGGAGCTTTGGGATCTGGGCAGTGCACCTGCGAATTTGGATGGTATTCTGCGGTGTGTCTTGTGCTGTTGTTCGCTGGATCTGCAGCTTTGGCAAATTGCTGCAAACTGGATCCCCTGTTTATTTTTGCTTCATGTCAAATCCTCTCTCCGCACGTCCACTGCGGTGGGCCCACCAGCTCTCAAGCTTGATACCGGCTTTGTGTGGGGAGACTGGAGCGGCAGGAGTGCACTTGAGGGGGCACGAGGAGAGGGAGTTCAAACAGGAGCTGGTGGTGGTGGTGAGCACAGTGGTGGTGGTGGTGGTTCCGGGGGGGGGGGGGGGGGGTTGGCAGTTGCAAACGGCTGGTGTGCCGCTAGAGTTTGAGGTTGAATAAAATGGTCCCTCGCAGGAAGGGGAGTATTCTCCCCCGCAAGCACGCATGCACAGGCAACAAAGTGCAGCTGCCGCAGGTCCTCCACTGGCACCATGCGCAGGCCGGTGTGCTGCTGATGCTTCGCCAATGTGGGCCACAGCCACGGCCCTTTGCAGCTTGTGTGCATGGATGTGTACAGGGAAGCGTGGGCTTCTGACTTGTTTTTGAGTAGGGTCCAGGAGCTGAAGACGTGGCAGGCTCCGACAGGCTGCCCATATGTCTTTTCTGCCATCCTGGAGTGTCCCTGCGGTGCATTTGCCCCCCCCCCCCCCAACAACAACGAACCCACCCATCCACACTTGGAGGATCCCCTCCTCAAAAAGGCGATTCTGTGCGTACGTCTTGATGGCACCCCCCTTCCCCACTGCACATTGCACGGGTGGTGAACCCCCAAAACAACTGGCAAAATGCCCGAGTATGCTGCGCACCACCGAGAACATTTCCTGACCGGGAACCCCCTGGCGCTGTGTTAGATCAGTGGTGGTGGGCATTGGGACAGATTTTGTGTGGAGCATGCTGGCGCTGGGGCAAAGGGAGGCCAAGGGGCAGAAGTAGCAAAGGTGGGATTGGAACTGTAACGGAAACACACAATTTCCCCCTGCTGTTGGCATTAGCCACGCGGAGGATTCCCTCCTCAAAAGGTGATTAAGCACATACACCCGAAGTACAAACCGGTATACTCACTCAGCCTTGACCCCCCCCCCCCCCCTCCCATGCACACACCCAAAGGTACTGAGTAATAGGTTATTGCTCTGACAGTGCATTTCGTTTCTCACACCAATTTGCATCGTCTTTCATTCCCGCACCTTTTTGAAGTTATGTGCCTTTGAGTGGGTGCAATCCAGTAGCTCTTGGTGGGTGGCTGTGTCAAACAAGGTTACTCTACCAAAGGTCCCACCTGCACCTTCGCTTAGCTCACCTTGATTAGCCCCCCCCCCCAAAAAAAAAACCATTACTGAGCCTTTAGGGCCCTCAGGGCAGATCCCCCCAAATAATTCCCCCACTGCCCGCACCTGACAACCTGTTGTCAGGGTGTTCATCTGGCCAGCCCCTGGACCTTGGGGTTTCCCCCCCGGGGGGGGGGGGGGGGCTTATACCGCCCTGGGGGGTGCCAATCCTGCGGCACGCTCTGCAGTGCGCAATTTGGGTAACTATTGTGGAACAGGGGAAATTGTACCCTTTGTGAACCGTATTTTTGAGTGGGGGGTGGTTATTGCAACATTTTTGTCCGCCATTGTGCCCATTTGACCTGCTTCCTTCACGAAATTGAGGAGAACCAATGCGGTGCAAATTATGCTCAAGCTAATTACCCTTACCCTGAGGGAACGTCAGCGCGCTGGGCACGCGCCGAGCAAAGTTTCCCCCTATTTCGCCCCAAAGTTCTCCCACCCCAATCTCGGTATGATAGTGGTGCATCCTTGGGGGGGCTCTCTATGGGGCTTCTATTGTTTATTCCCATTTTAGACACCACAATATGTTTCCAGCACACAGTATCGTGCACTACACGTGACCTTGGGTAATTTGTGCTTAGGGTTCCTGGGCTCGAGGAGGTAGTACTGGCGGTAAAGAATTGGGATAGATCGCTGGAACATTGATTTGGATACTGGGCGTGCTGGGTGCATGCCGGGCAAACCCCTGAGTACTCCTCTGTCTCCTTTTTGTCAGGACTGTTCCCTGGAATGCTCCGGTAAGTACACTGCGCCCAACGGCGCAGTCGCGTACTGCAACGGCAACGGCACCTGTAACGATGGCAACATGGGATCAGGCCGCTGCGAGTGCCAGCCGGAATGGGGCGGCGACGTCTGCCAGTTCCCATGCCCAGGCCTCTTCATCGCGGACGTAGGGCCCAACAGAGTGTGCAATTCGCACGGCCAGTGCTCCACGTTCCCCATTCCGGAGTGCGCCTGCGACCCACACTGGTGTGCCGTGCGCCCTCTGCCCCCTCGTGTGCTCGCTGCGGCACGCCACAGGGCCGGTGAATGGGCATGGGAGGTGGCATGGGCCTTGTTATGGTGGGGCTGGGGAAGGCAGGCACCGGTTGGCACGGGCTTGCCCTGGGCCCTGTGCACTGGAGCGACCTGTGCGCCATTCTTCGTCCCTTGTGCCCCTGCGTGCCCACCACGCCGCACGGCGGTATTGCTGTAGATGGAGGAAGGTTGAGGGACGACCTTACAGTTGGGGAAAGATATGCAGAGGGAAACATCGATCATTGTGTTTTTAGAAGAAGGCTTTTTTTTGGTCTGTTTTTGGTACATCAACGTTGTCTTTTATTCCTGCTCCTTTTTGAAGTTATGTGCCTTTGAGTGGTTGCAATCCAGTAGCTCTTGGTGGGTGGGTGGCTGTGTCAAACAAGGTTAGTCTACCAAAGGTTCCACCTGCACCTTCGCTTAGCTCACCTTAATTCGGTCCCCCCCCCAAAAAAAAGCTTACCGAGCCTTTAGGGCTTTCAGAAACACCCCAATTTTTTCAAACCACACCCTCACTTAGCTCACCGTAATTCACCCCCCCCCCCCAACCCTCTGTTCCAAACTACACATTTGAGCAGCTCACTTCAGGTGCACCCCCCCCCCCCCACCACCACCAAAGGGTCCTGCCCAAGGGGGCACAGAACACAGGGGTGCCGTTTCCCATTCAGCCCTCGCTTCATACGAATTCCGTTTCCAGGTACGGCCCCGACTGCTACAACGAGTGCCCCGGCACGAATGCCGCTGCAGGGACCACGTGTTCCGCTCACGGCATGTGCTTCGACGGCCACACCGGCAACGGGTCCTGCCTCTGCGACATGTACTGGGCCACGCAGAACTGCGCCGTGCAGTGCCCCGGCACCTCCGGCAACGTGTCGTGCTCCGGCCATGGGCACTGCAACGACACTGCCATCGGCAACGGCCAGTGCGAGTGCGAACCCGGCTACTGGGGCCCGGGCTGCGAGCACGAGTGCCCCGGCGGCGCCGCGAACCCCTGCCACGGCAACGGGATCTGCAGCGACGGCAACACGGTCCGCCCCACCCCCGCGCGAGTGCCCCACATTTGTGTCGCGTGTTCGCCGTGTCTGTCCGTCTCGTTGGTCAACGCCACGCGGCACCCGCGCCTCATCCGTGGGACTGCCTCCATTGCCCATGCACATTGGACGCGCGCGTGCACACGCGCGTCGGTGTTTGCACGCCACTGCGCACTCCTGCACGGCCGCCAGGTCCTGGTCGCCCCCGTTTTTGTCCTGGGTACGGCCCTCGGTGGAGTCCCAGCCCCAGCCCATGGCATATCACCCCCGCCCTACCACCCCCAGCAGTACCAACCGGCATACTTACTCAGCCTTTATGGCAGCCGCTCCTCATTTCCTGGTTGTTAGGGGTAGCCGCTTGCAGTTTTTTGAACCCACCCCCTTCACCCCCAACCCAATGGGTGGACAACTACCCCCCCCCCCCCCTTCCACGAGTAGAGGATTCCCTCCTCGAAAGGCGCACACGCACAGGGGATGGGGGGATGATTTCAGGCGGGGATACTTTCATGGGAAATTTTCGTCTTTCAGGAAGGGTGCGAAATTTTCCCCTGGCGAAATCTGGGGGCTTTCGCAGTGCAGTGTGTGCATTAGGCGGTGTACGCTTTGGGATTTGCAAGGGGGGCGAAAATTTCCCCCTCTGCAACTTTCCTTGGCGAAGTAATCCCGGCACAAAATTATCACTCTTCTTGTCGGGGGAGGTGATCCTACTTTATGGTGGTTTTCCCGGAAGAAGCATGGTATTACACCATGGCCAAGCCAAAGAAGAAGGCTCACCCAAGATGGCAAGCCAAGCACAATGATGGGCACTCTTTCATTCGGGGCCGTGGAGAGCATCCGTTTGCCCAGTTGTGAGCGATGGTGTTAACAGATCAACGTGCACGGAACTTTTTTGTTCCGTTGTAAATTTCTTGGACAGTGTACACTAAAGCTTAGTACCCTTTCCCTGCAGTGCACAGGAAGATTTCCCAATGCAGTGCAGAGCCTCGATGGTGCACAGCCCCTCATGATTCTCTGCTGTCGTATGACAGGGACTCGGGAACTGCAGCTGCTACACCGACGACACCAACGGCTACTGGAACGGCACGAGCTGCGACGTGTGCCAGGACAACCACTGGAGCGACAGATGCACAAGGAAGTGCCCCGACTGCGAGCGTGGCTACTGCGACGACGGCCGGAACGGCACCGGGAATTGCATGTGCCCTGTGCACACCTGGAACGAGACGTGTGCCAGGGACTGCCCCGGGGGCCTGAACTACACGTGCTCCTTCAACGGCACATGTGATGATGGCTGGGATGGCACTGGCATGTGCACGTGCGAGCCTGGCTATTTCGGGGTGGCGTGCCAGAAGGTACCTTCCCCGTGTCCTGTGCCGTGGTGATGCCATCCCTCTTTGCTTGGACGATGTGTTCGTCGCCCAGTGATCCGCAATGGGAAGGCAGAACAATCGCACCTGCGGAAGTGCTTGGGAATGGAGACACAAATCAGATACAACAAAACATGTCACTTTGCAACATGTGCCCTCCAGACCTAGGGCAGCTGAGTTAGTCCAGGGGTAGAGAACACCCCCTTCAATATGTGGCCGGGGCATATTTTCGCTGGGTGTCATTTTGCATGTAGGACATTTTCTCTGTTCCATTTGCTTTTCTTTCTGCTTCTCCACAAGCCTGCCAACGATGCTAAATCCTAGGGTCAGTGTTCCAGGATTAGGGTTAGGGTCACCGAGCTGGTGGAACCAGTCTTGGTTTTATAACCCTTTTTAGTGTCTAGGATGGACCTACCAGGTTTAGCAGCAGCAGCAGCAAGCAAGCAGCAGCAGCAAGCAAGCAAGCAGCAGCACGCGCGAAATGGGTAAAAATCAGAACTCCGTCGTGGTGCTTTGGATTTGGTTGAAATTTTGGTGGATGATACCTATGGGTGTGAAGTACAATCATACAAAGTTAGAGCAAGAAACTCAACGGTGGCGGCCGGGAACGGGATTCGCAAGTGGCGGACCTCAGTTTCAAAAACTGCAGTTTAGGGCCAAAAACAGCCATTTTTGGGCCAAAAAAGCCCTAGAACACATTCAAAACGGCCAAACGAAGGGAAACGGTTGGTACACTCCACGTGCGGCTTGACTTCCCCGTGTCAGCGAGCTCTTTGCGGCCCTCTAACTCCATGATATGTCCCGGAAACGGCCCAAAAAGGCCCCCAGAAGCTCCAAATGCCGACAGCCACAAACCAAGAATAGGCCATATCTTTGGCTACATGGCTCAAAATGCGATTCCGAGGTCGCCTACTCCACCCGCAACCCCCCACTTTTTGTGGTTTCCACCCCTCAGAATTGCCCAAACGGACACCTAGACCCCAATACCTAGGCCCACTAGGCCGCGGCAAGCTGCAAGCTCAAGCCCAAACAGGTGGGTGCCCAAATGGGTCAACAGGGTCCAGTAGGGGCAAAAAAATGACTTTTCTCAAAAATGATCCTAAACCATGTGCGACGCTAAAACAAGTGTTGTTGGACCGTTTTGAGCTTGTGGTGGCCCATTTTGGTCCTCCGAAAATCCCAAAATGCCTTGAAAATGGGCTGCTTTGGGACCAAAAATGGGTCAAAAATGGGTCAAAAACACATTTTTCCAAACCTCATCCCAGACCATTTGGGGTGCACAAACGGGTGAAATGAGCCCATTTTGAGCCCATTTTGGGGCATTTTGGCCCTTCAGAAGTCCAAAAAGCCTTGAAAGTGGGCCTCGTGGTGATGGGGTTCACTTGCAAGCTGATGTCACTTTGTCAAGAGCCATCAATGTGTGAATCATTTTTGATGTCCCTCACCAGTCATAGCTGATGTTCCCTCCCCCACCAGCTCGGTCCCAATATTCAATCTTGATTAGGGTTATGAGGCCTAGCCCAAACCCGAACCTCAGCCCCACCCAGGACTAGTATAGGATTTCTGTGTTGTGGAGGGTGTGAACTGCCTACCCCGTTGCATTTCTGCTCCTCCCTTTCCATCTGCTTCCTTGTGTCCTCCACATCCCCAGAAATGCCACGGCCTGATCTACGTCAGAGTGAATGGCACCAACGGCACCAACGGTACCAATGCCACCAACGACACCATTGTTGTACAGACCTGCCACGGACACGGCGTGTGTGACGACAATATCAATGGTGTGCCTCCTCCTCCTCCTCCTCCTATCCTCCACCTGCTTGATCCCTGTTGGCATCGGCTTGGGACAATCAATATAAACCTTTCGTTCCTGAAAACGCAAACCAATGCGTACACCAGCACGTTTTCCCAGCCTTCCATGGCCCCCGACCCCCACCTCCCTCTTCCCGTCTTCAGCCTTCATGGCACACGGCTACGACCATTTTGCGGCGTCCACAAATGTGTCTTTGTCTGCACCCAACATTGCGGTGGGGTTCAGTGGCCTGTGACCACTGTGCAGGTGGTTTTAGCGGGCCAGTGTACAATTGGCCGAAGCCGGAAATTTGTGGAACGCTAACATACCTCTCCTCATGGCTCGTGAGCGGGTTGGGGTGAACCATAAAGGTGGGGGACGTTGCACTGAAAAGCGCAGAGGCCAGCGAATGTCTGCAGCTTGTCCATCAGACAAGCATCCCCTCTTCCCGGGTCCATCCTTCCTGCCTGCAGTGCTCTCCCACAGCCAATCATCCTCCCCTTCCCCAACCACCACACCTGCCCACATCTCCCCCTTTCTTTCCAAGTCACCCAAAGGCGCACGACCAGGACTCAAGCCCAGGGCCAACGGGGAGGCTCCAGGATGTCGGTGAGGGGACGCGGGGACTGGCAGAATCGGGGAGGTTTGCCGCACTCGCCACCGCTGGCAGTTGCTGGTCCGGTCCAGTGAGCTGCGCAAGGCGCAAGGGGGGGGGCTGACGGTGCAGCAGCATTTTACCCCTTGTTTGTGTGGTTGGTTTCGTGCAGTGTGCCAACAGCAGCGGAATGTCGGCGGGCGGGATAGGGGGGGGCTACCGGCTCAGGGCCTGTGTTGTTGGGGGATTTCCCCCAGCAATCGCTGTCTGGCCACCGATGGGTAACACTTGGTAGGGACCACCAACCGCCAACCGCTAACCGCTACCACTGCCAACCATTGTTCAATCATGCTATGATCTTTGTGTCTTGTCCATGTCTTGACCACGAAGCAGACAGCGTCCCCGTGAAGGTTCGTTTCTGGTGGTGTTACGAACTTTTGTTTTCCCCCTGAAGGACAGCCCCCCCCCCCCCCCGCTCTTTCCTGGTGCGCCTCTTCCTTCGCTTTGCCGTGTCCCAGGCTCTGGTAACTGCACTTGCGAGCGCAATTACCGCGGCGTTGATTGCGGGCTGAAGTGCCCTGGTCCTCTCGACCTGCCGCCGTGCCACGGCCACGGCATGTGCATGGACAACGCCACGTGCGTTTGTGAGCCGGGCTACTACGGCCTGGACTGCGCCAACAAGTGCGAGTGCAGTGGCCACGGCAAGTGCTTTGACGGAGCCCACGGCAACGGCACGTGCACGTGCGACTACGCCTGGTGGAGTGCGAACTGCAGCCAGCCCTGCCCCGGATTCGATCGCACCGACAAGGCCACTGTCTGCAGCGGCCACGGCATCTGCGACTGGGGCGCGTACGGCTCTGGCGTGTGCTCTTGCCAGGACTACTACTGGGGCAACGATTGTGGCGGTGAATGCCCGGGGGGTGTGACCGCCGAGACGTGTTGCGCCGCCTCCGGAATCGTCAACGATGGATACGCCGGCGACGGGACCTGCGCATGCTACATTTCGGACGCGTTGGGATTCTTCGAAGGTGCTGTCCGGAGTAGCCGCGAACGGGGCTGGAGGGGGGAAGGGATGTGCACTGCATCCGGTGCTGGGCATCGAAGAGGGCGGATGCGGTGCACGTGATTGTATTGGATGATGCCATGCATAGGGGACGGACGCAATGGGTGTGCCGTGGTCTGGTGCTGTGGTGCTGTGGTGCCTGTGCATGCTGTGCATCTGAGATGCCTGAGGGTATGCGGAACGATGAAGGCAGGTGCCCTTGGTGTACCATTTTTTTGGGCATGAGTAGCGCAATACACGTCTCAGGCATTTTGGCCGTTTCGTGCGGAAGTGAAGTTTTCAACCCGTTGTATAGGTGCTCCGCTACGCCCAGGAGCGCTAGCAGCCATCACGGCCACGCCCCCTCCGCTGCAGGTCCCGCGTGCAGCCAGTGCATGTACCCGTACTGGGGTACTGGGGCTCTTCTCTGCAAGACGCCTTGCGACGACTGCAATGGCCGTGGCAACTGCAGCTGGGGCAAGACTGGCACCGGAATGTGTGACTGTATTCCTGGAACATGGAGCAGGTTTGTGCGGAGGGCGTGGGAAACATGTTTGGGCTAGGGCGGTGATGCTTTGGGATGAAACAGTATCAGTATGACTCCCCCCCCCCCCGAATGCCGCCGGATGAAATACCCCCCTCCACTCTCATTCGAGAACCGAGCTGGGGGACAAAATACCAGGCGCCAGCCCCCAAAGTCATGATGCCAGCGGGTGGGGCAGTGCCGAAATGGGGGCATTGTCGCGGTGGCATCATGAGCGGGCCTCCACCTCTCGCTCGTTTTGAAACCGCCCCATTCAGCCCCGAACCCAACGGGCGGACAACCCACCCACCCCATCCACTCCTGAAAAGGCAAACACGTGCATACACCCGGAAGTACCAACGGGCAGACCCACTCGGCCTTTATGCCCCCGCCCCCCCCCGGAACCCCTGGCACTGTGTTGCATGTCCCACATCAGTGCACCAAATTTCGCTGCCATGGGACCGGCGTGGTGACAGTGTAAACGCAACTTTTTTTGATGGCTGTCGGTGATCAGAATATCAAAACAATCATTCCTGGGAATTTCGAGCTGTTGAGGCTAAACACTACAGGTGCGACATATTTTAGAGAGGCGTACTGGAACAGGTTTTCCTTTCTCTGCGGACGGTTTTGGCCCTGCCACACGTGGCAAATGCAGGGGTTGCTCATGGATGGAGCGAACTGAGACACCGTGTCGTGCGGTGTGTGTCGTTTTTCGGGGTTGTTGGCCCTGCGCGCCTCTCCGATGCATTGGTGCGCTACACCGTTTCCAGGTTCTGTGAGAAGGACTGCCCGGGCGGCAAGGACACGCCCTGCTACAACAATGGCCAGTGCGATGACAACCGCAACGGCACAGGTGAGTGCACCTGCAACACGGACTACTATGGGCCGGCGTGCAAGGACCGCTGCCCCCATGTGGATGGCAACACGTATGTCTGCGGCGTCTTGCAGCTGCGCACCCACATGCGTGCCCCCCCCTCCCCACCCCACCCAGTGTGCCTACGCTGTTTATCTGCCAGCCTGATGTGCCCATTCTGACTGCTTTTCGTTTTCCGGGTGTCCAGCTTCGTCTGGTGCCCTTCAGGATACACCCCCCTTCCCTCTGCCTTCGCTTCCCCTGGACGGTGCCCAAGGTGAGGTGCACGCCGCAGGGGACGCATTTCACTGTGCCTAACAATGTTTGGCACCCCACCATGTACCGTGGAATGCGTCTCGGTGTGCAGTCTCCAGGGTATCATTTTTGTTTGAGGCGTGTGCAAAGTACCACATGCAACGGTTCCGCTGAATGGTGTGCGAATGGCTCGTCCGAGTCTGGGAGATAATTAAAGTGTGCGTGTGTGTGTGTGTGTGTGTGTGTGTGTGTGTGTGTGTGTGTGTGTGTGTGTGTGTGTGTGTGTGTGTGTGTGTGTGTGTGTGGGTGGGTGGGTGGGTGGGTGGGTGGGTGGGTGGGTGGGTGGGTGGGTGGGTGGGTGGGTGGGTGGGTGGGTGGGTGGGTGGGTGGGTGGGTGGGTGGGGGTGGGTGGGTGGGTGGGTGGGTGGGTGGGTGGGTGGGTGGGTGGGTGGGTGGGTGGGTGGGTGGGTGGGTGGGTGGGGTGGGTGGGTGGGTGGGTGGGTGGGTGGGTGGGTGGGTGGGTGGGTGGGTGGGTGGGTGGGTGGGTGGGTGGGTGGGTGGGTGGGTGGGTGGGTGGGTGGGTGGGTGGGTGGGTGGGTGGGTGGGTGGGTGGGTGGGGGGTGGGTGGGTGGGTGGGTGGGTGGGTGGGTGGGTGGGTGGGTGGGTGGGTGGGTGGGTGGGTGGGTGGGTTGGGTGGGTGGGTGGGTGGGTGGGTGGGTGGGTGGGTGGGTGGGTGGGTGGGTGGGTGGGTGGGTGGGTGGGTGGGTGGGTGGTGGGTGGGTGGGTGGGTGGGTGGGTGGGTGGGTGGGTGGTGGGTGGGTGGGTGGGTGGGTGGGTGGGTGGGTGGGTGGGTGGGTGGGTGGGTGGGTGGGTGGGTGGGTGGTGGGTGGGGTGGGTGGGTGGGTGGGTGGGTGGGTGGGTGGGTGGGTGGGTGGGTGGGTGGGTGGGTGGGTGGGTGGGTGGGTGGGGGGGTGGGTGGGTGGGTGGGTGGGTGGGTGGGTGGGGGTGGGTGGGTGGGTGGTGGGTGGGTGGGTGGGTGGGTGGGTGGGTGGGTGGGTGGGTGGGTGGGTGGGTGGGTGGGTGGGTGGGTGGGTGGGTGGGTGGGTGGGTGGGTGGGTGGGTGGGTGGGTGGGTGGGTGGGTGGGTGGGTGGTGGGTGGGTGGGTGGGTGGGTGGGTGGGGTGGGTGTGTTTCCTCGAACGAAAGACGTTTCGGAGTGTTCTTCAACCGCTGTTTTGTGCTTTGCTTGTGTTCTTATGGTTCTCGTGTCGGATTCCCTGCCTCGCCCCCCCTCCGAGGCTGCCTGAGTGGTGGCGGTGTTGCGTGGGTCAGGAGTATGGGGAGGAGACAAAGAGGAGAGCCGCAGCCATGATGCTGAGCCGGGTAGGCCCGCGATCAGGGCCACCCCACCGACGACCGCTTCTCCTAGTCGGTGGGGGGCGGTAGGCACCATGGGGTTGGCGAGCGGGTGCGCCCTACCGGGGACCGCATGTCCTCGGCCTCCTCCTCGTGTGTGTGTGTGTGTGTGTGTGTCTCTCTCTCTCTCTCTCTGTGTGTGTGTGTTTGTGAAGTGTGTGTGTGTGTGTGTGTGTGTCTGTGAGTCTTTCGGCATCTCCATGTCCGTGTGTCTGCGTATGTGTCCTCTTCTTGTCCATGACGCCCTCCCACGGCGGTCGGATCAGACCGGGGTCAAGTTGCCCACCGCCCCCCAGTGCACTGTGTGCGGCGTGATAGAGCCGTGTCCACAGTACAGCCCCTGCTCTGTCGAGCACCCGTGGCGTTTTGCCGCAGGTGCGCCGCGCACGGGACATGCTTTGACGGTGCCACCGGCAACGGTACATGCGACTGCGTTGTGGGATACCGCCGCGAGGACTGCGCGCTGCCCTGCCCCGGCGTGACCGGCGGCTTCGGGGTGTGCCATGGCCACGGGCACTGCAACAAGACCGCCCACTGCGACGTCTGTGACCACGGGTACTACGGAGAGGACTGCAGCAACCCGTGCCCGCGCAACGCGAGCAGTGGGGAGTGGTGCTCTGGCCCCAGCCGTGGCATGTGCTTCGATGGCCCCACCGGCAACGGCACGTGCAAGTGTGAGCCAGGCTACTGGAACGCCTCCTGCGAGGTACCTGTTGCCTTTGGCCCGCAAGGAGACCCAATGGACTGTGTGCGCCGAAGTGGGTGCGTGGGCAATCGGATGCATGGGTGGAGGGCGGGCACCGGTCGGGGGATGGGATGAGCCAGCGCGCGTGCCACGCTTGGCACGTGGCAAAGCTTGTGGCGTCGTCGGGAGCTCCATTCCAGAGTCCCCGTCCTATTGTTGGGCGTGGGGGGGGAGGGGGGCGCTCGGTGCGCCTATTACTGGTCGCCGCTACCGCACAAACGGCACCCGCCGCAACCAGCACAGCCCCAACACACCAAACACTGGGCTCTGCGAACGCGGAAACGCCAGCAGCAGGGGGAGCACCGGCCGCAGCGGCCGACACAAAGCAGCGACCCGACGCAACATGCGAAGGGAAGAACGGGTGACTGTCCAGGGCCCCGTAAAGAAACAACAACCGGACGGAATGTCACACAGGGGGGCAGACGGGAGGCCACGGACCCTGGTCCGTGTGGTGCGCACTTCGAGACAGTGCGCCGGGCAAAGGGACCGGATGACAGGCGAAGCCCCCAGGCCAGGGCGGCATGGACTTCTTGGAGAGTGCGGGTGATCAGTGGTGCTCGCACC